>SJYX01003038.1:534613-606197 GCA_006410675.1 Oreotragus oreotragus | reverse complement strand
CCCCAGGGGGACCCTGCTCCCTGCTCCACCGGAACCCCGCGTTTGCACTCCAAAAGGGAAGTGCAACACCACGTGAGCAGAAGAGACAGACTTTCCCACCCTCAAACACGAACGTGCACAGTGCTACCAGTGTTTCCTTTCCACAGTCGAGTGGAAGCGAGGAGATGTTTACTCAGTGCTCCCTTTACACCCGATAAATAGAATCAAGGCTAAGTTTTAACGCACATAAATATTCAACCTAATTGAGCACTTACGATGATAGGCGATGAATATTTTCAACTAAGTGTAAAGAAGAGTGGCCATTCCGAGTAGAATTTCCTTGGGGAATATAAGGAATGTTCTGGGCTTTCCAAAAACGTGTCTTTAATAAACTGCTTTCTGCCCAGGGCTCTCCCCGCTAAGGGTGGGCGGTGCTGATCCCTAAGAGCCTGCTCAGGGGACCAGAGCTATGTGGACTTTGGAAACAAGTCAGCATGCAACCCACACCCATTTCCCATTTATATTCTTGAAGAACCATCAAATCCAATAAATACAAGATGCCTTCTGTTGGCGCCTCAGACAGAAATACATACAACGTACGCATACACACTCTAAGGCTGCCATAAAATGAATAATGAAATATCCACCCAAATAACTTAGTCAGAGAGCTATGTAAGACCTAAGTGTGTGTATGACAGGGGTGGGAGTCGGGGGGTGGGGGGAACGATTGCTTCCAGACAGAATTGCTGAAGGTCAGAAGTGATTTTTCTAGGGAAAAGTCAAGTTTGCGTCAGTGTTTTTCACCCTTCAGAGGAAAAACCAAGCTCTTCCTTGACCAGGTAATCGAACGTACATTTTCCCTGTCACCCATTGAACTCTCCCGAATATCTCATGGCTTTCCCTGTGGCCCAGATCCCCACGTCCAAAGGCATCACAGTGATGCTCTACTTCCTGTCCTTCCTCAAGTCAGAGTCAGCTCGTGACTTGGCAACAGCGGTGGATTCCTGCAGGCACACACTGCCTGCTATTTAAAGGGATTTTTAAAGTCTATATTTGAATTTGAGCAAACTTGGGAGATAGTGGAGGACAGAGAAGCCTGGCGTGCTGCAGTCGACAGGGCAGTCCAAGAGTCAGTCACGGGCTTAGCAACCGAACAACAGCGAAGCTTATAGGAGCCTTCGAAAGAAACATCTAAATACAAGACTAAGTCGCGGGCACTCAAGAACTTGCCAGGCACTGTGCTAAGACTTGGCATACATTATGTCCTACAATTCCCAAAGGGCTCCCCGAGGAAGGCACCATCGCCAGCACAACTGTTCCACACACGGGAACTGGGGCTTGCAGAAGCCACATGTCTTCCCCGTGGTCTCAGCACTGCTTATGCGAGATACTGGCTTCGAATCAGATCAATACTCAAAATCTGCCTTGCTTTTAAAATGACATATCCTGCAAGTTTTACACAGGCCAACCTTTGCACTTAGTTTCAAGTAAAAGCAGGCTTGGTACTGTTTTTATTCAACAATGAAAACTTTTTTCATTACACTGGAAGAACTTCAATATGTTTTAAATGAAAACGACAAAGCAGCGTACATTCAGAAAGCCATTTGGGGATGAGAGGAAAAAGAATGATCCTCAGTGTTCTACGGAGAAGGCAATGGCACCCCACTCTAGTACTCTTGCCTGAAAAATCCCATGGACTGCAGAGCCTGGTAGGCTGCAGTCCATGGGGGTCGCTAAGAGTTGGGCACGAATGAGCGACTTCAGTTTCACTTTTCACTTTCAGGCACTGGAGAAGGAAATGGCAACCCACTCCAGAATTCTTGCCTGGAGAATCCCAGGGACAGAGGAGCCTGGTGNTGGTAGGCTGCAGTCCATGGGGGTCGCTAAGAGTTGGGCACGAATGAGCGACTTCAGTTTCACTTTTCACTTTCAGGCACTGGAGAAGGAAATGGCAACCCACTCCAGAATTCTTGCCTGGAGAATCCCAGGGACAGAGGAGCCTGGTGGGCTGCCGTCTATGGGGTTGCACAGAGTCGGACACGACAGAAGCGACTTAGCAGCAGCAGCAGTGTTCTACATATGCAAGAAAAATTCAAGGCCATTGCTGCACCCCTCATATGCCTAAAATTAAAAAACAAAAGCTGGTCCCTTGAAAATCAACCAGAAAAAAACGAAACAACAACCAAAAACAATAACCCCCAACCCCAGACTTCAGATGAATTGTGAATTTATGGCTGTTCAGACATAAGAACTTAGAGGGAAAACAGATGACTTGCCTACAATAAACACCAACTCTCAGTTATCTACAGTGTTGAGAAATGAGATATTTCACACCAGGTATTTTTCCAGAACTATGATTGCACATGGAACATAAATTCGACTCAGTCTGCAGTGGCATATTTGGATACGGGGCATGAACTCTGGCTGATTTTTGCTCTTCACTCAGTGTTTTCTGCCTTATCTCACAATGCAGAGCTACCAGCTGCCACTGCCTGCTGCTGTCAGCCCTACACCAGAGGCTGGTCTCGTTGCTGGACTCGGGCAGAATTTCCTCATGTACTAGGACACCCGTCAGCCTCACCTCTGTAACCATGTGGAGCGGAGGACCAGAGGATGGAGATTCTTATAGCGTGCACGAGATACGAACCTGACTTTACTCCCTGATGCCACACAAGGGCTTCATAGGCAAGCTGTCTGCACTCAAGCAGACCAGAGCTGGTCTGGACCCGCGGGCCCTGCCCTTCAACCTGCCTCCAACACACAGCCGACTTGCAGGAGGCCTGATGCCCCTAAACGAAGACTTGGCTGACCACGCCCACCGAGACTGCCTGCCCAAGCCACACACGCCAGCCTAGCCTTTCGAGGTCTTGGTAATCCTCCAAAACAGACCTCATCACAAGAGCCTGGCCACTCGGGCCCCTACGCCTCACTTCCTGGTTTTCAGTGGCTGGGTTTAGGAACAGTGGCAGGTACTGCATAAGCGACTTATAAGTAAGTCAGGATTTTCTTAGAAGTACTCGATTTAAGAAAAGGCAGAGGAATCAGAGATCAAATTGCCAACATCCGATGGATCATCAAAGAAGCAAGAGAGTTCCAGAAAAACATCTACTTCTGCTTTCTTGACTATGCCAAAGCCTTTGACTGTGTGGATCACAATAAACTGTGGAAAATTCTGAAAGAGATGGGACTATCAGACCACCTGACCTGCCTCTTGAGAAATCTGTATCCAGGTCAGGAAGCAACAGTTGGAACTGGACACGGAACAACAGACTGGTTCCAAATAGGAAAAGGAGTACGTCAAGGCTGTATATTGTCACCCTGCTTATTTAACTTACATGCAGAGTATATCATGAGAAAAGCTGGGCTGGAGGAAGCACAAGCTGGAATCAAGATTGCCGGGGGAAATATCAATCACCTCAGATATGCAGATGACACCACCCTTATGGCAGAAAGTGAAGAGGAACTAAAAAGCCTCTTGATGAAAGTGAAAGAGCAGAGTGAAAAAGTTGGCTTAAAACTCAACATTCAGAAAACAAAGATCATGGCATCCAGTCCCATTACTTCATGGGAAATAAATGGAGAAACAGTGGAAACAGTGGCTGACTTTATTTTTGGGGGCTCCAAAATCACTGCAGATGGCGATTGCAGCAATGAAATTAAAAGACGATTATTCCTTGGAAGGAAAGTTATGACCAATCTAGACAGCATATTCAAAAGCAGAGACATTACTTTGCCAACAAAGGTCTGTCTAGTCAAGGCTATGGTTTTTCCAGTGGTCACGTATAGATGTGAGAGTTGGACTATCAAGAAAGCTGAGCGCTGAAGAATTGATGCTTTTGAACTGTGGTGTTGGAGAAGACTCTTGAGAGTCCCTTGGACTGCAAGGAAATCCAACCAGTCCATCCTAAAGGATATCAGTCCTGCGTGTTCATTGGAAGGACTGATGTTGAGGCTGAAACTCCAATACTTTGGCCACCTGATGCAAAGAGCTGACTCACTGGAAAAGACTCTGCTGCTGGGAAAGATTGAGGGCAGGAGGAGAAGGGGACGAGATGAGACGAGATGGTTGGATGGCATCATTGACTTGATGGACATGGGTTTGGGTGGACTCCAGGAGCTGGACACGGAGGCCTACTCGAGTCGGACATGACTGAGCAACTGAACTGAACTGAACTCAATTTAAATGGTTCTGGAAGTAAAATCATCAGTTGGTTTCGTTCTCAGGGTTTCTCACCAGGGACATTCTGACCGTCTCTCTGAAGGAACTGCTATGACAGTAGTACCCCAAGTTCAGGCGCTGCAGGTGCAGAACTGACCCAGGGATCCCGAGTTCCTACAGCGGTTTCTTCACACAGAAGCTCCACACTGCATGTCTGGGCCAATAAAAGAGCATGCTGAGGCCACGAGGCTGGAATATCACAAAGTGTGCAGACTACACACACACAGCCTACGTCTGTGGTTTACACAGGGAAAGCAGAGTTCTGCAGTGACCTGTTTACATGAGCTGGACAGGACCTAAGAGGGCAATTCCTAGCAGTCCCTTGAGGATAAGCCAGGTCTCTGTCATATTCCCAAGGCTCCCCGTGGCACCGGGCACACAGCAGGGACTCAACCAACGTTTGGCGACAGCAACGTTTAACTCAAGATTAGCAGCCAGTCTGGGGCCTCAGCCATCTAGCATCAATCCTCCTCAAACACATCTGAAGGTGGCCATTCTTCCATTTCAGACATGGGAGATTAACGCGCCAAATTCTGACAAGTCCCACTCTCCCTTGTGAATCTTTCAGAATTCATGTGCTGCTGTATGACTTGTGACGAATGCATTGTATTCACTCAAGATCACAGTTAGAAGCATGAACTGAGGTTCTCTGGGGCAAAGCAGGCATACAGCCACACTACGTAAGGGGACAGAGAATCTCTGCTTGGCCAAAGGAATCCCAACTATGTATCTTGGACTAGAGCAGTTTGGACGCAAAGTGAAACGTGACAAGGATACCATCAGAGCAAAACTGTTACAACATGGGAAGACTGGCAGATTCTAAGGCAACTGCTACAAGACAGCTTAAGAAGAAAACAAGTTGCATATGACTGCAAGTATAGAATACTTTAGAGAATTCAGTTACATTTTCCCCACAGAACCTTTTACTTTTCTCAGTAATCAGGTACCTAGGCCAGAACCTTTCAGCCCAAAACTTTCCTCTACAATCCCCTCATTGAAGTTAAATTATTAGGAAGATTAACAGCCAAGTCAGGAGAACTGGACTCAACATTGTTAGTTACTACGTAAAACTTCTGAGCAGAAACACATTTTCTAAAACGCTTTTCTGTTTATACTCAGTGGGCCTATTCTTTTAGTCAGTTACTTTGTTTTACAATGCCGGAGACCGAGGTTCAGTCCCTGGGTTGGGAAGATCTCTTGGAGAAGGAAATGGCAACCCACTCCAGTATTCTTGCCTGGAAAATTCCATGGATGGAGGAGCCTGGTAGACTACAGTCTATGGGGTTGCAAAGAGTCGGACATGACTGAGCGACTTTACTTTCACTTTCACTTTTGTTTTACAGGCATAACTCTTAGAAGAAAAAAAATTCTAGCAAAAACTGGTTATGCCTCAAATTTTTACTTATTTTTTTTTACTCATTTATTTAAAGTTTTTAAAAATGGGATTTCTCCTATTTAAAACATACAGTGAAACAAGTGGAATACAGTGGGCAAGTCTGAGATGACTTTTAGCTATTATTTGGATGAATGAAGCTAATTGTTAGTCATAAAGTTTTACTGTTATGTCACTGGTCACAGGGTGTGACTTAGGGGCCCAGTTACAGAATAGAGATGTTAACTGTTATGGGGTCCAAAAATTCCACTTGAAGGAATGTTCAAATATGAAGCTAATGCTATTCTATGATTCTTGCTTTTAAGAGCAAGTTTTTAAAATCTGAGATATAGTTTATATACAAGAGAAAACTTATAATGACAGGAAGTTTTGCCTTCTGAGCAGAGTATTTATCATTATACTATATAAAACTACCTAGAGCAATCTGACATATGTGCTTTGGGAAACCAGAAAAAAAAAAGGTAAACAATGCAAAAGATACTGATGAAAATAAACATGTATATATATATGAAGAGATGAAAATAAACATATATATATGAAGAGGGGCTTCCCTAGTGGCTCAGTGGTAAGAATCCATCTGCCATTTCCTCCTCCAGAGGATCAAAGCCCAGAGACAACAGAGGAACACTAAACACTGTGAAATTTACTTTAACATCCACACACAGCTCCCTCCCCCGCTGTAATTGATCACTGCTGCTGCTAAGTCACCTCAGTCGTGTCCGACTCTGTGCAGCCCCATAGACGGCAGCCCACTAGGCTCCCCTGTCCCTGGGATTCTCCAGGCAAGAACACTGGAGTGGGTTGCCATGTCCTTCTCCAATGCATGAAAGTGAAAAGTGAAAGTGAAGTCGCTCAGTCATGTCCGACTCTGCGACCCCATGGACTGCAGCCCACCAGGCTCCTCCGTCCATGGGATTTTCTAGGCAAGAGTACTGGAGTGGGGTGCCATTGCCTTCTCCAGCTGATCACTATTCAGGTTAACTCCAGTCGGTCTGGTGTTCCCTTTTTCAGAGTTCTCATGTAGCTAGTTACTTTTTTATATTAGTCCGTAGGGTTTACTTGTGGCAGTGGGGGAGAGACGCCACAGTTGCTTCCTCCGCTTTGACTAACTCCTGTGCACTTTTTTAACTTAAACTTTTTATTTTGTATTGGAGTATAGCCAATTGACAGTATTGTGATAGTTTCAGGTGAACAGTGGAGGGACTCAGCCATACATATGCATGTACCCATGCTCCCCCAAACTCCCCTCCCATCCAGACTGCCACAGAACATTGAGCAGAGTTCCGTGTACTATACAGTAGGTCCTTGTTGGTTATCCATTTTAAACATAGCAGTATATATATATGTGTGTGTTCATTGGGCTTCCCTGGTGGCTCAGTGGTAAAGAATCCACCTGCAATGCAGGAGACCTGGGTTCGATTCCTGGGTCTGGAAGATCCCCTGGAGGAGGAAATGGCAACCCACTCCGGTATTCTTGCCCAGAAACTCCCATAGACATAGAAGCCTAGTGGGGACCCCTACAATCCATGGGGTAGCAAAAGAATTGGACTTGACTTAGCAACTAAGCAACAACACATATGAAAAGGTGAGTATATTTAAATGCTTGGGAAAAATAAAATAATATTTTATTTTAAAAATAAAAATAATTTTGTTATTTGTAATATTTTGAAAAATGTTACCTGTCTTGGTTGTTCACTAAAACATTTTAGAACCTCAAATTGTCTGTTTCCATATTCCTGAACAATAAGGGGAACATGTCAAGTGAAACAATTTCCCTGTTAAAAATAATAAACATGAACACCCCAGCCAGGCAACTTAATTTCAACTCAACAAATATCTACCGAGAGCTAGGTATGGCCTGGCATTTTGCTAAGTACCAGAGATAAAAAGCTGCATACCAGTAGTATCATATGATTAAATAAAATCAGCTCAAGGATATCAATAACACCAAACTCAAAAAAGCTGGCTCCATAATTTCCCAGATTGATAATACAGTCATCAGTGGAAATTATCTAACAAATAATCAGTAGAGAGACACGACCCAGCAAAGTGATTACGGGCAAACACCTCTGACTGTGACAAACACTGTGATTAACAATTACCAACATACTCGTGTGGTGGGACTCCTACCCTTGTTCTACTGTCAATATTTTGCAGAATCTCTCTCCTCATCATTTCTGTCACAAGAATGATCGTTACTTCACATAATTCTACTTAAGAATCCACATATAAATGGGTTCTGCTAGCCTACTGTGTGTTCCCCCTTTGCCTGGCAAAGAAATCAAGCCTCTCTTTCCTTCTCTCCACTTTTAAAAAAAGGGTTCTGCAAAAGTGATATTGAACATATATCCTAACTTAAATGTTTTAACTAGATTTCAAAATTAAGCGAATTCCAATTTACAGCTATTGATGGTTATATTTTGAGTTTCTACTGGAGTACTGTATGAATTCAGTGAATTTGAGTATTTTCCACGTCCCTTAGCCTAAAGTGTTACTGAAATATACTTAACAAAACTGGATCCTTTTTATCACTGTTTATTCACTCCATTTCTTATTTTACAAAATTTGAATGCAAATGCCTTTAACTTAAAATATATAAAAGATGTGGTTAACAGACTAACAAAACCCAAAAGCAATTATGAAAGCAATTCCCCAAACGTCACACTCAGCGGTCAAAAGTGGGTTAAAAATTGCGAATGATGACAAGACAAGTCTTTACAGGACACAGCACATACTTTAAGAGTCAAGCTATCCAGGTAGGCCCACAAGGTGGAAGCTGGTCAGGCTGCAAGTGAGTTTTATTCCTGTAACTAAAATCTCCGGTACATTTACTTAGGTCAAAACGTAATCTTTATTCACTAGAAAAATGGAAACTTTGCTAGATTAGAAGAACTCACTGGGCAGGTACTGATCATGTAAATGAATACAACATTAGTTTGCCACACTTAAATCAACGATAATGGACACAAATAGACTCTACATTTCATAGCTGACCAACTGTCGTGCTTCTAAAATCTCTTGTCGCCCAGAACATGGTAGAAGTGAAATCAGATGGAGAGGGGGCTGTGTGTGAGAGCTGAAAGAAAATAAAACTAACTTAAAACAGAATTTGATTGATAAAATATTTTTCAACAGTGGATTTCCATTCTTTAACTGGATGGAACTCATTTATAGGCTGTGTAGAGCGAATCGATAAAATGCTGACCACAGACCCCCGAGATGCTGCAGGCCCCTGCATGCCTCTCTCCAGGTTGTCACGTGCGATACCTGCCATGAATTCATTTATCTCCTGCTGATCTCTACACATGTGAGGACAGAACCCAAACATCCCTGCGGGGATCAAAGTGTGCTCTTTTAATTAGCAAGATAAAACGCTATTTTAGGCAAACGGAGTGAACAAAGTCTAAACGTGAAAAGGCAAATGACAGAGCATGGACTCTGAGCACACAGGACACGGTTCTGAAGAGGAAGTCACACAAGACGGTGGAGGAAAGCAAAAAGAGCTCTTGGTAATTTTCTGGCCTAGATTTGGCTATGAATCATTCTGACCCAAAGGACACAGGATGTGAAGGACGCAGGAGTTATCATCACACACCGGTGGGTTTAGAACCCAGCTTCTGCCCAAATTAGCTGCATAACTTGGGCTGAATTGCTTGTTTGATCTGCGAAGTGAAATAATATTCTCACAGAATAAATCGTTTATGTACAAGGTCTGGAATAGCAGGTTTTCACTATAGGAAAATCATTACTATTAGTGATAAATAACCTGCCTGCCAATACAGGAGACGTAAGAGATGCGGGTTCGATCCCGGTCGGGAAGATCCCCTGGAGGAGGCCATGGCAACCCACTCCAGTATTCTTGCCTGGGGAATCTCATGGACAGAGGAGCCTGGCGGGCTACAGTCCGTAGGGTCACAAACAGTTGGACACAACTGAAGTGACTTAGCACACAGCACATTCTATTATAACACTCACAAGCACACATGGCTCAATAATGCAATCAAGGTGCTCATCCCAGCACTCCCCATCTGGGGACGAGGAGGAAGGAGGAAGAAGAAGAAAGGAAGTGAGACGTTATTTCTAGGAATCTAGAAAAATCCAAGTAAACCAAGACCCCCAGTGAAATCCCCACACATACCAGGATATCAAGCTTGCAGCCAGGGTCTTGGCTCTGCTGTGATTCTACGTATCTAATTAATTTGGGATGCAACAAAAAACACAGGATGCTCAGTTAAGTTTGAATTTTAGACATACCGCACCTATACTAAAAAAAAATCATTCACTGTTTACCTGAAATTCAAATTTCAATAGGGCTTCCTGCATTTTTATTTGCAAAACCTGGCAACTCTATTTCTACTGCCTCTTTTCTCTTAATTCAACTAAGGGGAGCCTTTATCTTCAATTCCCAGAGACTTAAGAAGATGCTTTCTAGCAGGGCAACAAACAGCATCTTTCATATACAAAAGTTTTTCTAAGTTCCCCCAAGCTTCCAAGGAATTCTGACTGGGATGTCATTGGATGGTCATTCTAAACACCTGGTACCTGCACTCTGCTTTGTGGATGAGAAACCACAGCAGAGACATGGCTGTCACCCCAAGCCCACCCCGATCCTCGGCACATCATCAGATTCTACGGACCTTCCCTCAGTCGAGAGTATTTGAAAACTTTTGCATTAGGACACAAAGCGGGTTAAACATGCTTTCCCAACTCCCTCCTGTTCTCTTCAATTTCACACACCCAAATGCTCATTCACATGGGTCATGCTCATTCACTAGATGGTCTCTAATTTTCTCTGATCTATGACCCATGAAATTGCTAGGTCCCAAGGTCCGTTTGTTTTCAGAATCTCAAACGGAATTTGTACCTCCACAGGCTGCATCGTCACAGCCTGCAAGACAAGCTCCACTGCACTAGAGGAACGCCAGGTTCCCATGGAGCCTGTCAGAACCTTTCACTGCAGCCGAGCGGCGCGTCACCTGCAGTCAGCTTCAGACTGCCCGTTCCCTGCGGGTGCAGGTGATGCTCTGGCTCATCATTTCCTTCCCCGTCACCTGTCTCCTTACAGCCAGTTCTCTGAAGGCCATGCGGCTTCCCTCTGCACACAGCACCCTCCCTTCCCTCTGCAGACACAGGTCTCCACCTCTGCCTTTGTAGGCAGAGTAAAAAGCAGTGCATGAACTTCGAGAGTAATACTCTCAAGGAGTATTACTGCTATGCCCATTGGGCTCTGGGTGCTGGGTTATTTCTTGAACGACTGCCTTTTACCTCCCTTCTTTCCTACATCTTTATGAACAATCATGCTATCAGCTTTTGAATAAGACAAAATGGCAGAGGCTAGAGCTTTTATTGGCCTTATCTCATATCCAGCACGTTATCACACACATGTCTTGTAAAAATATATGGTCTGAAAGCAAAACCCTGTGACAAAGAGAGGGAGACTTAAACATACCCCTGCCCCATTTCATTTCCATATATTTTACAGGAAACTTTCTCTTAAGAATGACTATGAGCGAAGAGGGCCTGGTACTCCTAATGTCTGCAGTCTTAAAATGTTTTTCTCAAAAAAAGAAAAAGAAAAAAATCCTTTTCTCTAGGATCTGGATAGCAATGAAAGTAAGAGCTGCATGGAGGCACCAAGTGCCAGTCCCACCCTAAATGCCACGTGCCCTGTGAAGTGCCATCATAAACCCTCTGACACAGATGAGGAAGAGGAGCAACTGAGTAGCCTGCTCAATGTCACATAACCTGGGGAAAAGGAGAAGTTGGCTCCAGAGTTATGTTCTTCACCTGTGCATTGTCCTGATGCCCTAATTTAAAATTCCTGAGCTGAACTTTTACATGGATAGAAGGAAAAGAGTATGGTGAGAAAAAAAAAAAAAAACGAAAACGAAAAGTGACCTAAATAGTATTCTTGGCTATTTCTTGAGTTTCCACAAAAGAATAGTTGACGAAACAAAGCTTGACACCATGTCATTCTGGAATACTAACATTGCCCTAATTTAAAATTCCTGAGCTGAACTTTTACATGGATAGAAGGAAAAGAGTATGGTGAGAAAAAAAAAAAAAAACGAAAACGAAAAGTGACCTAAATAGTATTCTTGGCTATTTCTTGAGTTTCCACAAAAGAATAGTTGACGAAACAAAGCTTGACACCATGTCATTCTGGAATACTAACAGAAATTAGGAAACTGAAATTTTACCTATAATAGTCTTATGGATTAAACTCATGCATGAAAATGTTAAAAAAAAAAAAGAATGATTACTTTTACTTTAAAAAAAAAAAAAAGGCTTGTAACTGACTGAACAAAATAGAGCATATTATCTTCAGGTAAAAGTTCCCCTGTCACCTACCATTAAATTAATTCAACATGCTGGGTTCATCACACATAACAGATGCCAATATCACTGGGAGAAATGTAAGGAGAGAAAGCTGCCTCCTTCTCCAGTGGCTGATTTGTGTGTGTGTGTGTGTGTGTGTGTGTGCGTACTCAGTGGTGTCCAAGTCGTTGCAAACCCGTGGACTATAGCCCTCTAGCTCCTTCGTCCATGGAATTCTCCAGGCAGAAATACTGGAGTGGGTTGCCATTTCCTTCTCCAAAGGATCTAGGGATTGAATCTGTGTCTCCTGCGTCTCCTGCCCTGACAGGAGGGTTCTTTACCACTAAGCCACCTGGGAAGCTCAAAAACATAGATGGTTCTTGGGTCAATGGAGAAAGTCTAGTTATGACCTTCTATCTACCCAAGGGAATTCCTTCCACTCCTCCCCTAGAGTAGTGCCAGATTTTCTGGTCTCATCTTTCAAGATCAAAAATCTATACCTATAAAAATCTATTTATTTATGTGCTAGATACTGGTTTCCTCACTCAGAACTGATATGTGGGTATATATTTTTATTATATAAGAATTGGAAAGTTAATAGAGAGATTTATCTGAACAGATAAATGGTCAGATCACAGTTCTAAACTTTTTAATAAATTGATTGAATACAAATGCTTCATAAACAACATATGGATTTTGACAAAAATATTCTGTAAACATTTGAATGTTACAGAGAAATTGTTTAAAGGAAACTTGTGTCTTATGATTTTCAGGAAATTAGGACATTTAAATACTTAAAAAGTGAAGCTCTGAATCATTAAAACAGCAACTGAAATGTGACTATATATACCACAAGAAAAATTCCACAGCAAAATACTGGATCAAAAGAAGCAAACTCATTGAATTAATATGAGAACAACTTCAAAGGAAAAAAAAAAAAGGAGAAAGCTTAAATCATTAAGAATTATATAGATGGCTAGTTCCTTGATATAGATGCCATTAGTTGAGGGTTAAAGCTCAGTTGGTAAAGAATCCACCTGCAATGCAGGAGACCCTGGTTCGACCCTAACCCTGGGTCAGGAAGATCCCTTGGAGAAGGGATAGCTACCCACTCCTGTACACTTGGGTTTCCCTTGTGACTCAGCTGGTAAAGAATCTGCATACAATGCGGGTCGACCTGGGTTGGGAAGATCCCTTGGAGAAGGGAAAGGCTACTCCCTCCAGTATTCTTGCCTGAAGAATTCCATGGGCTGTTTAGTACATGGGGTCTCAAGTGTTGGACATGACGGAGTGACTTTCACTTTCAATTAGAGAAAACACAGAATAAAGTCTTATTTTGATCTCAGGGAGCAGCTAAGAACAGAGTGAGGTCCCAGAATCAGCCATCAGGTTACAGCATGGGTTCCTGGAAGAAACACCGAGCGCTTTAGCGTGTACTATGCTCGAGGTTCGTACTATCGGAGCACTTTACACCCATCAACCTAATAACTGCATAGTACGGGTGCTGTCAAAAGAAGCCCACTTTACAGATGAGGAAGCCGAGGGGCAGCGAGGCTAACTACAGGATAACCTAAGGACTGGCAAGTGGCAGAGTCAGGAAGGGGATCATCCTCCAGGATCCACTGCAGTATACACCGACCACAACCAACTAGAATGTTAGCGCTAAAGGAGCCTGTGAAAGCATCTAGAGCCGTATTCTCACATTCTATAAACTGAGGCCTCGTCACACGGGTCTACAAAGTGATCCTTGATTCCTACCCGCTTGCTCCTTTCACAAGACTCCTTATCACCTGCTATGACCACCTTCACAGTGACTTGGATCAGTATACAGGTTAAAGGGGTTCTCTGACTGTCTGATAACCGTTTTTTTTTTTTTTAATTCTTTAATTCTCCTCTGTTACAATGAGCAGACACATATGTGGAGATAACATTAAGAATAATATTCCCATATTAAATAATCTGTTTATATTATTTACAGGGAATGAAACACTATATAATAAGAACATCATAATAGTGTAAAGGCATAAGCAGTTTTAATAAGTAAAATTCCATACTACTAACTAGCAGATGACTGTAGCCGAAAATAATTGTTTTTTGAGACTATTTTCAACTAGCAAATTAAATGTTAAAATAGATGCTGCATCTGATGAATACTAAAGCGCCTTTAAACTCAGAGGTTTCGTGATTTTGTGAAATCATACTTTCTGGTGCTTTAGTGGATGTTGTACCTAAGCATCTGATAGGAAGGTGTGTCAGGACTCCACTAACACCATCAGGATATGCTCCCTTTATGGGAAAACGAGGGAGCATCTCGTAGATAACAGGCAAGTGACTTTAAGGGGAAAGGAGGAACATGCTTGGGTTACCAGAAATGCCAACTGATAAATCCTAGTTCTAAGGCGACCAGCTCATCACCAGAACAGAGCCCTGCATCTCCTTTCATGGGTGCACAGCGGCCTCTACTGGTGTGAATGCAGAATCTTGAAAGGCAATTTTCTGCGTAAATTTTCAGAGACACAATTAAGAATAATTATCCTTTGGGAACCTTTTAAAATTTTTAATTAAAAAAGAAATCTCCTCTTCTACTAGTATTAAACATTCCAATTAAAACAGACCACATATACAATATTCCAGAATGGAAAGAAGTAAACAGTATTTTCATTAAAAAATTAACCCTGCAGGTGATAGCAATACAACTGTCATGATATCAAAGCTCTTATAAAAAAACTAACTTCTTGGAAATACCTCTAATAAACCCAAAAGTTATCAAAGGCACCAATTACAGGATAAGAAATTGAAACTTTCAGCTGTCAAATATTACGTGGCCCACATTCCCATGACTATTTTGCTTTGTTGTTTCCGAAATAAAACTGAAATTTTTTTTTTCTTTTAAGCCTCAAGGATTATCAGAAATAAAATTAGTTATAGATCAGGCTTATTAAGTTTATAAAAACTTCCAATGAGAAAATTTTACTACATGTGAAAAAGTGTCAAATAATACACTTGATCCTTGAACAATACGAGTTTGAACTGGACAGGCTCAGTTAACACACGGAATTTTCACACATTCTTTTCAAGAATAAATACTACAGAATTACACAATCTAAGGTGGACTGAATCCTAGATACAGAGCCTCAGCCAACTAGAAGCAACTGAAAGTTACACGTGGGGAGGGTAGGCATCCCTAAGCTCCATGTTGTTCAAGGGGTCAACTGTACTTGACCTTAGCTGCTAAGTCGCTGCAGTCATGTCTGACTCTGTGCGACCCCAGAGATGGCAGCCCACCAGGCTCCCCCGTCCCTGGGGTTCTCCAGGCANGAAAGTTACACGTGGGGAGGGTAGGCATCCCTAAGCTCCATGTTGTTCAAGGGGTCAACTGTACTTGACCTTAGCTGCTAAGTCGCTGCAGTCATGTCTGACTCTGTGCGACCCCAGAGATGGCAGCCCACCAGGCTCCCCCGTCCCTGGGGTTCTCCAGGCAAGAACACTGGAGTGGGATGCAATTTCCTTAAAGGCAGCCTTATTATGCTTTGTTATGTAACAGGCAAACACATGCAATTATGATGGAAATACTGTACACAACTTCATAGAAAAGTACAACTTTTAAAAAACCAATATGAATACTTTTAATTCTTGAAGGCTGAAACAATTTCCTTGAAACTTCATTTCCATAAATTTCCAATGCAGAAAATGAAGCAGGAAAAAATTCAAAATGGTACTTTTCAGTGATGAATTTGCAAACCAAATTTTATTCCAATGACAGGGAAATACAACTTCTCTAATTTTGCTCATATTCTTTCTTTTTAACCAAGCATAATAAAAACAGTTGAGGGCTGGTGAGTAACTTGGGTTTTACACAAAACATATACACAGATTAAATGGAGAGTTGTTTTTCAAGAAATGTTATTTATTGCTTAAATAAGAGTAATGAATGGGTTAGGAAAAATGAAGACATTTCTATTTAACTTGGATAACTAGGATTTAAATATTTCTATACTATACTTCCTTTTCATTATTTCTAACTGTGATGTTGGAGAAGACTCTTGAGAGTCCCTTGGACTGCAAGGAGATCCAACCAGTCCATTCTGAAGGAAATCAGCCCTGGGATTTCTTTGGAAGGAATGATGCTAAGGCTCAAACTCCAGTACTTTGGCCACCTCATGGGAAGAGTTGACTCATTGGAAAAGACTCTGATGCTGGCAGGGACTGGGGGCAGGAGGAGAAGGGGACGACAGAGGATGAGATGGCTGGATGGCATCACCGACTCGATGGACTTGAGTCTGAGTGAACTCTGGGAGATGGTGATGGACAGGGAGGCCTGGCGTGCTGCGATTCATGGGGTCGCAAAGAGTCGGACACAACTGAGCGACTGAACTGAACTGAACCTATTAACTGATCAGCAGTATTTGTTGTACCCCATGAAAGGCACAATCAAGAATAACAAGGAGAATATGGCGCTATTTGGGCTTCCTGATAACTCAGATGGTCAAGAATCTGCCTGCAATGCAGGAGACCCTGGTTTGATCCCTGGGTCGGGAAGATGCACTGGAGAAAGGAAGGACAACCCACTCCAGTATTCTTTCCTGGAGAATTCTCTGGACAGAGGAGCCTGGTGGGCTATGGTCCATGGGGTCACAGTCTGACACAACTGAGGGACTAACACACTCACGGCACTCTTCTTGCTTTAAGGAACTAGCAGTTAGTAGGAGAACAGGATTGCTATTTACCATTATAAAGACATATTGTAAGTAATTTGGTCTTTAAATATGGAGTTTGCCCTCAAAAGCTCTCTAAGACTTCTGTAGAACTCCAGTCCTCACCACATACAGCAGTACCTGCAGCCACTTGAAAGGGCTGCTTCTGCAGCGCCTCTTTTCTGGGGGATTAGATGGGGGAAATGATGCTTCTGGGCCAACATCTGCCCATATACACCGTTGTTCAAGCAATTCTTACCATGTAATTCTCCTCCTATTCAACCAATCATACCCATAAAATATGCCCTGGAATCAAGTACTGAATGGATGCCTGGAATTGCAAACCGAACAGACACGTCATTTTTAGTAGAGAAAGACTAAGCGGGAAGTGAAAACCCATCCTGAGTCGTCAGCGTCTCTGCTCTCAGCCTACAGGACAGTGCTAACTCACATCAGGACAGCAAATGACAGTACAGAAAGCAGTTTCCTAAAAGGTAGCTCTCATCCACTGAAAGAATTCATGGTTTTCAAAATCATACACATTGCGTCACAAAATTCTATGTAAATGCTCCAGTCTTGACAGTACTCTAAAACAGTATGTCCCCAAAAGCAATACAGTCATTTAAAACTCGACCAAAACCATGTGTAAAAGAGAGAAACAAGAAACAACTGAAACATTCCTCAGTAGAGGACTGAAAGGTCATTTAAAACTCTGCTGAGACTAACAGAAAAACAGGAGATGGCTGCACCGTTTCTCAGAAGACTGGTTAATTAAATTACAGGTAGCTAAACTGGAGTATTACAGAGGTATTAAAGAGAATGATATGCTTTTCTGCACTGAAGTGTCTGGAAGGATACATACAACCAGCTAGCTGACTAATTTTGTATTTTCCATTTCATATGCTTTAGTACTTGTTGAATTTTTCATGATAAAGATGCAGTATTCAAAAAATAGAAAAAAAATAATAAAATAAATACTATTTTGAATGACAAAGGCCCAACCACAGTTCTGTGAGGAGTGGAATGAAAACAGGAGTGTGAGAGATCTTCACAACAACAACAACAAATAAACGACATATAATACATAACTTTTTTGTCAGATGAATACTCTGATAAATTCATTCATCTATATAAACTAATGTCAAATTTAAAACAAAAACCAAAAACAAAAAAACCCAATAACCCAATTGGGTAACGTACCAGTATTCCTAAAAGGAAATAAACCTTTACATGAGAGTTACCGAGTGTGGGAGTGTTATGTCCGACTCTTTGCGACCCCGTGGACTGTAGCCCATCAGGCTCCTCCGTTCATGGGATTCTCCAGGCAAGAATACTGGAGTGGGTTGCCATTTCCTTCTCCAGGGGATCTTCCTGACCCAGGGATCGAACCCAGGTCTCCCACATTGCAGGCTGACGCTTTAACCTCTGAGCTACCTGGTTATAATGGTTTATAAAATATTTCCTATTTCCAGTTATCCTCACAAGTTTTTCTTGTTTGTTTGCTTTATTAAACACTTTGCTCCAAATGTTAACCCTCCAAGAATTAGTTGTGAGCAGTGCTCCATACTCCTCACCCTGAGGAAGCTTTTGCTGCAAACACTTCAGAACCGTAAACAACATAACACAGCATGAAGAATTTGTATAATTCCTTGTGATAAATTCCGTGACAAATTCTACCCGTGGGACAGAATTCTCTACGGGGACTAAGAAGGCAGTAAAAATGGTTCTGAAACAATGACAATTTAGAAACACCAAAAACTGGTTTTAAGTGGAGGTCAAATTTGAAGGCTCCAAGATGCCATAACTGAGAGATCATTTCCTCCTTTGCTTTTTGAAAATATTGTAGGAAGAAAAAAAAGAAAAAAAACCAAGCAACAACAAAAGCAACTATTTTACCTAGTATGAAATTTCACAATATAAAATTTTAATTTACTAACTAGTACAGGTAGAGGTTTGAGCTTCCCTGATGGCTCAATAGGTAGAGAATCTGCCTTCAATGCAGCAGATACAGGAAACGCAGGTTGGATCCCTGGGTCAGGAAGATCCCTGTGAGGGGGAAATGCAACCCACTCCAGTATTCTTGCCTGGAAAATCCCATGGATAGAGGAGCCTGGTGGGCTACCGTCCATGGGGTCGCAGAGTCAGACACAACTGAGCGTACACACACATGATAGGTAGAGATTAACCAGAGGAAGCAACCAGGAGGAAGAAGACAAAACTTGGGTAGACTTGTGACTAAAAGATACTCTATGCTCCCTTGTCTGTGCGCGAAGAGAGAATGAAGCAGGTCTGTTGATCACCAGCAACTGCAGTTTGAACTTATGAGCTGCTATCATTCATTAGTCATTCATTTCAGTCAAGGGAGATTTGGTCTGTATAAAAATGTGCTTGTCATACTGACAATTCACTGGGGGGGAGTGAAGAGTAACTTTTTTTTTTAAATTCCTGAAAGATTCAGGGTTAGATTAATTTAAAAATCAATAGAGGAAAGCAAAAAAAAGAAAGCTAGGAAAAGGCAAACTTCACTGATTTTACAACATTACCTGAGGCTAACTATGTATTTAACAGTAAATTCTCAAAGTGTCCGTGTGTATGTGTGTGCATGCCCCTTAGAAGCTGTACGAAAATCATGTGCATAATGAAAGGAAGGAAAAGCAAACCTGTCCCTGAGTCCTTACTGACCTTAAAAAACAGTCAATTCTGTCAGCACGAGAGTAAGTTTACAGTGCAGTTGTTTTTGTGGCTCTGATTTTGACAGTCAATTCACTTGCCCACTTTAGATTTATCATCTTGGGAGACTAAAGCAGTAACATTCTTCATCTTCTAGCAAAGCTTATCACCAAATGATTTAAAAAAATCTGCTCCTCATGAGTATTTATTAGAGTCAAAATTCAACATTAGTTCATCTGGCAATGACAAAATTCTGCCGAAGCTTACAAAATGAGAGGAATGTTAATAACTCTCCAAACTAAGTCCTCTCAAATTAAAAAAAAAAAAAGAAAAACCCAACTTTAAATTAGAAACGATGGTATGACCCAAAGGGGTATACCAGCACCATATAAACAGTCAAATGACCTCACAGTCCTGAAGAAATGAAGATTTATCTTTTAAAGAGTTTAAAATATTTTATATTCAGCTAGGAGCTCTCTTGCTCTAGTACCAAATTGAAACGGAGACATCTTCATTTCTGAGCAGAGAATAGTTCCTCTATCTTAATAACTAATAGTACAACGTAACCTCATAGCAGATTTAAAAATCAAAAGATCTTGGGAAAAACTGAAAATTAATTTTTGCTATAGCAATGATATATATATATATGTATTTTTTTTACTGTATAGTAACACTGTGTAGGCTGCAGTCCACGGGATCACTAAGAGTCGGACACGACTGGGCGACTTCACTTTCACTTTTCACTTTCAAGCATTGGAGAAGGACATGGCAACCCACTGCAGTGTTCTTGCCTGGAGAATCCCAGGGACTGATAAGTAATCCACCCGAAATGCAAAGCATGTGATTGCTATATTTAAGAAGATATACCTATCTTCTTAAAATACTGCTCTCAGACTTCACAGGTTAGTTAGAATATAAGTAAATAAATTGCTTCCTTCCTTCTCACACTATAAATAAGAGGTTCCAGTACAAAGATGACTATCAGCCTGGACACATTAGAAAGAGATATTTTAGTTTCAATGTTGTCAGAAACCAAAATGGAAAATAACATGCTATGTGTTACATCCATGGGGAACAAACATTTCTTGTTCCAAATCTAAACCACAATTTCATGTTTTTATTTATGATAAAATTATACCTGAAGGAATACCTGCAAATCATCACACATATATCTAAGTAACTATTTCAAGCACTATTTGTAGGCACTATTTGATCCCAGGAGATCAGCCCTGGGATTTCTTTGGAAGGATTGATGCTAAAGCTGAAACTCCAGTATTTTGGCCACATTATGCGAAGAGTTGACCCATTGGAAAAGACTCTGGTGATTATCATCACACATATATCTAAGTAACTATTTCAAGCACTATTTGTAGGCACTATTTGATCCCAGGAGATCAGCCCTGGGATTTCTTTGGAAGGATTGATGCTAAAGCTGAAACTCCAGTATTTTGGCCACATTATGCGAAGAGTTGACCCATTGGAAAAGACTCTGGTGATAGGAGGGATTGGGGGCAGGAGGAGAAGGGGACGACCGAGGATGAGATGGCTGGATGCCATCACCGACTCGATGGACGTTGAGTCTGAGTGAATTCCGGGAGTTGGTGATGGATAGGGAGGCCTGGAGTGCTGCGATTCATGGGGTCACAAAGAGTCGGACACTACTGAACGACTGAACTGAACTGAACTGAACAGCCTCACCTGAAAATGAACATAAAGAAATCCATTTACCTTAGTAGTATTTAAGTAGTATTTAATTTGCTTTCCAGTCAAGTAAGTAATAAAATGATAATAGTTTAGATTTATTCATACTTATAGTAAACAGAACTCAATAAGGGTAAAGAGGAGCCAGGTGCAATAAAAAAGGTCAACTGTTGAAATTTTTACCAGCAAACAACAAGCTAATTTCAGTTACTCCTGTAACTTCTGAGGCAATGTTTTGGAATTCTTGCTTTAACCTTTTTTTTTTTCTATCCAGCTCTGGCAATTTAAATTACTAGAATTTAAGAATACATATTGACTATGCCAGAGCCTTTGACTCTGTGGATCACAATAAACTGTGGAAAATTCTGAAAGAGATGGGAATACCAGACTACCTGACCTGCCTCTTGAGAAATTTGTATGCAGGTCAGGAAACAACAGTTAGAACTGGACATGGAACAACAGACTGGTTCCAAATAGGAAAAGGAGTACGTCAAGGCTGTATATTGTCACCCTGATTATTTAATTTCTCTGCAGAGTACATCATGAGAAACGCTGGGCTGGAGGAAGCACAAGCCAGAATCAAGATTGCCTCAGATATGAAGATGACACCACCCTTAGGGCAGAAAGTGAAGAGGAACTAAAAAGCCTCTTGATGAAAGTGAAAGAGGAGAGTGAAAAAGTTGGCTTAAAGCTCAACATTCAGAAAACGAAGATCATGGCATCTGGTCCCATCACTTCATGGGCAACAGATGGAGAAACAATGTTAACAGTGTCAAGACTTTATTTTGGGGGGCTCCAAAATCACTGCAGATGGTGATTGCAGCCATGAAATTAAAGGATGTTTACTCCTTGGAAGGAAAGTTATGACCAACCTAGACAGCATATTCAAAAGTAGAGATACTACTTTGCCAACAAAGGTCTGTCTAGTCAAGGCTATGGTTTTTCCTGTGGTCATGTATGGATGTGAGAGTTGGNTCAGATATGCAGATGACACCACTCATATGGCAGAAAGTGAAGAACTAAAGAGCTTCTTGATGAAAGTGAAAGAGGAGAGTGAAAAAGTTGGCTTAAAGCTCAGCATTCAGAAAACGAAGATCATGGCATCTGGTCCGATCACTTCATGGGAAATAGATGGGGAAACAGTGGAAACAGTGGCAGACTCTATTTTTCTGGGCTCCAAAATCACTGCAGATGGTTATTGTAGCCATGAAATTAAAAGCCGCTTACTCCTTGGAAGGAAAGTTATGACCAACCTAGACAGCATATTAAAAAGCAGAGACATTACTTTGTCAACAAAGGTCCATCTAGTCAAGGCTATGGTTTTTCCAGTGGTCATGTATGGATATGAGAGTTGGACTATAAAGAAAGCTGAGCAAAGAATTGATGCTTTTGAACTGTGGTGTTGGAGAAGACTCTTGAGAGTCCCTTGGACTGCAAGGAGATCCAACCAGTCCATCCTAAAGGAGATCAACCCTGGGTGTTCTTTGGAAGGACTGATGCTGAAGCTGAAATTCCAATACTTTGGCCACCTGATGTGAAGAGCTGGCTCATTTGAAAAGCCCCTGATGCTGGGAAAGATTGAGGGCAGGAGGAGAAGGGGACGACAGAGGATGAGATGGTTGTATGGCATCACCGACTCAATGGACATGGGTTTGGGTAGTTCCAGGAGATGGTGATGGACAGGGAGGCCTGGCATGCTGCGGCTCATGGGGTTGCAAAGAGTCGGACACGACTGAGCGACTGAACTGAACTGATCTGAAAATCCTCAGTTCAGGCTGGAGAGTACTACGGTCAGATATTTGGTCTCTATTAAGATGCAGCAGTACAGCTGGACCTGTTTTTTCCAATCAGATCAGTTCTTTATGGTGAAGAACACAGCCTTGCTCCAGAATGTAAGTGTCTACACTGTGACTCTTCTACTAGAGCTTGCCCCAAACTCAATATATCCTCCATGGGTATCTCTACCACTCTCAGACCTAATGGACCACAAGACATAAGTATGATTTTTCAGGCTTGCCCACAGGCAATTACAAAGACTTTGCTTGACGGGTTTCATGAGGGAAAGGTGTCCTCCCCAACTAGACTTGGTACACAGTCACAGTGAGGACCTATTATTGCCCCTCTGACTGTTTATGCTCCTCACGTTTACAGTCCTAGTTTCAGTGACTTCCTTCCTAGTTCTCTTTATCTGAGGCCTCAGCCAGAGGTCTTGTTCAGGTGACTGTGCTAATATCTCCTTATTGGGGAGGAGAAGTGGGAAACCTTGACGGTATTTATTCCTACTCAAACACAGTACCCAGCAATTTTCCACTCCTAGCCCCTCCCCCTCACTTCCCTCCCCTATTCAGGGCCCATAAAACGTCCAGTGCCTTTTGTTCAGGGCTGCCTCTGTGTGAGACAACCGCCACATCTGTGCTGATCCACCTGACCCTCGACTGGTATGCCATTTTATGGGGGAATGAGGCAGGAGGGAGTTGACATCTTCTCCAAGTTTAGCCCCTTGCATATAAATGATTAACAGCTTCACTGTTGCTTTCAGCCAGGCCCCTTGCTTTAATCGGCTGTTCTGACGCCTAACGGCTCAGTTCTCTCTTCTAGTTCAGCTGAGTCCCTCGTAGGGTAGCGGTAATCCTCCAACTTTGTTCTTCAATACTGTGTGGGTTATTCTGGGTCTTTCACCTCTCTTATAAGCTTTAGAATCAGTCTGTCAGAATCCTCAAGATAACTAGCTGGGATTTTGATTGGGATCACATTGACTATAGATCATGCTGGGAAGAACTGACATCTTGACAATACTGAGTCTTCCTATTCATGAACATGGCACATCTCTCCATTTATTTAGTTCCTCTTTGATTGTTTTCACCAGAGTTTTGTAGTTTTCCTCACATAGATTTTACACATTTTTGTTATATTTATACTTAAGTGTTTCTTAATTTTTGAGGAATTTGTTTATAATACTTATTTTTATTTGTTTGGTTGCACTGGGTCATAATTGCAGCACGTGGGATTTTTAGCTGTGGCAAAGAAACTCTTCAGTGAGTTATGCAAACTCTTAGCTGCAACATGTGGGATCTAGTTCCCTGACCNGTCCTGTGGCCACTGCTGAGTTTTCCAAATTTGCTGGCATATTGAGTGCAGCACTTTCACAGCATCAGCTTTCAGGATTTGAAATAGCTCCACTGGAATTCCATCACCTCCACTATCTTTGTTCGTAGTGATGCTTTCTAAGTCCCACTTGACTTCACATTCCAGGATGTCTGGCTCTAGGTGAGTGATCATACCATCATGATTATCTTGGTCATGAAGATCTTTTTTGTACAGTTCTTCTGTGTATTCTTGCCACCTCTTCTTAATATCTTCTGCTTCTGTTAGGTGCATACCATTTCTGTCCTTTATCAAGCCCATCTTTGCATGAAATGTTCCCTTGGTATCTCTAATTTTCTTGAAGAGATCTCTAGTCTTTCCCATAGGAAATCAAACCTGCCACTACTTTAAGCTTAGATTTCTAGACTCCAGAACTATGGGGAAAAAAACCCTTCTATTATTCAAGCCAGCCACTGGATCGTATTTTGTTATGGCAATCCTAGCAAACCAACAAAATATCAAAACATAAACTGTAGTACCTAGATTACTAGGTACTTAAAAGTACCTAGTCTTCCAGAATATTTCCATATTAAAACATGAAATAAGACAAAAGTAAAGATTTATCCTTTTCATCCCTATATAGCATGGTCCGTGTTTCAGGACTCCAAGTTAGATATGGACAATGTCACTTCAAACTTACATCCACCAGCATGATCTTAATTGCTTTAGGCATTCTTATTAGTCTCACCTTTAAGACACATTCTTTTAAAGTGAGGATGATTTATACATGGGTAAAAACTTACACCATGGGACACCATGCTCCAAGAAGCTTACAGATATCCATATAGGCCTATTACCAAAATTTGTTACAAAGTATTAAAAGTAAGCAAAATCAAATAAGTAAAATAAAAATCAACTTAAAATTACTGACAATTTAAAAAATTTAGATGACAGATTAGACATTACTGGATTTAACATTCTATTTTATCTTGGTGAAAACAAAACTTATTAGGCACATAAGACAAATATAAGAATCACAGAACTGTTAATAAAAGTCTCTGTGGTAGACAAGATCGCCACAGAAGACCTCAATGGATTTTATCCTCCATATAAAATCTAAACACTGCAATGTTCAATTTATACATTTTACTCCATTTTATTCAGTCAGAAACACATTTTAAGAGAAGATATACAGACCCAAGCTTGCACAATTATTTTTTCTCATTTCTATTACGTAAGGTAGTTAAAACTTATAAAATGTAGTTGTTAAGGCAAGTTCTATACACAAGACCTCTCTGAAAAATGACTTTTAATAAGCATCTAAATTAATATCCATTGTTTTATCTGATTATTAATAATAAAGCAAAAATTTTTCAAGCAATAGTACATGAACTTATTTTAAACTTTATCCTAGTTTATCCTACTAGTAATCCTTCATTTAAAGATGTGATTATTAGAGAGAACACATGTAATATTTTAGATTGAAAGCAATAGAGTCTATTGGACAATTCTATTTCTTAATACTCTCATAACAGTCATGGTTATTACTGTTATATTCTGTGCATTTTCAACCAGAATTTTCTTTCTAGTAACTCTCATTATAGCTATGGTCCCACATACATTTAGCTTCCAGCGAGCAATCCCACTGAAGAAAATAATTAATATGTGAGGAATAAATGAGCATGTTTTAAGAAGCATGAAAGTAAACTTTCCAATTAAAACTCACAAATCCTATTGCTTACAAGATATTTCTCTTTAGCATAAAGCCAAACTTACTTTTACGTTGCTGACAGTTTCACCTGGACTTAAGACATAATTCTTTATAAACAAAGGAACACTGCTTTTTATTCCCACTCTCAGGTTTAACTTGCTGAAATCTATTAAACCAACTCACCTTTGCTCTTTGCCTCCTCTCTCTTCCTCTAGTTCCCCTTCTCCAACAAAGAACCACCAAATTAAAATAGTAGCAAATATGTACAGGAAAGCAAGTCTATTTATGTTGATACATTACATGTTTGAAAATAATTCTGGTCAGTAGCAGGCAGAGAGGAATTGAATAGTGGAATAAATGGCAATGGCCAGTTTCCATCATCTCCTAAGTTAGGATCTCATAGTGTCTTGTCATTTTTTTCAAGGAATAGTATTATGAATTACCAGATAAGAATCTATCACGTTAAAAAGAAAGATGAGGCTAAGTGGAGTATTAATAATTTAAGGATTATTTATACCATAATTTACCTTTATTAGTAAAGTTATATTAGAATTGACAGAAACATATCTTTAAGGATTCTTTAGTGATATTCTTAAAAAATTCTTTAAGGATATCTTTAAACATATCTTTAAATAACACATGTTTTCATCTTTAATAAAATTTATAATCACCTTTAGTTTACACTGCAATTGCTTCATTTCCAAATCCATGCTCCTTGAAGGGCCAAGTGATGTAATCTGTATCCGTGGAACTGTTACCTGGGCAACTTCTTCAGTCAAACATGTGATTTCAGATGAAGATTCTACTGTCTTTAGTAAATCTTCTTTTTCTTTTCGAAGCTCAGCCAAATCTGAATTTAGCTTCTTTTTAAAGAAAATAAGCATAAATTTGTTATAAAAGCAATTACAGTTAACCTAACAACTATCATGTCAACAAAGGTCCATCTAGTCAAGACTATGGTTTTTCCAGTGGTCAGGTATGGATGTGAGAATTGGACTATAAAGAAAGCTGAGTGCCAAAGAATTGACGCTTTTGAACTGTGGTGTTGGAAAAGACTCTTGAGAGTCCCTTGGACTGCAAGGAGATCCAACCAGTCCATAGGAATCAGTCCTGGGTGTTCATTGGAAGGACGGATGTTGAAACTGAAACTCCAATTCTTTGGTCACCTGATGAGAAGGGCTGACTCATTTGAAAAGACCTTGATGTTGGGAAAGATTGAAGGCAGGGGAAAGATTGAAGGCAGGAGAAAGGGACGACAGAGGATGAAATGGTTAGATGGCATCACGGACTCAATGGACATGAGTTTGGGTAAACTCCAGGAGTTGGTGATGGACAGGGAGGCCTGGTGTGCTGCGGTTCGTGGGNACCTTGATGTTGGGAAAGATTGAAGGCAGGGGAAAGATTGAAGGCAGGAGAAAGGGACGACAGAGGATGAAATGGTTAGATGGCATCACGGACTCAATGGACATGAGTTTGGGTAAACTCCAGGAGTTGGTGATGGACAGGGAGGCCTGGTGTGCTGCGGTTCGTGGGGTTGCAAAGGGTCGGACATGACTGAGCGACTCAACTGAACTGAACAATTATCAGCATCAATTTGTACAGGTAGGAAAATGCTAACCAAAAAAGTGACACTAACTATAAAAAGTTATTTTAGAAAAATTTTAATTTCCACTAGTTTTTGCTCAAGGTTGTAAGGCTTTTAAAGGTTAAAAGAAAATAAACTAGCTGTGAAGGTGAAGTTGCTCAGTCGTGTCCAACTCTTTGCGACCCTGTGGACTGTAACCTAGTAGGCTTCTCCGTCCATGGGATTCTCCAGGCAAGAATACTGGAGTGGGTTGCCATTTCCTTCTCCAGGGGATCTTCCCGACCCAGGGATCAAACCCGGGTCTCCCACATTGGAGGCAGATGCTTTAACCTCTGAGCCACCAGGGTGTACTCAGTATCTTTTGGTTAGCTGGTCTTTACTCATGTTGTGCTATTTCTTTGCCTTCATATAAATGCAAGTGTGCCAGAGATTCACATATTTGATAACCTTGTCTTCAGGGCTGATATCCTTAACTTGTAAAAGCCAAGCTGGAGCAGGACAGGATAACAGATGTTAGTTGTTTATTCCATTGGGTAAGTCTTACCACCCTATATAGCAGCCAAAATGCTTCTCATTTAGCAACATAAATGTTAAGTCCAATTAGTGGAAGAGGCTTATTAGAGATTTAGTTCAAATAAATAGCATACAAATGAATTCGCTCAGTTTTATGCACTTGATTGATAGTTGACAATCCTCTCTGTAATGTTGAGGTAGATTATATTGAACTCCTTACATTCAAATTTTTAATAACATAAACATTTTACTAAATGACATACTGGTTATGCTTTTATGAAACAGTGTAAAAGAAACCATCTTAATGTTATCCCCTCTCATTCACCCAATCTGTAGTCAGCAGAATGCCACCAAGCTGTAATGGCATAACAACCTAGAGATCCTTAAAAGGATAACTGCACTACTATTTTATTATTCCAAAGAAGCTTATAATATGGTAGTTTAACATAAGGAACAATTAGACAAAATTGCTTAAATCTCTCAGAGGGGGGAAAAAATCTTTCTTTGTTAAGAATTCTAATTAAAACAGTAAAAGATCTGCTAACACATACAGTCATATATATAATCATATATATATAGGACATAAGTTATTTAAGCATTAACAGTATATTTAAACACAATCTCTAAAAGAATACCAATAAATCTATAATTTCATTTGTATGTGTGTGTTCATGTGTATACTGTAAAATATGAATATTTCAGATCATGAATTCAGAACTAGGGCTTGATATATCTGAGATTAAACTATGTTTTTGTGAAGTAAGAAGTATGTTCTGATGATGAAAATTTGTTTCTTTGGCTCTATTTCAACCTATGATCTAAAAGGTTGTTTTTTTAGATTTTCAGGAAATATTTACTCCTTGATTGTCCCAAAGGTAACAACTACTTAACATCAAAAAGCAAACTCATAATTTTCCTAAATCTGAAAATCTTCCCGGTTATCATGTTCATTAATGCTCTGTGTCCAATCAGTTGTCAGGTTCTATAAATGATGTAATGTTTCTCATACTCATTTCCTTCTGCAACTTTCTTAATGACGAAGACTTATTATCCCACTAAGACCACTGCAATAGCCTCACAGGTGACCTTTCTCTACGTTCAAACCATCTTTTACGCAGCTTCCCAAAACAACCTGTGATTGACCTGTGATTCTCTTATTCAAAACTCTTCAGAGGTTCCTCAGCACAAAAGACTAAAGTTCAGATATTTGTGGTTTTTATAAAGCTCTGTCAGATTTAGTTTCAATGTGTGTTTCAGTCAGACATCACTTACAGTCAAGCTTACCTGCTCTTCCCCAAACCTTTCAGCCATTTCTACTTTGATGACTCTACATATGGTATTTCCTCTGCTGAAATCTCTGTCATGTGTAAAGTATTTCCTCCTTTCTGAAGCCTTTTCTGCAGTTTTCTTCTTTTTTTTTGCGTGCTGCGATTCATGGGGTCGCAAAGAGTCGGACACGACTGAGCGACTGAACTGAACTGAACAGCTTCACTTAGTAAATCGTCTTTGTCCTCAATTCCCTCTTAGGTGAGTCTTTTAAAACAAAAATGATTCTGTCCCGTTACTGGCATTACATGAAGTTTTATACTTCTCTGAAAGTTAAGAGTTTTCTACCTGTAAAAGTTACTGACACTGATACTACAACTAATATGAGAAGTTACGACATTATGCGCATCCTCGCTACCACCCCAGCCCCAAACCAAAAGCACTGAATCTATTTTTCAAATCATACTAATACTTTGAGATGAATTTAAGGTAAGGAGTTTATTTCCTATGTACCCTATTCAGTACCTGGCACACATGATCATGAGATGTTAGCTGTTAACGATTTTGGTTTTACAGTTTCAAAACTGAGGATACATACCATCTGCCATCATTAAAGATTTTTATCTCTATGACTATCTTTTTTTGAAT
Organism: Oreotragus oreotragus; assembly: GCA_006410675.1. Classification (NCBI taxonomy): domain Eukaryota; kingdom Metazoa; phylum Chordata; class Mammalia; order Artiodactyla; family Bovidae; genus Oreotragus; species Oreotragus oreotragus. Next base: position 576,416 of record SJYX01003038.1, on the reverse strand, counting down.
TAATAAGAAGAATAGGTCTACAAACACAGCAAGTGGAGACTATCTAAGGATTAAAAATCATTATTAGGCTTGGTATTTATTTATCATCTTTCAAATTGTGGTAAAATACACAGAATATTACATTTTACCATTTTAATGGCATTTGTTTTTATGCTAAGAAAACTGTTGAAATAATACTGACTAAAATGTGGAATTTTTTCCTGTTGTTACAACATCTGAATTTGGAATCTAGTGTTAGCAAAAACCTCTTTCACATTATACATACTATTACTGCTGCCAAAAAATTAAAATACACTATTGAATGGTTAAGTCACCTATAAATGTTTCAGGAATAAAATAAAATGCTAAGTGTTATACCTGCTAGATTTCCTGCATTTTCTTCAAATTCACAAATGGTTCCTAGTAACAGTAGCAGATACTCTTTAGAGTTTACTATGTTTCAGGTCCTGCTAATAATGCGCTTTACATGCATTTCAGATTTTTGTTTTCTTACTGAGGTATAATTCATAGACTATAAAACTCACCCTTTTAAGTGGGCAATTCAGTAGTCTGAAGCATATTCACAAAGTTGTGCAATCATCACCATTATCTAATTTTAGAACATTTTCATCATTCCAAAAATAAACTAGAACCCACCGTTCCCCCTCAGCCACCAGCAACTACTAATCCACTTTCTGTTTCTACTGATTAGCCTGGTCTGGCCACTTCACATGAATAAATAATACACTGTGTGGTCTTTTGCATCTGACTTCTTTTACTTAAGCATAATATTTTCCAAGGGGTTTCCCAGCTGGCTCAGTGGTAAAGAATCGCCTGCCAATGGAGGAAATGCAAGAGACACAGTAATATCCCTGGGTTGGGAAGATCCCCTGGAGGAGGAAATGGCAACCCACTCCAGTATTCTTGCCTGGGAAAATCCCGTGGAGAGGAGCGCGGTGGGCTACAGTCTGTGGGGTCACAAAGAGTCAGACACAACTGAGCAATTGAGCACTCACAGGGTATTTTCCAGATTCAACCATATTGTAGCCTGTATTACTACCAAGCATTACGTTTTAAGACCTCAAAGTAAACACCTGAGGCAGATTCAACTGGCTCTGTTTTACATAAAAGAACTTAGATTGAGAGATGAAATAACTTGCCCGTCTTGATTCTCTTTGAACTCTAGTTTACTGCGCTTCTGTGGAGATGTAGAAAGTATAAACACTATGAGAATTATATACAAACTTTTTATATGGAAGCAACTAGAGTTGACCCTTGAACTGCATGGGCCTATTTATACACAGATTTCTTGCAATAATAGATAACTACAGTACTATGTGATCTGAAGTTGGCTGAATCCCCCAATGTGGAACTGCAAACATGGGGAGCCTCTTATAAGTTACACACGAATCTTTGACTGTATGGAAACCCCTTTTTTTTGTTCAAGGGTCAGCTACACATGTATTAAAAAAAAAAACAAAACTGCCACCTCTGTCCGCTATCATGGGTAAAAGTCACAATCTTTTAAATTTTGCCATGTTTTAAAAATACAGCCAATGATCTTCATTCAAGCTGTTTTCAAAAGCATTAAGGGGTTCCCCTGGTGGCTCAGACAGTAAAGAATCTGCCTGCCAATGCAGGAGACAAGGGTTCCATCCCTGGGTTGGGGAAGATCCCCTGGAGAAGGAAACGGCAACCCACTTCAGTATTTTTGCCTGGAAAATCCAATGGACAGAGGAGCCTGGCAGGCTACAGTCCATGGGGTCACAGAGAAGTCAGACATGACTTATCGACTAAACAACAGGGGACGATTTACTTTCTCTCAATTCTTATCTGATTCCCAATCTCTCAGAATAAGTCCTACAACTACGTTTACTACTTACGGTTGCTATCTCTCCATATCTAGAGAATATGGCTTCATATCAGGAATTATACAGTAAACAGAATGGAGTAACGACGGTAGTAATCGATTTCATACTATGAAAATGAATTCGGCATTTATTTATGTATCTATAAATCCAATTTGTTTTTGTAGAAACAAATCAGCAAATAAGAAATATCATTTTGGGGGCTCCAGACTTTTTTAAAAAAGAGAAGATCCTCATAAGCACTCATGTGGAAATTTCTGGGATGATTTCTAGGTTGGTTCTTGGCAGATCAATCTGGAATGTTTGTTTAACTGACTACTTCTATTCACTGTAAATTTGCCAGAAGCAGTCAGTAGAGAAACTGTTTTGCCTTTTTGTTATTTTGGCTGGTTTATTCAAAATCACAGCATATCTGTTGATGTGTCTGCCATAATAATAAAGTAAAGGTATATGCGTGCATGCTCAGTTGTGTCCAAATCTTTGCGACGCAATGGACTGCAGCCTGCCAGGCTCCTCTGTCCATGGGATTTCCCAGACAAGAATACTAGAGTGGGTTGCCATTTCCTTCTCCAGNATCACAGCATATCTGTTGATGTGTCTGCCATAATAATAAAGTAAAGGTATATGCGTGCATGCTCAGTTGTGTCCAAATCTTTGCGACGCAATGGACTGCAGCCTGCCAGGCTCCTCTGTCCATGGGATTTCCCAGACAAGAATACTAGAGTGGGTTGCCATTTCCTTCTCCAGAGGATATTTCAGACCCAGGAATCTAACCCACGTCTGCAGCACCTCCTACACTGGCAGGCAGATTCTTTACCACTAGCAACACCTCAGAAGCCCTAGTTGCAGCATTAAAACTCTAAATGAATATTGAATATATTTAATTTAATGCAACATTGTTGTCTGTTATCAGAAACAGCGTTTGAAAGGTGTCTAAAATTTTTATTTTAAAACTGCAAGGAAATAAAACTTTAAAATTCTTCAAGCATATAGCACTTTAATGGAAAATAACCAGAGGTAATAGGTGTTCTTCTTTTTTAATAATACAGTAAAGGGAAGAGTATTTTGAATTAAAAAAATTGCTCAGGTAAGAGCCCACTTTTTGGGTCCACTATGATCAGCAATCACCATTTTTTAGAATAGCACTACAAAACAGAACTTTCTAGCTGTCCAATTTGGGAGCCACAACCACATGTGGTTACTGGACATTTTTAAGTGTGGGTGGTGTGACTGGCCAGAATTTTAAATTTTCAGTAATTTAAATAGCCACATATGACTAAGCACTTCCTTGCTGGACAGTGCAGATGTTGAACGAGAGGCAACATGCCATAAAAAGGGGCCACACCACTAATATTCTGGAAACTTTTAAAAAAGTGAGACTGGGATTATTTATAATAAAGGAAGAGAACAATGAGGGAAAATGAACTTCCAAAGAAATCTGACACTTGACTTCTAAAACTTTTAGAGAGCCTCCTTCAAATCCATGGCTGAGGGCTCTGAATAGAATCAAATTTAAATCTTAGCATTTAAAGTTTTGAAAACAGTTTCAAACAATCTGGCAAGGAAACTCGGAAATTTTAACGTCTGGTCAAAACATCTAACTTTGAGCCTTCATGGTTTTTCTTTTTAGAACCATTACTCAAAACTATCAGATTTCCCAAAACTTTTGGAAATCATGCTATAAAAAATTTAATACTACAACTGAAATCCTATTACACAAAAACTGTGTTATTTAACACCATTCACCTTTGTATGTTTATCTTAGAGCAGAGTCACACTGCTTACAGTAACGTTTAAATAATAAAGCCTTGATAGTTTTCAATCTTTCCATCTCATTTACCAATGACTTTTCTTTTTTAAGCCTTTCATACTTTATTACATCCATTCCTTATGGGGCACATTGCCAGTACCTACAGGGTAAAGTGAGGCCAAGATAAACTTTGGGACCTCCCCCTCCCCAGTCAGAAAGGGCCAAAAGGAATCCAGGAATTGATCCAAATCCATAGATCCATAGGCCCAACCTCATCCCAAGATTTATATATATATCATACATATGATCTATGATATATATGTGATCTATGACATATATATGATCTATGATATATATATATATATAGTCTTCCCTGGTGGCTCAGATGGTGAAGAATCTGCCTCCAATGCAGGAAACCTGGGAACCCTGGGTCAGGAAGATCCCCTGGAGAAGGGGATGATAATTCACTCCAGTATTCTTGCCTGGAGAATTCCATGGACAAAGGAGCCTGGTGGGATACAGCCCATGGTGTCCCAAAGAGTCGGACATTACTGAGCTCTCACACACACACACTGTGTGTGTATATATATATATATTCCATTTGAACATAGGAAATCCCACATTTGTTGGGGAAAAAATTACCTAGAATTCTATTTCTCAAATTTTATAATTACTACAGATCACCTGAGGAACTGATGAGTAAGCAGGCCTGGGAGGGAACCTGCTGGTCAGTAGGGATTCTGAGTTTCTATCAAGCTTCCAAGAGTGTTACTCCAGTTGCAGGTCTAAGGCTTTGTATAGCTGAGAGGGGAAATCTGAGTGAAATCTGATTTCACTACAGATTTCAGTGATCTTTTTTTTTTTTTTGACTCTAACTTCTTTTCAACGTTCACTTATTCTTTCAACAAAGTTTTTACTGAATGTGTATTATGAGGCAGTTAATTCACCAGGAGGATAAATAAGATCTGATCTCAGCTCTTATGGAAGAGAAGGGCTACTTTCCCAGGGGAAGCAGAAAAGGCTGAAGCTGTGGCCCTTGTACAGACTTGGAGATAAAAAGGAGTCTGCAGAGTGGAGAAGACGAGCATTCCTCTCAGGCAGGAGGAGCAGCAAGACAGGCTGTAAAGCACTCTCGAGGAACTGTAGATTACATCAAACTGCTAAAACACATGCTGGTTATGGCAGACATCAGATAGGGGGCCAGGGAAAGGTAAACACATCAGGGAGCCCGGCATGGCAACCCACTCCAGCGCTCTTGCCTGGAGATTCCATGGACAGAGGAGCCTGGCGGGCTACAGCTCATGACTTTCACTTTCTGCACATTTGAGGTCTCTGTATGATGAGCTCTGATAATGGGCGATAACATATGGACAAGCCCATGCACTTCACCCAAAACCTGACTACAAATGGTACATAAGCCTACAGCCTAGTGAGCAAAACAATTTACTGGAGGCAAACATGTTCATACAGCAATCAGGGTTATCTCTAAAGCTGTCAGATTGTGTTTTTATTCCTCCAAATACAAATGAAAAGTGCACATGATCTGGAAACATGCTGAGAGGTGTTAAGAACTGAGAAAGGCAATGTAAGTACAGTTAAAAAAAAAAAAAACAGCCTAGATATAAATAATTCAATTATATTTAACAAATCTAAGGGTTTCAATACCTGGCTCACAACTCAGCCATTGATGAAACAACAACCCTTATCATCTATTTATTGCTGCAAGCTGCTGCATCAATAATTATTTCAGGAGGAACACTAAGCAGATAAAACTTCACTATACACTTTAAGGTTCAAGAGAGTCAATAATCTTATCTATAGTACTATTTTTGTTGTAAGCTACTTGAAATTCAGGAACAGAACAGCTAATTGACTAAATGATACAAGATGTGACTGTATCTCAAATGAGGCACCAAACAGAGCAATATCTGAACAGCATTAATCAATGGAAAGTAACATCATACAATGTCACCTTAAGAACTAAAAGCTGCACACGGCAAACTGAGAGGACCCCGGGGTAACTATTTAAGTTAGGCACACAATTTTCAACGTTAAAATATTTCAGTGCCACCGCGAAGTGGTTTCAGTTCTAACGCTAATAACCGTGACTAGTAGTGGCTGCCGAGAGAGAACTGGAAAACTCATGCCTTAGCAGGAAAGACTCCCTGAATAGATTAATGGTATCTGTCATAGTTGTACCTGTAAAATATGTGTGTCTTTTGAGGAAAGAAAGAAAATGCTGGTACACCTTCCATACTTTTTAACCTCGCTCTAGATTAGATTAGAGCAGAAATACAGGGTAACAAATTCTGTCACTGATGAGGATTACAACGCCAACTTTCCCCAGACTCAGGGTTCTTTCTATTGAGCAAGTTATAGGAAAAAGGCACGTGGCTCAGACGGTAAAGCGTTTGTCTACAATGTGGGAGACCTGGGTTCGATCCCTGGGTCGGGAAGATCCCCTGGAGAAGGAAATGGCAATCCACTCCAGGACTATTGCCTGGAAAATCCAATGGACAGAGGAGCCTGGTAGGCTACAGTCCATGGGGTCGCAAAGAGTCGGACACGACTGAGCAACTTCACTTCACTTCAAAATACATCAAGTCCTGCTCCTGGGGCTTCACAGATTTTTAATTAACAAAGAAAGCTTTAAGATCAGAAGAGTACAAGAAAGCCGGAAGCAAGAAGGCTGCTAAATCCTCAGCAATCCTGTTAACAGAAGTGAATTCCAGATTGTAAAATGCTTAGAGCAGAGGGCTGTGGGAAGAACCACTGAAAACACTACCAATTCTCACCTACTAGGATAAGTTGTAATGTTCAAGAGGGCCCTAGGGTGTGGTGGTCATAAAGAGCCCGCCTGCCAATGCAGGAGACATGAGAGATGCGTCTTCAGTCCCTGGGTTGGGAAGGTCCCCTGGAGGAGGGCAGGGCAACCCACTCCAGTATTCGTGCCTGGAGAATCCCCTGGACAGAGGAGCCTGGCGGGCTGCAGTCCACAGGGTCGCAGAGTCAGAGACAACTGGAGGGACTTAGCACGCAAAGGGGGTACAGCAGACTGTGTGCAGGAGCACCTGTGAAGTTCTCCTTCCTGGGCTAGATTCTAAAACCATATACAGGTCTGGCTTTTTTGCATGTTTCTCATCACCCCAAGAGGTCTACTGCTTGGGTTTCAAATGCTAACTCTAAATACATGGTGAGTCAAACATACTGTCCGTATTCCTGTCAATCCATGCTATGCACCAATGGCTCAATGAAATAATGTATTTTACTTTGAATTTATCAGGTTGATAAAAAGGAGTTCAGAATGGTGGTTCACAAGTTACAACATCCTAAAGAACAGCCATAAAACAGCCTTTCAAAAATTCACAAAAAAGAAAAATAGGTTTCTTTTTGGCAGAACAGTGACTACTGAACAAGTCAGAAGGCCTAGAAGGGGCATATGCGTGCCCACTGCTGTACTGCTCTCACTGCCCTGCCTTCTCTCTGAAGTCGTTCGGTCTCAATTGACTTTTGGCATTATTTGGAACCAGCGAGTCCAAAGAAGCTGAAGAAAATCCACAAAGTGAAACACAGTACCGATGGTACGGAGAGCAGTGGATAGTCCTGATAATTTTAGTCGTGTCCGCAAAGAGTTGGACACCACTGAGCGACTTCACTCACTCAGAGTCCCTTGGACTGCAAGGAGATCCAACCAGTCCATTCTAAAGGAGATCAGTCCTGGGTGTTCTTTGGAAGGACTGATGCTAAAGCGGAAACTCCAATGCGTTGGCCACCTTGTGTGAAGAGCTGACTCACTGGAAAAGACTGATGCCGGGAGGGATTAGGGGCAGGAGGAGAAGGGGACGACAGAGGATGAGACGGCTGGATGGCATCATCACCAACTTGATGGACTTGAGTTTCAGTGAACTCCGGGAGTTGGTGATGGACAGGGAGGCCTGGCGTGCTGCAGTTCATGGGGTCGCAGAGTCAGACACGACTGAGAGACTGAACTGACCTGATTAAGTTATAATAAACCGGAAGATGAATTGTTAACTCAAAAATCATTTAAAGTTACTGCTTTTTCTTAAGCCAGCTATCAGAAATATTACTGCTTTAAAAATTAAAGGCAGTCTTCTTGTTCACTCCTGTTCTTTGAGAATACATGTAGTATTATTGAGTAAAATCCTATGGACAGAGGAGCCTGGTGGGCTACAGTCCACCGGATCCCAAAGGGTTGGACATGACAGAGCAACTAAGCATGCATGCGCATGCGCACACACACACATATACACACATGTATTAATTACCTCTTCTTGGGGCAATTAAAGGAGTCTTTTTTTTTTTTCCAAGACTGGGGTAAAGCTGATGAGGATGTATCCAGCTTTAAAGATCTAATTCCTAGGAACTACAAGTTTGATAAGGAGATGTGAGACTCAAAGCAGAAAAAGAAAGAGACTGGTTTTAAGTTGATTCCTGAAAGAATATTCAAGTACCATTACAAAGGATCAAAAGAAAATCTACAAGGCTTGCTAAAAAAGGTTCTTTGAGAAGGTGTCTGATATATACACATACATGTGCATATATTTATGTGTGTGTGTGTGTGTGCTGTATTAGACTGTAAGCTGTATTAGATTATTAGAAACCATTTCCAAATGTTAAAACTGTAAACAGGCAAGACAGAAACAAAAGCAAAGTAAGACTACTCATTGAGCAATGGAAAAAAAAAATTTACTGTTAAAAATCAACTTGGCTCCACCACGTCCAGCCAGAAGAGGTGCTTTGTTTAAGGTGCCAAAGTAGGTATCTGACAACAATCCCAACAAGTAGTAGTCAATAACTCACTTTGTTTTTCCACCAGACCATCAACCACTAGAGCTACAAAAAGGAACACAGAGCTATCTAAACTTATAGGAACAAAGAGAAAAGTAGCAAAGTATTCCTTTGGAGAAATTTAGAAACTCACACCTTGCAAGGGTTTAATAAATCATCACAAAATGTCAGCCTTATTCAACTCTCTTGACTTAGATGTCATGACTGTTTTCAAGACCTGGTTATACTACTTCCAATGGCACCCCACTCCAGTACTCTTGCCTGGAAAATCCCATGGATGGAGGAGCCTGGTGGGCTGCAGTCCATGGGGTCGCTAAGAGTCAGGCACGACTGAGTGACTTCACTTTCACTTTTCACTTCCATGCATTGGAGAAGGCAATGGCAACCCACTCGTGTTCTTGCCTGGAGCATCCCAGGGATAGGGGAGCCTGGTGGGCTGCCATCTATGGGGTCGCACAGGGTCGGACACGACTGAAGCAACTTAGCAGTAGCAGCAGCATACTCTTAATTGGAGAAGGAAATGGGAACCCACTGCAGTATTCTTGTCTGGAGAATCCCACAGACAAGAGGAGCCTGACAGGCTACAGTCCACGGGATCACAAGAGTCGGACAGGACTTAGCGACTAAACCACCACCATATACTCTTAAAATCATCTCCATCTGATATTTAGTGCTTTAGAAACAGTCAAGGCCATACCCTACTCTACAGTCCTACTCTACAGAGAGTTAGAATAATCACACCTGGAGGTTCATGAGCTCCAAAGGCTGGTCAGTGCCTTTATTCCCATAGCTTCTCAGCCGAATCCCCCATCAATCAGAATTCTTGCTTCATCCATAAACATTCCCACATGCCCTCCTTTTACTATCAGTTAAATGAAAAACACTGGTGTGAAGGAAGCCCTTTGAACATTGATACTAGTTTAGAAATCACTCTTCATCTACCATTAATTAAAACGTACACTACTGATTCTATTTGCTCAGAATATAAAAGGCATGTTCTGAAGAAAGCCATTTAACACACAGCTCAAATTACAAGGAAGGCTTTGACCTGTGAACCTGGTGACCATTCCACTTTGTCCTTACACCTCTTTGAGCCCTAGATCTGTATGTGTGTAGCGTGTGGCAAAGAAAGAGTACGGCTGTAATGCAGATGAAGGGGTTGCTGTGTTCCAAGTTGAGCTTTCTATATCAAGGCAACAATTAAATTTTACATTATCCTCTTAAGAGTCTATTATTTTTTTTAAAACTCTGATGAGAAATTAAATTACTGTTTTACATTTGGAAGTACAGGTAATTATGACTATGGTGGCATTTCATGATTTCCAATGAAACCAAGATCCCTACTATGTCTTCCTAAACTGGTTGCTATGAATGCACAAAATAACCTCACTTCTTTCTCTCAAAGATAACCTGAGATCTCAAATTTTATTTGACAGACTTCATTTGGGATAAAATAACTCTAAACATGTTTTTCAAATTCTCAGTATTATACAAAGAGGTCTAATAGAAATGTTTTCAAATCATTTTTCCAAATGTGGTTTCCCTGTATAATGGATTGAGTCAGACACAATTTTTAAAAAGTTAATTCGTTTATTTCCGCAATTAACAACCTTTTTTTATTGGTCGAATGGCTGAACGGTGTGGCTTGTGGGATCTTAGTAGTTGTCCAACCAGGGATCGAACCCTTGCCCTCGGCAGTGAAAACACAGTCTTAACCACTGGACAGCCAAGGAATTCTCAACATTTCAGTATGAATACATTCATGGGAAAAGTGTAAATCTTTTTTTCACCTTAATCAGCCTTTTTTAAGTCTCATGAAAAAATATCTACTCTTAAAACTTGAGTTTCTACTTCATTGAGTGAGAAAATGAGGAACTCTTTTTAGCCACTGAATTGTTACTATCTGAACATAGGTCCAACTGGCCTGGGCTTGTGGGTAGTATACCATTGTTAACTTCTCCCACCTGGAAGGGGTTTCAGTATCTGCAGAATAGCTTGAAGATACTGTTGTGTGTATTGATGGGCAAACAAGACCTTATCCTAAGGCTACTCTAGTCTATTTGTTTCTCCCTGGTCTCTGTATACCTTCACAAAAGATGCTGAAAACGAAGCTCCAGTACTTTGGCCACCTGACGCAAAGAGTCAACTCACTGGAATAGACTTTGATGCTGGGAAAGATTCAAGGCAAAAGAAGAGGGCAGCAGAGGATGAGATGGTTAGATAGCATCACCTACTCAACAGACATGAATTTGGGCGAACTCTGGGAGATAGGGAAGGGCAGAGAAGCCTAGTGTGCTGCAGTCTGTGGTGTCGCAGAGGCGCACACGAACTTAGCAACCGAACAACAACCAAAGAAAGGAAGCTTTCTAACTATTCTTAGATCACTGCCATCCGTTCCTGACTGGTAAGCCAGGTGCGCCAGCAGCAGGCTTGCCACTGGCCTAGCGATTTCTGTGTTTCAAGACTGGACCAGTCATGTTTGGGAGTTCGTGTAAAAAAATAAATAAATACAAAAAAAAAAAAAAAAAAGACTGGACCAGAAACACAAATACAGCTCAAATAACTACGTAAGCTTTAGAGGCAGGAAAACTCTGGAGCGTTAAAGCTCCAAGATCCATTCCCTCCCTGATATGGAGTTGTAATATAAAATCTGCATAAATTATCCCTTATCTGCAATTAACATACACCCCTGATTTGCATGCCCCCAGAGTCCCTACTGGGCTTCTCAGGTGGCACTAGTGATAAAGATCCTGCTTTCCAAAGCAGGAGAGGCAAGAGACAGATTCGATCCCTGGGTTGAGCGGATCCCCTGGAGGAGGAAATGGCAACCCACTCCAGTATTCTTGCAAAGAATCCCACGGACAGAGGCGCCTAGCAGGCTACAGTCAATACGGGTGCAGAGTCAGACAAGACTGAAGCGACTTAACGAGCACAAAGTCTCAGCCATCTTGGACAGTTATACCAACAGCCAACACCAATGCACTCTACAAGCCAGGCAGTGTTTGTTCTGAGTGTTTTGGGGCTCTTCAAATGAAAATCAGGAGGACTGCCCATTCAAGTTTCCACAGGTCACAGAGAACACTGGTAAAAGACCTAGTTAGTAAAGACCTATATATTCAGACAACCTGGATTCAGTCAGCTACAAAGCTGTTTTTCAAAGATTTTGCTGAATAATTGTATGAAAGAAAAAGAGAAATATATTAAGGTTATACTACTAAATGAAAATATCAAATTGTTAACTTATTTGGTAAATGAGAAAGCTATTTCTAACAAACCAGTGAAATAGCAAAATGATAGTCATTATCACTTGCTTAACAGAAAATCTGGACAAAACAAAAAATGCTAACATACTATAAAAAAGAAACAGTAGAAATGAAATACACTGCATATTTTCAGTGAGCTATATTTAATAAAGTCTAAAAAAGCTTCATATTTAAAAGTCAGCATGAATCATTTTAAGTGCAAGAAAAAAATTACAGGAGATGCTTTGCTATATAATGTTAATATTATTGAAGTTTCTTTGCTGATGTTAGTTCAAGTATGACTAAAAAAGATAAAATTATGGGTATTACAAATTCACCTAAAAAGCTAGGCTATCATATTTAACAATGTGTCTATCATATTTAACAATGAAATTCTACAAAGATGTGTTTCATCACTTTAAAATATGACTATTTTCCCTAAGTATGTTTTAAACTATTCAACGTCTATTTGAAAGTGGAAGTGTCAGTCGCTCAGTCATTTCCCAACTCTTTGGGACCTCAAGGACTGTAGCCTGCCAGGCTCCTCTGTCCATGGAATTCTCCAGGCAAGAAAACTGGAGTGGGTAGCATTCCCTTCTCCAGGGGATTTTCCCAACCCAGGGGTCGAACCTGGGTTTCCTGCATTGCAGGCAGATGCTTTACCGTCTGAGCCACCAACGTCTATTTACTTAGATCTTAAATAGTTACAGAATTCAGTCATAGGCTGTTAACGAATTGTGTCCTCCAAAAATGTGTAAGTTCCAACTTCCAGTACCTCAGAATAGGACCTCATTTGGAAACAGTCATTATATATATCATTAGTTAAGAAGAGGTCATGCTGGAGTAGGGTGGGCCCCTAATCCAATATAACTAGTATCTAAGAAGAAAATTTACAGACAGACAGACATAACAGGAAGGTGATATGAAGACACGTGATCGAAGACAGCAACTTGACGACCAAGGCAGAGACTGAAGTGATGCGTCTACAAGCCGAGAATAACGAGGACTGCTGAGAACTTCCGCAAGTTGGGAAGAGACGAGAGAGGCTCTCCTCTAGTGTTCAGAGAGAGCACAGCCCTGCCCACAGCTCGATTTCAGATTTTAGCCTCTAGAACTGTAACAGATTTCGTTTCTGCTGTTCTAAGTCACTCACTTTTTGGTATGTCGTTACAACAGCTCTATGGAACTATACAGACCATGTGTTAAAATTAAAATCTGTGGTGCTAGTGCTAAAGAATCCACTGCAATGCAGCTGACGTAATGTTGGTTTGATCCCTGAGTCGGTAAGGTCCTCTGGAGGAGGGCATGGCAACCGACTCCAGTATTCTTGCCTGGAGAATCTCATGGACAGAGGAGCCTGGGAGGCTACAGTCCATAGCGTCGTGAAGAGTTGGACACAACTGAAGTGACTCAGCACACGTCCAGAGTATCTTTTAAAGTAAAGCACAGCTTTGCCTGGTCAGCAAAAACCTGAGTTCAAATACCTGTACAAATCAAAAGCTGTGTGACCGTGGACTTCAGTTTGCTTGTTTGTAAAGAAGGGAAATGGCTCCTACAGAATGGTATGTTTCTGAAGATAAATGATTCAGAATGTCCATGACACACAGGTTAAAATTTTTCTCTCGCCACTCTCAAATCCTTCTTCCTGTAATAAGGAGTTTTAACATATGGTCAACAGACTATTTGGCTAACAATGCAGAAAGTAATATGATTTTTAAAAAATTGAAAAGGCTGTAATTCATATATTGTTAAATACATTCTACAAAAAAAAAAAACAAAAACCACTTTCCTAAATGAAGCCCCAATAGCTTCACTACTTCAATTCAGTTCAGTCGCTCAGTCGTGTCCGACTCTTTGCGACCCCATGAATCGCAGCACGCCAGGCCTCCCTGTCCATCACCAACTCCCAGAGTTCACTCAGACTCACGTCCATCGAGTCAGCGATGCCATCCAGCCATCTCCTCCTCTGTTGTCCCCTTCTCCTTCACTACTTAGAAATCGCTAAATCTTTACTGTGGGGTATGACCACAGTGCTATGTGATGTGATTATCTCAGAGTTTTATAAGATGGTAAATGCTATCCTCGCCTATCTAAAAAACGCAAAGCAGTTTCAATCACCAGAGAAGGAAAGAACAATTCTTAAATAAGTTATCTTTCATACTTTCAAAGATTATTTTATTTTTTAGTACAAGTCTTCTGATTTTACTAATATCCTTACTAATGTGCAAACTGACCCGACTTCAGTAATAAACACAAGACTCATGTCACTAAAAATAAATTGTTCAAAAGCAACAACTTTTTATTTCAAATAATAACATAAGCAAAATGGTAATTAACTTTGGCAAGATTAGTAGAAATAGAAGACTAATTCACAGATATGGTAAGCATGTTCCCCTGATGTGTGGATCAGGCAGTAACATGGCCACAATGTTTAGAATCATATGTGCAAAGACTTTGGAAAAGGTCACCAAAGACCAGCACCATGACATGCTGTGGATTAAACCTCAAAAGAATCCAAATGACTTAGTGACTTAAAGAAAACCTAGAATCAGGTTACATATTCTAAGAAAGTAAAATAACTGCAAATTATCCACTGCTACCAAAGACAACAGCTAACCTCTAGACTACAGGAATTCAAAAGAATAAAAGACTAATACTGAATGCTTACTATATATGTGTAAAGCTAACTTTACCTATTTCATTTATTTCAAGTCACAAAATATTCCTAATATAGGAATATACACAAGAAAACCGAGTACTAAGTTTTGGCTAAATACACAGTGTATAACTGGCACAGTTCAGAAAGGAGCTGCCAAAGCCACAACCTAAAATATAAATTTGCAACCTATCACTGGTTCTGCCTTACATGTATTAAAACATTTTCAAGAATAAAAAAGTTTTGAAATTTTATTTAATTTGTGGGAAAAGGTGCTTTCAAAAAGAAATCTTAAATATCATCGCAATACAAATCTGCCTCTGGAGTAGCAAGTTACTTAAAAGTTAACAATATTATGCTATGGTGCCACTTCAGGAAAAAAACAGAATCTAAGCTATCGAAGCTGAAGCAAACATTCAGCCACTGGAAGAGAAGAAAGCGCCACAGACACCTGAACAATGAAAACACCAGCTGAGTGTTTCCCTGCAGCCTTTCCCTATTGAAGGATAAGCCTGCTAGGGCTATTCAGGTTTACATTCTTCTGCACCAAATTTATTTGCCTTTTCTAAAGAGAAGAGGGACTAATAGTTGGTGAGCCTCTGCCGCATCTGTCTGGCACTTTATTAAGTGGTTAAGTTTTTAATCTGACAGACTTGGGTTTCAATCTTTGTTGAAATATTTGCAAGCTGTGAGATCCTAGGATATTAAATCTGTGCCTCTCTTTTGTAAGAGATATTAATATCACAAATACCTCATAGGACTGTCACTGAGGATTACATTATGACGCTAATAAAATCACCCCGGTTCTTCTCACATGGTGTATGTCTATTAAATATTAGCTAATATCATCAACTAAAAAAAAAAAAAAAAAACAAGACAGCCTGCAGGCTAGCTGTTAAGAAATGATGCTGAGAGAGATGCAATCACTTGGTCAAAGACAGACATCTAGAAACGTTAAAGCCAGTTATAAAAACCTAAAGGTAGTAAGAACTGTGTTCTCTTCAAAAGTGTTCCAATATCATTAGCCTTTCTCTCTGTCCAGCCTGCTTCCTCAGCATTTAAATACCTTCCTCAAGGTATTTAAATGCTGGAAATCACTAAGCAAAGGAGCAGCAAACTGCTTTCAAAAGACAAATCCAAACTGATGGTCTCTGCTTGGAATGATGGGTTAAAAAGGAGGATGGGAGGTGCTATGAGAAGGATGAGAATTCTGAGAAAGGCAGAAAAAATAAGACGAAAGAGTGATAGCTGCCCGTGGCGGGGGTAAGGGCGTGGGGTGTGTGTGAGATAGTGGTGCAAGGACAAAGATCACAGGCCAACCGAATTCTACGTCCTGCCACTGCTGTGTAAGTTCAATATGCTCCTGAAACGAACTCCTCTATTCTCACTAAACTAAGGGCCCTAGGTCACAAGTTCCCAGTGCGCACTCTACCACCTACTGGGTTCTGGGCTTCTCAGACAGCAGGTCATCTTGCTGCCTGAAGCATCTAATGCTTCTCATGCATCTAAAGTTAGCCCATTTGCACCATTTTACCCTCTTTGACACCCTACATGTTATTTATAAATTACTTGGAATATTTGTTCTGCATTTTGACCAGAACAAGGCAGAGTGATTCTAAGTGTCCATATGAGGCAAAGACCTCCTGGTGAAAAAGAGAACGAAGCAGAGGGAAGAAAAATGAGCAAAGCTCATGCCGAAACAAAGCACTGATCGCATTAGCTTCTGATGTGCAACCCACATCTAAGCAGTCCTACTAGAAACCTTTCTCCTAATCCCTGATAAGACTTTCAGTTTTGTTCCAAAGGGGCACTTTCTATAATCAAAGCATTTAATTATATGGTATCTAGAGGTATCCTATAACAAGGTTTCAGTTGAGTCAAAAATACTTCTTATGAAACCATCTCCTATATACTTCCTTCCATCCTTTTCTTGCTATAATAATTCATTTTTAGATTAACTCGAATGTAAAACATCTGTGATGATGGACTTTTTTATTCATCCGCCAATACCAATTACCACAATTAAGTATATACTTTACTGAAACAGTAAAAACTCTATCACTATTTTACTTAAAAAAAAAAACAAACCTTAAAAATCTCAAGTGTATGGTGCATTAAACATTTACAGATTTTAACATATCTAAAGTGGTAATACATGGAAGGTGTGTGTCTGTCTTTGTGTATGTGTATAAATATCTATCTCCCCAGGAGATTCTGCATTAATAAGTCTCAACCCCATATTTTCAAAGAGCTCCACAGGTGAATTTGTCACACATTTCCTGGCTAAGAACCACAGAGAAAGTGCATTTCAAATAGCTTTCAATACCCATGCCCTCTATTTAAAGTATGCCCCCCAAATAAAACAATCTGGGCTATTAATTTTAAATTCTAGTTCCAGAAAGTCTGCATCAAGGTATCTTATTTTTAAACCTCCCATTAAAAAATGTAGTAACCTGACTTTTCATTAGTAGAAAATAAATTATTTAGAGCCTACTTATGGTTTAAAATATGTTTCCTATAAAACCACAGCATCATCAATTAAGGAAACATTTATAATTCTCTGCCACACTGTAGTATTTAAGATTGCTTACATAATTTTAATTTATTTTGCCTATCTTAAAAATGAACATACACTTGCTCTCCTCTCCTACATTTACAGAGTAATATGTTAATGCTTTTCTTTGAAAGAGTTAAAAGCCCTTAAAACATTTTATTAACATAGCACCCAATAATAATGATGAAGGCACATAAGGTATAACAGTTATTTTTAATTGAATGTTAAATTTTCACTAAATGTTGTGCCCATCTAAAATATATACAATGACAAAAAATCAAAAATTTTCCTAAATCATTAATGAGTAAGGGAATATATATATGGAATATATACACACACACACATATATATTCCATATNTTAACATAGCACCCAATAATAATGATGAAGGCACATAAGGTATAACAGTTATTTTTAATTGAATGTTAAATTTTCACTAAATGTTGTGCCCATCTAAAATATATACAATGACAAAAAATCAAAAATTTTCCTAAATCATTAATAAGGGAATATATATATGGAATATATACACACACACACATATATATTCCATATATATATACACACACATACCAAAGAAATACCATGTTTCTTTGATTATAAGACCCGTTTTACATTTTGACATTCCTGAATTACGAATGCATTTTATAATCACTGACATGTCATACTGGAAGCATTTTTAAATTTTTGAATGGTGCGTCTTACAATTAATGGCACCTGAGATCTGATGAACTAGTGTTTATTTAAAAAATACTTTTTCAGACTAAAAGAGGCAACTTATTCTTTTTAAATGTAACGAAACTGCCCCATTCCCAAAACAATCCCAAATGTGTCACTCCATAAAGCTGTATTTTGTTTGAGTGAACAATGGCCAACAAATTTGTGGAAGCAACTAAATTATCAGAACAAAGGAAACTGTCCTGGTAAGAACGTATAGCTTAAATAATAACTGTATTAATTAAATATTATAGGAAGTTGATTTCCAGAGTTTTAAACAAGCAATTTTATACTATTCCATCTTACAATGCTTTCCTAGTATTCTGTCCACCCTATATAATGAAATAAAATTAAAGTAACATTTCACTGATAATATGCTGTAAAGACTACCCTGCTTTAAAAGAAGTTTCTATCTACAATAGAGGTGATCAAAGTGCAGTATGTGCATTCATGCTAACAAAAGCCAATGTTCAATGAAATGTTTAAAGACAAAAAAAAATTTAAAGATGAATATCTATTAATGTTGCAGTCTACTAACACCACAGGAAGCCGTATCATTCTCTATCACAAATAAAAACTATGTGAGCTCATGTCTGACGCAATTACTGCCTGCAGCAGTTCAAACTATTTTACTGAAATATTTAGGTTACTCCTTGCACATTCCAAATTGCTAGCATTCTAGTGACAGCAGTATTGTGACCAAAAGGGTCAGAAATGTGATAGGTCTTAAGTCAAACTTAGCAAAGTAAGACAATTAACTTTTTACAAATAAAAACTATGTGAGCTCATGTCTGACGCAATTACTGCCTGCAGCAGTTCAAACTATTTTACTGAAATATTTAGGTTACTCCTTGCACATTCCAAATTGCTAGCATTCTAGTGACAGCAGTATTGTGACCAAAAGGGTCAGAAATGTGATAGGTCTTAAGTCAAACTTAGCAAAGTAAGACAATTAACTTTTCTCTCCATCATCTAAAAAAAAAAAAAAAAAAAAAAAAGTGAAAGTATCAGTTTTGGAAATTTGGTATCAGGATGAATAACATCCTTTCACTCAAACATTACACAACAATAAAAGATAAAGTGAGCATAACTACACATCAATGTTTTTCAGCTGTTTTAAGTGTCGCACACTTTCAAGATGGGTCTCGAGGATACAGTACTGACAGCTGATCAGCAAATTTCTACCATCAGAATCTCAAGCCAGGGCAATACTTGTACACATTTTGTTTTCAAGTCTGCACATGAAAGCCCAAGGGTGATAAAAAGCTTGGGATCAAAATTCACTGAAAAGTCTCACTTTTTTTGTGGCTACTTAATAAAAGTGAATGTCAATTTTAATAATGATAAATGCAACTAAAGTACTGAATAGTTTGAAAGAAATTCCAGTTAATACAATTTCCTTAAGGGCAAGACAAATCTTTCCAGAACATTAAAACTTTGTACCAGTGTCACAGTTTTCCCCATTACCCCAAGGAAATGATATGCAACCAACTCAAATTACTGGACTGAATTCAATGACCTTAGAAATAAACATCAGATTTCCCCATTCTCATCTACTTTTCCAAAAATAAAAAATAAAAAAATAAATAAATAACATACTATTTCTATTTCAGAACATGTAAGAAGAAAAGAATATTTTTGGCGAGGAACCTTAAAGATCTCTAGATCACAAGAGGTAAGCAAAACCATCCAATTTTAAATGGCTGGTGTATGGCTATCATTTCTGAGGGAAGCTTGACAACCATAACTGAAGAATTTTAGATAAAACCAATGATGAATTATCGGAAGAGGAAACAAATGACTATTCACGGGACCAAAGGAAAGCCTTCATTAGAAACAAAACAACAAAACACCAATGGTTTTATATATGTGTGTATATATGTAAAACCCAAAGGAGAAACAAGCAGCAAATAAATGAAATGCAAAAGCAAATAATAATAAATATAACAGGAAACTAATCCCCAATTTTTCTGCTACTCGGGCTTATCTTGGAGGCTAATCTGCAACAGTGTCACCCAGAGCCTACAAAACCCATGATGGACACACTGGTTCTGGAATACAAATTAATGGTTTTAAATCCATCAACACCCACAACTCTACATTTTGTGCAATTAAGGAATTCACTTTAGGCAAGTGACCAGTAAGTATCAGTAAGTACAAGCACTATCTATGCAGAATAGCAAATATAACGTGAAAGAAAGCAATGCAAGCATTTACGTGAAATTTGGCTCCATGCTAAATCTGACTTCATGCTTAACTGTACTAAAAAAGAACTGCCATACAGTCAGTGTATCTCTTTACAATATTTCTTATTTTACCATCCTAGAGGCTAGGAGCTGTAACTATGAGCACTGTCAATTAGCCAAGTTTCTCTAATTTTCTTCTAGTTTTAAAGAATATTTTATTATCTGAACTATCAACTTTGTATTTTTCTCTGTATGTGCATGAAACAGACATACAGAGAAACAGAAAAATCTACATATGACTTACACAGTAAATATGCACAGTATTACACATATACTAATGAGACTGCACGATTTTTTGTATCAAAGTACATGCTTTTTCCACACATGGTTCTTTGTTGTTACTAAGAGTAATAGAAAACTTCTGCAACAACTAAGCACATGCTGCCAATGATCCATGGTTTTAAGAATTTGTAGGTTAAAAAAATACAATTCCTAGAACACTGTTATCAAACAAAGAAGTTTTATTGGCATCTAAAAACAAAGTTCACCCAACATTGAAATGTACTTTAATATTGATGTTGTTTTCTTTTTTTCTTTTGAACTCACTGCAGTATGAGGAACAAATCACAAACACTTACTTTGGAGAAACAGAGACCAGAGTGTAGATTTTACAAAATCACTTTTTAAAATCTCTGTATTGTGCTCCTCAAATATTTAGAGCCAGTCTTTGCATAAAATATCACAGCTTTGTCTATTACCTTAAAATTCTGCAGCAGCCTAAAGATATGGATAAGATATACCATCACTTGCTATTCTGAAATATATCTATTACCATATCCAACCTAATGGTAGTATCTAAAAAAAATTCTTTCTTCCATAGGAAGTCTCTGACAAGCTGTTATTCGTTTCCTTGAAGTTAAAAGAATCAGGGGGCAACATTTATATTTTATCAGAAAAATAAAAAAATGTTTACCTACCATGTTCATATTAAGAACAATGTCTATACAAGTCAGTTGTACAATTATTTTAAGAGAAAGGTGAACATGAACATCAGATTAACTTAATTCTGGCAGACAAAAGTGAACAACTATGGTCCAGTCAGCCATTTATCTATTACAGAGAGATGACAACTTTACAAAATGTATCTTTTACCTACTGAGTGATGATTATGTCCCCTCAGTTTCTGTGCTTTCTACCACTGGTTCACTCTCTATATCAGCAACTGTGTCAGTCTTCTTGTTTATTTCACTTGAGGATGCCAGTTTTTCATACAGTTCAGGATCACTCTGCGCTGGTAAAGGCGGTGGCTGGGCGTGTCTCTCAGTATTTTCACCATTAACCTGAGGCACATTATCACCTTTTCGTTGAGAAGTGGCCCCTTCAAAAATCTCAAAAACCCGAGCATGAGGAGGGGGGATCCAGGTGTTTTGAATTCTATCTCGTCCAAGACGATTTCCATTCATTTCTCTGCAGAAATCAAAATCTCTGTCATCCCTGTCCCTCTGCCTCTCCCAGGGTCTTCTGCGGTCATCGAAATCTCTGTGAACTTCTTGTCCGAATCCTCTGTTCCAAGGACCACTTCGAGGATCAAATCGGTAGTTTCCAGACCGAAATCTACCTCTTTCTTCATGTAAGCCTTTCGGACCACCATAGACAGGTAGAACTCGATGCTCTCGCTCATCAAAATCTCTGTGCCCCCAAGGCTTCTCTGGATTAAAGCCAAAGTGGTCTCTTCGGCCAAGATGATCTATCCCTGGCCTCACGAGATTCTCCCTGATATCTACGGGAGGTCTTCCAAAATGATCTCTAGCGTCTAACGGAGGCCTTCCAGGACCTTCTCGTGGATCAACAGGTCGTCCAACCACATCCCTAACATCCACCGGAGGAGGTCTACTGATGGCTTCCCTGGGTTCGATGGGAGGAAACCGGTAATCTCTGTCACCTTCCTGCTGAATGTTATCATTCCCAAGTGGTATCCTTTTTTCTGGGTTAGGAACATTGTCTACATTTTGTCTTCCAGGAACTAGAAAAGGTCTTTCAGGTGGACTAAAAATATCTCCTGGAGGAAAAGGACCACGGGGTGGTGGATGCAGAGCTGAATCAAGTACTGCTGGGGGAGGGAGTCCCCGCTGGGGTGGAATTCCAGGCTGTATTAACGGGAATCGTGGTCCAGGCGTCTGTGGTATCAGTCCTGGACGAATGTCTAACATTGGCATTGCAGGCATCCTTTGATTAGGAAGATTTAAAGGGGGTAAGTTTTGAGGCCCAGCTGGTGGCTGTGTTCCCAAAAGCCCAGAAGTACTTGGGACACCGGGTGGCTGTACTCCGAGAAGTCCGGGATTATTAGGCATATTTGGGGGGAGCACTCCCAAAAGTCCAGAACTACTTGACACATTTGGTGGCTGTAATCCCAAAATTCCAGAGTTATTTAGAATATTTGGTGGCTGGGGTCCAATCATCCCAGAACTACTGGAAACGTTAGATGGCCGGACTCCAAGAATTTCATTATTACTGGATACATTTGGTCTTTGGACTCCCAGAATTCCAGAATTGCTTGTCACATTTGGCGGCTGTCCTAAAATCGCAGGGCCACTTGAAATATCATTTGGAATCACTAAAATGGAAAGGAAAAAAAAAAACATAATCAATCACCCTGGTGTGAAAAAGACACGATACAGTTCAGTCCCCTACAGACGAACCTTCAAGCTGTGAACTTCCAAAGCTGTCAACGCGTGTTCGCATGCCCAGTCACTAAGCTCATTCACGCGTCTAGCATGGTCAGCTACATGCGCCCCCTCTGTGTACTTCACCGCCCAGTGCTGCATACAGAGGGCAGCACTAGCCCACCATCCCCCATCTCTTATCCCTCCTCTAGGCAGTAACAGTTCTTGCCTCTTCACTCAAGCCAGCCCCTGTAGGCTAGCTGTTATGCTGCACTACTGTACTTTTCAAGGTACTGTACAGTAAGATTAAAAACATTTTCAGTGTTTGTTAGTATTATTTGTGTGCAAAGTATTATAAACCTATTACAGTACAGTACTAGCCAATGGTGTTGGTTGGGTACCTAGGCTAACTTCTGTTGGACTTATGAATGTGCTCTCAGAACAGAACTCATTTGTATACAGAGGACTTACTTTATTTATAATTATTAATGTTATAATTTCCAGTAGTCAGCTACTTGTATCTCCCCAAGAACCAAGGTATATCAGATATTAAATAAAAATTAAAGATAAAATTATAAATAGCACACATAGTAAAATTTAAATATGAAAACAAAGTGGAGCTCTTACCTAAAATCTTTACATAAAATCTTTTTAAGTTAAACTAAAATGTCAGGTTTTATAATGCACCTTTATTTAACAAAAGCATTTCTAACAGTAGTGTCAATTAAAAAAAAAAAAAAGACTTGCTGCTTTCAAACAACACACTTATCTTCTAGACCTAGCTGAATATCTGGTAGAAGCTATACCTTATATTGGTGTATTTTAATCTTTCTGTTGGTATACATATTTTGTGCAATCTTATTTTGATAACAACACATTTAAAAAGTCCCAATAGGCCAAAAAAGGGGAGAAGTCTTAACGAAAAGGTGTCAAAATATATACTATCCTGAATAGAATGCCAAATTTGTTTTTAATAGAAATTTTAGGAGACAGTGATCTTTTATTTCTTTTTTTTAAAGCTGCAATATCCATGCACTGGTTACATATGCATGACACCTGAGAATTAAACACCAATACAGAAAAGTAGTACTTATGATTTAACTATGTCTTTCTGGGAATTTCTTTTTTTTTTTTTTTACCTGATCTGGTGTTTTCTGCAGAAGAAATCTGGTGATCAATAAGATGAGGTACTTTTTCTTCAGGCTCTGCTTGTTTCGTTGGAGGATTAAAAACATTTCCAGCTGGCAGAGTGGCAGTAGCAAGACTGCTGGCAACAGAACCACCTGGTAAAACAAGGCTACCAAATCCAACATCTTTCACAGTTTCTGGAGTCATAGATAATGGCGGCTGCACTAAAGCTGTTTAAAGAAGGAGAATATACAGTTCAGATTTAATTAGCTAATCAATTCATGTGCCAAGTTAAAATATTAAGTATGACCAACACTGGTCCTGAAGTTTTAAATCACCTCCTAGCCTCTTCTCCCAATTATCTGGTGAGACTGCTCAGTTGACATGTCATGTGAATTCTCTTCTGGTCCCTTTATTTCAATTATGATGAAAACTAATCTCTGGGAGCCTGAGTGTTTCATTTAATGGCATCTCTGTATCATTGGAAACGACTCTGAAGCTGGGAAAGATTGAAGGCAGGAGAAGGGGACAACAGAGGATGAGATGGTTGGATGGCATCACCGACTCGGTGGACATGAGTTTGAGCAAGCTGTGGGAGTTGGTGATGGACAGGGAAACCTGGCACACTGCAGTCCATGGGACTGCAAAGAGTTGGACATGACTAAATGACTGAACTGAACTGTATTACACAGCACATTATAAATATAGCAACTGATACTCAAAATGATAAATGAGACATCATGAAGAGGCTAAATAATACTTAGAAACCTCTTTTAAAAAAACAAGGTAAAACAATTTTTAGAAATATTCAGTAGAGACAAGTTTAGTAAAATAAGGACCCACACTTAAAATCTTAATTTTTCAAAGATGGGGCTTCCCTCATGGCTCAATGGTAAAGAATCCACCTGCCAACGCAGGAGACGCTGGTTCAATCCCTGATCCAGGAAGATCCCACGTGCCATGGAGCAACTAAGTCTGTACACCACAGCTATTTGAGCCTGTGCGCTACAGCCCACGAGCCTGTGCTCCACAACAAGAGATGCCACTGCAATGAGAAGTCCACCTACTGTAACTACAGAGTATTGCCACAACTAGAGAAAAGCTCATTCAGTAATGAAGGAAGACCCAGCACAGCCAAAAGTGAATCAATGAAAACAAAACCTAGTCATTTTTCAAGGATGTCAGTACGCGACTATCTAAATGTACAGAAATGATTGGTGTAAACACAAAGACCAACAAATGAGAGTGAAAACCTGCCCAATTCTCTAGAAATTCTAAGTACCAGGGTCTTTTACATTCACTACTTTTTGTCAAATGAGGTTAGAAACTCATCAGATTAGAACTACAAATAAAAAGGTGCAAAGATTTCATTTTAAAGAATGGGTAGAAACGCCCTGTCTATATGTCCCGTATATGTTAAAAACTAAGCTAGAGGAATATTAAAACCACAATTGAACAATTAGAAATTTAGTCAAATTTATGTCACAGCACTATCTAGTCATGTACTCTGGGATTCTAAAAAGTGTTTTATCCTCACATTTAACTCCAGACTACCTAGACAAACTGTTAACATAGAACAAAGCTGTAAAACAGGAATAAAATGACCTGAGATCCCATATGGGAATTGAGAGAACTAAATGAGACAGTGTGAACAATCAGGTGAATATCTGGCATACAGTGGTATTTCTCTTTTTCCTTTAATTGGTCCCAGATTTTCCAAAATAATTAAAATAAGGAGAAATAAAATTGGGAGACGGGCTCTTAAGTAAGTAGGATAAGTCTCTGTAAACAGTGAATTCAGGAATGGCTTCTGAACATTTTTCTAATTTTCAGAAAAAAATGAACAGTTCTTAACCAACAGTAACATAAAAAGGATCCTCATGTTGTCTAACAGCACCAGGAGAAAAAGGAGTTTAAAAATATAAGAAAAATGAGCTACAAAATCAAAAGGTAGGCTCTGTATCATATATACTCTCTACAAATTGAACTTCAAAAAGAAAAGTGAATTTAACTATTTGAAAGCATAAATCCATTAATACATACATATTACTAAAAACAAAGGGGAAAAATGTAGAGGGAAGGTAGTAGAGAAGAAATAAGAGAAATTCTCCCCTACCTTCAGCCACTGGGTATCACGGATAATAGAATTCATCACTCTGAAAGATGGCACTTGTAGTAAAGAATTTAGCATCTACCCTGGGTCTCCTGTCCTTCAAGGTAATGAAACAGAATTTACAGAACAAATTCTTGCTAAGAAATGTGGAAGGGATCATAAAATTTGGAAGATCACTTTGCAACTAATAAAAGGTAGATTCTGGCAATAATAATAAAGGATGAAAGCATCAGACAACAATGTGAAAGGGACTTTTAATGACCAGGTTCCACCATCTGAATGCTCTGACCCATTCTGACATCATTAAAAGCAAACAAGAAGGCACTGCATGCATGGCTCTTGATGTGAAGTAATATCAAGTCCACAGAACCCCACTTAGGTTTTCTTACCAAAAAAACTGAAGCATGTTCTAAACAAGCCTATGGTGTTAAAAAATTTCTATCTGCAGGAGGTTCAAGAAGACAAAAAAACAAATTCGATACCACAAAGAAGCAAAAAACCCAAATCCATCATTTGGGATCCGATATAGAGAAGTGAGGGATTCCGAGGTGCAGCTGGTGATAAACAATCTGCCTGCCAATGTGGAGATGTAAGAAATGGGGCTCAATCCCTGGATCAGGAAGGTCCCCTGGAACAGGGTAGGGCACCCCACTCCAGTACTGTTGCCTGGAGAATCCCCTGGACAGAGGAGCCTGGTGGGCTACAGTTCACAGAGCTGAAGAGAGTCGGACACGACTAAAGCAACTTAACACACATGCACAGAGAAATGAACTTACTTTGCAACAAGTCAAAGACATGAAGGATTTTTTAAAAAGGGAATGTGGGTAGAGCTGCTCCCGATTAAGACATTTTATACATAAAACAAAACAAAACAAAAAAACAAAGCTATGAGAACTTTTGATTAAAATAAACAATTATAAAAAATTTTTGATCCAATAGAGCAAATCTGAATATGGACTGTCATACAATACTCCTGATTTGTCAAAAATCATTTAACCCAAAAAACCAAAAAATGCAATTGTCTGACAACTTTCAGAATAAAAAAAAAAATAACAGTAATTCACAGGAATGAGAATCAACACATAATTTTTAATGTAGAAAACTCACATGTTGGTACTACTGGCGGGATAGTAGGTGGTGGTACAACAGGGGGTGGAACTGGAGGAGGCATGAAACCTGCATGGGGAAAAAAAAGACCAACAATAAAATAACAAGAAAGTTACTTCCTTTTAAATCAAAGATTTAAACAGCTATAAATGAAATTCTACATTCAATATATAATCATTACTACAACCTCAGATTTATGAATATATTTTCCATTTAAATAATTACTTTTATATACATAACCTTATTTGACACTTAGTAGGCTAAAAAATAAAAGCACAGAGATCCCTGTCATAAACACATACTATTTGTTTACTCATTCGTCTAAATCCTGTGGCACGCTCTATGATACTATAAAATCAAACATTAATTCAAGCCAGGCAGCCTGTTTCTATGATAGCTTGATGACTGCATGGGGAGTTAAGCATTGTATTCAAGCTGCTGGTAATATTATATGCAATAATGTCACCTGTAAAATGTGCTACTGTATTTCTTATATATATATATATTCTGTTTATCCACTAGACCACAATATTTGCATTAATTTTGTGTCTTACTACAGTTTGTTTTGAACACTGAAACAAACCTTAATAAAAATAAATAAAATAAGATTTACTATTGGCAGTTTCATGATTTTAAATATCACATGATCCAATTATAAGCCTGCTTCTCTGTATTTTTAAAATACAGAGCTACCATTAAATTCCATTAGAAAAAGTGGCTAAAAATAATGGGAGAAAAAACATGATTTTCAATAAATGAATGCAAACGTGTGTATGGTTTTTGAAATACCATGTATTTCTTCTGAGAAAAGAAATCTTCTGAGAAAAATTTAATTTTCAATGACAAATACAGAAGACATTTTATGAGTAATTCTCTAATATTTAAAATATAAAAATTTGCAGTTCTTACTAAAATCTTCATCAACTTCAAATTATATATTAAACTATAATTTAAAAATTTTACATTACATGACAAATTACAACAGGCAATGAGTTTAATTTTTGGTTTTGTTTCCAGTTTTTAGGAACCGTATTCAACAATGGCTAAGGATTTAAATTACGGAAATCAGTTCAGTCATTCTTTTCATAATACACAAATAATTCATAAAGTTCAAAAAAATAGAAACAATTTTGAAAAACAACATCTATCATTTGATCCCTTATTCTTCTAAACCTCCCATGATCTAATAATAAAAAGCTCTAAGCTCTCTATATCTCTTACATATAAGCAATTAATTACATTTAATTGATATAGGTTAAGTAATCCATAGTTTTTACATGAAAACAATGATTTAAGGGCCTTTTTGTTTACCAATAATTAATTAGGTCAAAAGAATTACTACAAATTCAATTAGCACTTTAAGATATACTTTAATTTCTAATGTCAAACTGGAAATCTAATAATTTTTAGGATGGCTAATCTACATATTATTAGATCCAGAGTGGCTCAGATGGTAAAGAATCTGCCTGCAATGCAGGAGACCTGGGTTCAATATCTGGGTAGGGAAGATCCCCTGGAGAAGGGAATGGCAACCCACTCCAGTATACTTGCCTGGAGAATTCCATGGACTGAGGAGCCTGGCAGGCTAGAATCCACGGGGTCGCAGTTGCCACGACTGAGCAACTAACACTTTCACTTTTTTCAATCTATATATATTTGATGCATACTTTCTGATAAATGGGTGATAACTGTAGACTTCTATATAAAAAACTTCAACATAAATGTTAAATTATTTTTAAGTATCTCAATGATTTTAAAAGATTCATTTCTTTTCTCTGTCAAATGCTGTGGTCTGTGAACAAGCATCAGCTGGGAACGTTAGAAATGCAACTGTCCTGCCCCATTTCAGTTCCACTGATTCAGAAGGTGGCTGGGCCCAGCAATCTGTGCTTCAACACACCCTACAGGTGATTCGGAGGTAGGCTCTGGTTTGAAACTCACTGCTCTTATAGCATTTAAACTTCGAAAGAGAACAATTTAAACGACAGAATTCTCAACAGAGTTCAAATACAAGATGAATTCTTACCAGGCGGTGGTTGTGAAGGGTTGAAACTTGCTCGGAGAAAAGGAGGCGGAGGGATTGGACTGAAGCCGGGAGGAGGAACTGGCATTGACACAGGAAATGTTGGTGGTACTAAATTAACTGCAGGTACTGCTGGAGCTACTGGAATCTTGGGGGTAGAAAATAAAAAAGTCCATGCACCATGTTATCCATCTGCAACGATTACATCTTAGGACAACCAAAGGTAAATGATTTCTGTTTCACAGGAAGGTAACAAACATTATCGTATTAAGTTGTTTTATTTTTTTCCTTTTTGTATTCTTACAAGTGAACCTATCTGAAGTAGAAGACAGTATTTTTCAACGGAGTGTATGTGGAGATTGTGAAATCTACCTCATATTCAGGTGATGCAATAATATGGGCACCTCCTTCAACAGTGAGTATCATGCTCAATTTTAAACTGCCATCTCCCACTAAGTTTGTAACACCTAACTATGTTATGCAATCTAATCACCACTAGGAAGCACGTCACTCACTACCAGCTTTAAAATGGCTGCCTTTCTCATTAACTTGCCTTCTACTCTTAACCATAAATTCTTCTACTCATAATAGGTACAGTAATTCCCAAATATTTATCTGCATTTTGGCATGGCTGGCTGTACTTCTCTCTTGAAGAAAAGTAAGTCTCTCAGTCATGTCTGACCCTTTGCGACCCCATGGACTACACAGTCCATGGAATTCTCCAGGCCAGAATACTGGTAGCCATTCTCGAGGGGATCATCCCAACCCAGGTCTCCTGCATTGCAGGTGGATTCTTTACCAGCTGAGTCCTTCTGGGAAGCCCAGCTTTCTCCTGAAGTTCACATTATATCAACAGTCTAATCAACACCTCAATTTTGTTGTCCAGAAAGAGTTCAAACTTTCACATGCACAAAAATGAACTCCCTCTGTCCTTCCCAAAACCACACTTCCACAGTCTCACATTCTCAGGTAATGGTAACTCCATCTTTCCAATTTCTCAGACCCAAAACCTTGCCTCTGTTCTTTCTCACAACTCAAATCCAATTATGTGCACCGGTCATTCCATGAGAATACACCTAGTATCTGTCAGCTTCTTGTTGACTCCACTGCCATCAGTCTCGTCTGAGCCACCATCATCTCGTCTGAATTGCTGCAGTTGTCTTTTAACTTGTCTCTGCTTTTATCACTGCCTACTATTCTATTCTCAAAGCAGTTGCCAGTGCAATCCTTTAAAGCCAGATGGAGCCACTTCTTTCTTCAAAATAAGGGGTCCCCCATCTGAGAGTGAAACCAAAGTCCTCCAAGAAGTCTCACTTTCACTAAGCCGCCTCTCACTCACTGTTCTTTCTCACTTGTTTTTCCGGGAACACACCCATAATGTCCCCAGCTGTGGCCTTTGCACTGGTTGTTCCCTCTGCCTCCAAAGCTTTCTTGAGATAGGCACATGATTAACTGCCTCAGCAACTTTAAGTGGTGCTCAAATGTCATTCTCAATAAAGTCTACCCTGTTTCAAATTGTAAACTCCTACCGAGGCACTCCTGCCATCATAGTTTTATACTTCCTTCTCCCTTGCACAGTATCTTATAAACTCACTAACTTCCTAGTTTCTGTCTCTCATAATGAGAACAACTGCTCCAGAAGGGCAGGGATTTATGCGTGTTTTCTTTCCCTGAGGTCTCCCCTATCCTAGGTGACTAGAACAGTGAATGTCACAGAGCAGGCATTCGGTAAATCTGTCCAATAAATAAACATTTAAATATGAATTACAATTTCTGCAACCTAAAAGAGAAAAGACAGTGGATGAAATCATAGAAATCCAAGAATTGATAAATAGCAAGAGAAAAGGGAAACGGATATATAAAAGATTACTGATTGTTTAAGGCAATAATAATGATAACGTTTTGTGGAGTTTGTCGCTTATTTAGAAAAAATATATGACCATAAATAAATAAATAAATAAATATGAATTACATCTTACCTAAATGAAAATTTTCAAAATACTTATATTTAATGTTAATCTATTTTGCACAATTTCTCCCAAGTTTTATAAAATAAAAAAATGAGTAAAAACAGAAATGTAAAACAACACATTGAACAGTAAAAAAAAAAAAAACCCAGCACTAACCTGTAACATAGCAACAGGTGGAGGGAAAACCTCTGCCTGGGTTGTGACCACTGTCTCCTTTTCAGCTGGAGGTGGGCTCTGAGTTGTCTGGACCGTCTCTTTAACAGGTTCTGAGCTTTTCACTGTTTCCCATTCTAAACAAAATATTTGAAATTGACTTCCTCTGAGTGGATGCAATCTTTTATTTTCTATTACTATGAATACATTTACTCCAGGTCCGAATGGTCCTTCCTGTACCATGGCTCATTTTCCAGAAGTGTCCACAACTCCAGGTGTTGTGGACAAACTCTATTTGGTTCTGCTGAGATAAATCTGATTAGGATACTAAGGAGTTCAAAACAACATGAAATGAGGCACAAATCAAAGATGCTAAAATATTCAGTCTAGAGAAAACACATAAAAGGGGCATAAGAGACTTATCTGCAAGGATGCCCGACAGAAGAGGAACCAACCTTAGTCTATATTTTGTCACAAGGTACAAGGGGAGCCCAACAAGGAAAGCATTAACCCAATACAGAAAAATCTTCCTGAAAATACTGAAAAATGCAAAGCAGAACAAAGAACGGGTCCTCTCAAGGTTCTTCATCTCCCTTAGAGTACACCCATCAAAGTTATCAAAATGCCTAGTAAGACTTCATATGACCTTGCCGCTCTGCCTCTCTGACTTCATCTCCTACCGCTCACTTCTCACTATACTCAAGCCATTCTGCTCTTGTGACCATTTAATAGACTTTGCATTCTCTCTGTACGAACCACTCTATCCCAGAAAGCTGCACATCTCACCTCTCTGAAAATCACCTGCTCCACTAGACCCTCTTCAACCACTTAAAACTGCAAGAGCACCACAATCATGCTGCCTATCCCCTTGCTCTGTTTTTTCTTAGGGCTTACCAACAGTGAAATACTACTAAGTTTGTTTACTTTGTTTATTATCCATTTTTCCCCCACTAGAACATGGGTTGGCAAACACTTCTTACTCTAAGTATTCTACACAGTGTGGGCACGTGTTCTCCATTACAATGACTCAACTGTTGTCGAATTTTAAAGTCATATACAATAGGTAAACACAACTGACCATGGCTATGTTCCAATAAAACTTCGTTTACAGAACAGATAGCAGTAAGGCTTGGCCCAAAGACTGCTGTCCATCCCTGTACTACAGTGCACTGAGAGGAAGGGTTTATGTCCATCTCATTGCTATAGTCACAGTTCCTAAAATTATGCCTGGCACACAGCAGGAACTGAAATATGCTTTGAATGAGTAAATGTTCTCGAAGAACAGCCATCCAAGTCAGAGAGAGAAGGAAATGGCAAGAATACAACAACTGAAAAAAAATGTTTGAAAACATGTGCACTGGCCAGAGAACAAAAACACTACTCTGAAAATTAAGCTAACTTTAGTAAAAGAGCTAAGATGTCAAGAAATGAGGTATATCATATTTCAATTGTTTCGCAAGTATCCATTATCCTGTGAATTTTTAAAAATAAACAGATTTTTAAAAGAACAGGTCAGATTATCACTTGGTTATAAGTTTTCTAGCACTCAATCAATCTGAACTACAGCTCTCTAAACCAAGGTTCTATTGCCGCCATTCTCAACACAGATACTAATCAAAATATTATAATCTAGGAAATTTTTTTTTAAGAAACACTATCCTAAATCCCCAGTTCTCATTTAAACTCAAGTAAATAAAATAATTAGTCTAAAGATGCCTCCATATTGACAATTCTCTCAAAGACTGAAACTTTAGAAAAAGGCATATATAAGAAGTGCTACCTTCAGAGTTTTAGAACACTACACTCTGACACTTATGAATAGATCCCAGTAAGCATATACACTGAACAGGGTAATGGTTCATTTTTTCCCCCTCTTGTGTGCAAGGGGGAAAAAATCCAGGAAATAACACAATTCACCCCATCATGCAAAATGTTTAGCAGTTACAATGCTTTCAGCATACATTTTAAACAGTAAAACTCCCCGTAGGGTTCTTACCAGTATTTACAGTTTCCTGATCAATCATGCCTCCTTCTGCAAAACCTTCCAAGTCATCCACTTTAACTTTTTCCCATGGTATATATGTAACTCCAAGATCCACATCCCAGAATTGTTTGTATTCTGTTTTCACACCTTTGTTTAAAGCCCAAGCAATCTATAAGAGAAGGAAAAAAAAGGTTCATTTACACTATTTAAAAATAAAAAAAGCTAAAACATACAAAATTATAAGCTAATGATGTAAATACAAATAAAATTAGTTTCAAAAATCAGCTGGACAAAAATCACTGCTGGAATAACAATAATCATGGAATTTTTTTCCATGTATTTCCTGATTTTGTTTGTAAAATGAAACCTGCATTAGACAGTGATGGTGTCTGTAATATGGGGTTTATTTCCACTACTTTAGTTCAGTCGCTCAGTCGTGTCTGACTCTTTGCGACCCCATGAACCGCAGCACGCCAGGCCTCCCTGTCCGTCACCAACTCCTGGAATTTACTCAAACTCATGTCCATAGAGTCGGTGATGCCATCCAGCCATCTCATCCTCTGTCGTCCCCTTTTCCTCCTGCCCCCAATCCCTCCCAGCATCAGAGTCTTTTCCAATGAGTCAACTCTTCGTATGAGGTTGCCAAAGTATTGGAGTTTCAGTTTCAGCATCAGTCCTTAAAACGAACACTCAGGACTGATCTCCTTCAGAATGGACTGGTTGGCTCTCCTTGCAGTCCAAGGGACTCTCAGGAGTCTTCTCCAACACCACAGTTCAAAAGCATCAATTCTTTGGCGCTCAGCCTTCTTCACAGTCCAACTCTCACATCCGTGCATGACTACTGGAAAAACCATAGCCTTGGCTAGATGGGCCTTTGTTGGCAAAGTAATATCTCTGCTTTTTAATATGTTATCTAGGTTGGTCATAACTTTCCTTCCAAGGAGTAAGTGTCTTTTAATTTCATGGCTGCGATCACCATCTGCAGTGATTTTGGAGCCCCAAGAAATAAAGTCTGACACTGTTTCCACTGTCTCCCCATCTATTTCCCATGAAGTGATGGGACCAGACACCATGATCTTAGTTTTCTGAATGTGGAGCTTTAAGCCAACTTTTTCACTCTCCTCTTCCACTTTCATCAAGAGGCTTTTTAGTTCCTCTTCATTTTCTGCCACTTCTTAGTATGATCTTAAAACAACACATTCCTCAATGTAATCCAAATCTACTTTTCACCATAAAAACCTCAACTTAATTAGATATAATTATTTAGATAAAATCTTATAATCAAGCAATTAGATACTTAGATAATTAGCTAAACAAAATCTTGGTATTCCATGAGAGAAGAGACCAGTGACACTTCAGCTTACATAGAGAAACTCTCTGCCATAGAAGGACAAAGCATGGGTGTATTAACTCCTTTGAAAGTAATTTTATTAATCCAGTTACAGAAATTGATAAATTATCTTCAAAATAGCAGAAATAAAATGTGAATTACAAGATGTTAAAAAGGAGACATCAATAGTATAATTATGGGTTAGGATTAGGAAGCACTGGGAAGAAATGAATGAAAGACAAGCCTGATAAAGTTCTGCTCATAAAATGGGGTCCTGGTTGACTAGAGTACTGTACGGGTATGATTTCAAAGAACTGCTTGAATAAGGTTTTGTTTGGTTATTGTTTAACCTCAAGCTAATTCTATACTTTAATAATACTAAAATAATAAATTTCTGTCAAGGTTTACCCATAATGCTAAAAAATGATTCAATACAGGAAACAAAATTCTAATGATCCAATAAAACAAGAGCATGCATCCCCCAATCTCACCTTAATGACCTTGGATCCAATTTTATATGACCCGGAACTAAGTTTCTGAAGAGCTCGAAATGCATCTTGTCGATGAACCATGCAGACATAAGCACAGCCTCTGGGAGGAATCATCTGTTAAAAATTTTTTTTTGTTTAGAAATGGTATAAGGAGGGCAAGTCATTTCTGGCATTTTATAGTTTTAACAGAACAGAACATTGATTACTGATAATACTGAATCATTTTCCCCCTTTCTTCCTCTGGCTGTTTATTGGTACAATTCATATACAATTACTTAAAAAAAAAAAAGTACAGAAGTTAGCTGGGACTCATTCTAAGCCTGATATACATGAAATCTTAAATATATCACATGTCAATCCGTTTCACTACACAATGATGAACTATTAAAATAATGCAAGACATGTATATAATACCACCAGATAAACAGAAAGTAGTACTGGATGGCCAACATATTTGAAGCATGTAATTTATTTACAGTAGTATTTCTAATTTTCCAAATGTTATGTTGGGTATTGTGAGGATTTTTGTTTGGCCAAAATATTTCATCCTTAATATAAAGTCCAAAATCTACAACAAATAATAAAATGAAAGCTTTTCAATTTTATAAAACTTAACTTTGCCCAACTACTTCCAGACAAAGGTTTTAGTATGAATAGGAAGATAGCCTCAGCATAAGGATCTCAATTTTTGTAGCATTTAACTACTCTATGAACTACCAAATCATAAAATTATCTTTAATGTATTAATTCAGAAAAATACATGCGAGTATTTCACTTTATGAAGAACTTACAAGGTCTTCTATCACTTTATTAGTAGTCATTACATAAGCTTTAGCTGTGAAAATAACCCTTCCCTCAGTCTTGCTAATATCTCAAGCTATCAACTCTTAATTCCAAACTTCTCAAAAGAGAAGCTTATCTAACCCCTTACATAATTCTTCATCTTTCGCAATGTAGATCCAAATCCTCCCCAAACCACCAAAAACATTTTCTTCAAGCTAATGACCCACTAAATTCTAAATCTAATGGACTCTTCTCAGTCTTCAAATTCCCCCCAAACTAACTGAAAGGTTTATTAAGTCTTCCATCAATTTTTCAAATCATGGATTTTATCACTAGCCATTTAGTACACTTCACTTCACAAAATAACTTAATGCCTATTACTTGTAAATAATGCACCATTACACGGTAAGAGAGAACAAGAGGGAGACACACTGATGTCCAAATGACTGTGGTACAAGAAAGACTAGACATGGCATATGCNGTGCATGACTACTGGAAAAACCATAGCCTTGGCTAGATGGGCCTTTGTTGGCAAAGTAATATCTCTGCTTTTTAATATGTTATCTAGGTTGGTCATAACTTTCCTTCCAAGGAGTAAGTGTCTTTTAATTTCATGGCTGCGATCACCATCTGCAGTGATTTTGGAGCCCCAAGAAATAAAGTCTGACACTGTTTCCACTGTCTCCCCATCTATTTCCCATGAAGTGATGGGACCAGACACCATGATCTTAGTTTTCTGAATGTGGAGCTTTAAGCCAACTTTTTCACTCTCCTCTTCCACTTTCATCAAGAGGCTTTTTAGTTCCTCTTCATTTTCTGCCACTTCTTAGTATGATCTTAAAACAACACATTCCTCAATGTAATCCAAATCTACTTTTCACCATAAAAACCTCAACTTAATTAGATATAATTATTTAGATAAAATCTTATAATCAAGCAATTAGATACTTATATAATTAGCTAAACAAAATCTTGGTATTCCATGAGAGAAGAGACCAGTGACACTTCAGCTTACATAGAGAAACTCTCTGCCATAGAAGGACAAAGCATGGGTGTATTAACTCCTTTGAAAGTAATTTTATTAATCCAGTTACAGAAATTGATAAATTATCTTCAAAATAGCAGAAATAAAATGTGAATTACAAGATGTTAAAAAGGAGACATCAATAGTATAATTATGGGTTAGGATTAGGAAGCACTGGGAAGAAATGAATGAAAGACAAGCCTGATAAAGTTCTGCTCATAAAATGGGGTCCTGGTTGACTAGAGTACTGTACGGGTATGATTTCAAAGAACTGCTTGAATAAGGTTTTGTTTGGTTATTGTTTAACCTCAAGCTAATTCTATACTTTAATAATACTAAAATAATAAATTTCTGTCAAGGTTTACCCATAATGCTAAAAAATGATTCAATACAGGAAACAAAATTCTAATGATCCAATAAAACAAGAGCATGCATCCCCCAATCTCACCTTAATGACCTTGGATCCAATTTTATATGACCCGGAACTAAGTTTCTGAAGAGCTCGAAATGCATCTTGTCGATGAACCATGCAGACATAAGCACAGCCTCTGGGAGGAATCATCTGTTAAAAATTTTTTTTTGTTTAGAAATGGTATAAGGAGGGCAAGTCATTTCTGGCATTTTATAGTTTTAACAGAACAGAACATTGATTACTGATAATACTGAATCATTTTCCCCCTTTCTTCCTCTGGCTGTTTATTGGTACAATTCATATACAATTACTTAAAAAAAAAAAAGTACAGAAGTTAGCTGGGACTCATTCTAAGCCTGATATACATGAAATCTTAAATATATCACATGTCAGTCTGTTTCACTACACAATGATGAACTATTAAAATAATGCAAGACATGTATATAATACCACCAGATAAACAGAAAGTAGTACTGGATGGCCAACATATTTGAAGCATGTAATTTATTTACAGTAGTATTTCTAATTTTCCAAATGTTATGTTGGGTATTGTGAGGATTTTTGTTTGGCCAAAATATTTCATCCTTAATATAAAGTCCAAAATCTACAACAAATAATAAAATGAAAGCTTTTCAATTTTATAAAACTTAACTTTGCCCAACTACTTCCAGACAAAGGTTTTAGTATGAATAGGAAGATAGCCTCAGCATAAGGATCTCAATTTTTGTAGCATTTAACTACTCTATGAACTACCAAATCATAAAATTATCTTTAATGTATTAATTCAGAAAAATACATGCGAGTATTTCACTTTATGAAGAACTTACAAGGTCTTCTATCACTTTATTAGTAGTCATTACATAAGCTTTAGCTGTGAAAATAACCCTTCCCTCAGTCTTGCTAATATCTCAAGCTATCAACTCTTAATTCCAAACTTCTCAAAAGAGAAGCTTATCTAACCCCTTACATAATTCTTCATCTTTCGCAATGTAGATCCAAATCCTCCCCAAACCACCAAAAACATTTTCTTCAAGCTAATGACCCACTAAATTCTAAATCTAATGGACTCTTCTCAGTCTTCAAATTCCCCCCAAACTAACTGAAAGGTTTATTAAGTCTTCCATCAATTTTTCAAATCATGGATTTTATCACTAGCCATTTAGTACACTTCACTTCACAAAATAACTTAATGCCTATTACTTGTAAATAATGCACCATTACACGGTAAGAGAGAACAAGAGGGAGACACACTGATGTCCAAATGACTGTGGTACAAGAAAGACTAGACATGGCATATGCAGTGTGAAATACAAGATGCTACTTGGATTCAGGATCTCTTCAGAGCAATGATTCCTGGTTTTGCATCAAATTCACCTGTGTAATTATGGCACTTTGATAAGAATCTAAAGATACTGATCATGGCCATCCATGTTTTTTCAAATGTCAGCCCATGTCTGACATGCAGCTAGAGCTGAGAACCATTAGTTTAAACATAGTGCAAAATCAGAAAAAAATTTCAGAGGTTACATGGTTACAAACTCTGAAAGATTACTTAAATTCTGACAGGTGAAATTTAACAAGACAAAAAGAGAAGCCTTCAACATTTTTATGGTATAAAAACAGGAATCTGAAATACCTAAGTTGAAACACTCAACCAATTATCTATTATTTATTAACTAATCAGTTATTTACTCTCCATGTAACTCAGTCAAATCATTTAGGTTCCTCCCTGGTAAAGTAACACTATATGAATTACTTATTAACCAGCTTCCTGTGAGCCTCCAATGAGGTCACACCCCATTGAAAGTAAAATACAAAATGGTCAAATTCAATTTAAATAACCACTGCTGTTGCTAATACCAAAAAGTCAAATTTGGCCATATAAAGAATGTTGAGACTGTAAGGACTCTAGACTAGAAAGGAAAAACCAGTCAATTTCCTGATAAATAATGATGAAAAATGTCCAAAAGACATTAAAGGATAGTAACAGTGAATAAAATCAGGGTTAAAGTCTCCTCAAACAAATGACTACAAAACATTTCATGGCTTAGTTTTAGCTCCAAGGACAAACATTAGCCCTTCAGGAAGAAGAAAATATTCAAAGAAGGGGACTGGGTGCAGGGAAAGAATCACACTGAGGCGTGTGCTCAGGCCGCACAGGTTTTCTTGCCTCGAGGTTTGCTCTGAGAGGGCGAGGTGAGGAAGGGGAGGAAGGAGGCTGGCAGAAGACTGGGACCTCCTGTCCAGCTGTGTCTCCACCATCACCAAATTTTCAGGTGCAAATAATGATAATTCTAACTCAGTTTCTCCATTTTCATTAAAAAAGTAGAAAAAAAGAATTAAATCAGATCATACATATGGTTCAGAGAAGGCAATGGCACCCCACTCCAGTACTCTTGCCTGGAAAATCCCATGGACGGAGGAGCCTGGTAGGCTGCAGTCCATGGGGTTGCAAAGAGTCGGACACGACTGAGCGACTTCACTTTCACTTTTCACTTTCATGCATTGGAGAAGGAAATGGCAACCTACTCCAGTATTCTTGCCTGGAGAATCCCAGGGACAGGGGAGCCTGGCAGGCTGCCGTCTATGGGGGTCGCAGAGTCAGACAAGACTGAAGCAACTTAGCAACAGCAGCATACATATGGTTCCTGCTAATCATTTGATGTTTTTAGCAATCAAATACTGCTACGCTGCAGTAAGCTCCCTAAAAATATTTTGTACGAATTCCATTAAAAAAAGAAAAATTAATTAAGGAGAGAGCAGGAGAATAAACACAAAAATGATCAGAGTCAAATAATCCTCACAAAAATGTGATTGAGGGCAGATACAAAGTGACTGAAAATGCCCTGTATTTTTTCCAAACCTTACACTATTATATTTAAGAACTGACACTTACATTAATGGACTCAATCTGTCCAAACTCTTCAAACAGGTTGGTTAAATCTTGCTGTGTTGCCTTCTTGTCCACCTGACCAACCCACAGAGTAGTACTGCATACTGCCAAGACACAAGAGACAAATGACCTAAATCACAGATAAGTTACTCTTTCAAGTAGCTAAGGAAAAGCACTAGCAACAGTAATAAATTAAAATTTAAGATAGCATATTTTAAATACTTATTAACTGATATTTTTATTTGTTATGTTTAAAACCAACTAAAATGACAGGTACCCATTCATATCTATGTCAAGTCAACATCTTGCATTATTATCACATATTCTCAAGCTTGACAGCACACACTGGTGGATATCTGAGATGCACTCTAAAAGATACGTGGTACAGAAAATTGGGAATTGGGGTAGTTTAAAAATTTTGTAGGTGATTCTAATGTGCAACAAAGTTTCAAAATCACTTTTCACTGCAATCCTATTTGGGAACCTTTTAAGCATCTTTCTGTGCTGGAATGAACGGTTAAATCTGAAAACAGTTATCTTACCCTTAAGAAAAGAATAGATTTTAAAAAAAAAAAAAAGGAAAAGGCTGAATCAGAACTCAACTTGTTACCATCAAAGCCCCAGGGATACTAAAAGCCGGAAGCACAGGAGACACATCTGGCCTATTTTTGGCTGCACTGTTCATGCCTTCAGAAACATCTCCTTTCCCTGAAAACATTTACTTTAAAAATACTTACAGCTGATATATTTGCAGAGTTTTATTATATTTGGATTTGTGTCAATGTTATTTAAAAAAAAGTCTCCAGCTTTTGGGTTACTGTTTTACTCTAAAGCTAATTCAGCCCTACATTAAAACATGACCATTGCAAGGTATCTACCAAATGTGGATTTCAATCAGGCCTCTCTACTCTGGCTGGTCAGAACATGAATGTCTTCCAGACCTATGAGAGCTTTGGGAATCATTCCGTAAATAGATCCCTGGAGACTGTTCTCTCCCTGCTGTTTGTTCTGGGTCTCACGCAGTTCACCTGTCTATTCAACCAAAGTCTCGAAGGGCAAGGCATTAGTTTTCTTTTGCTACTGTAACAAAACACCACAAAATTAGTACCTTAAAACACAGAAAGGTAGTCTTCTACACCTCTGGTGGTCCAAAATCAGTCAACAAGTTGCTCTCCTTCTGGAGGCCCTCAGAGCAAATCTGTTTCCTACCTTTGCTGGCTAGCTTCTACAAGTTTATCTCATTCCTCAGCTCATGATCCCAACCCCCATGTTTGAATCAGGGTTAGGAGCACCAATATTATTAATCATTTACTACTGGTTCTCATAATCAGGTAAGATTCTGGAAAGACAGCCAAGGCTGGTTCAGATTGCTAGAGTGTAGTAAGAAGATGCTGTCACCTTTAATTACATGCCTGGGTTGCCAGGATGCTTCAGCAATGTAAGCTGTACCAGTTACCCATCTATCTCCACGGTAGAAAGAATTTGGAGATCTTCAGAAATTAGATAACCTGATCAGTGTTCAGCTCTTGGCAAAGCAGACAATTTGCTCCATTTTATGTACTTCACCCATCTGCAATCTGTTCGTTCACCCTAAAAGTCATAACCCACTAAGAATCGTTTAGGCAGAATCCCGCAGTAAGTATGACTTATTTTCCTATACGTCACATGCCTGTCAAGTCAATTCTCCTGGAGGTTTCTTCCCAAACAAACCCCCCACTACTACCAAATTTGGTCTAATCATACATTATAGATTAACTATAAAGGAGAGAAAGTTTTTACAACAGAACTCTCTCTTTCAGTACTGATCAAGTTTATAATTAACTTTAAATTGGCATGCTTCCCATAATAATTACTCCTATACACCTGGTGTTCAAAACTGGTTAGGACACTACACATGGAAATCACAGTGTCAGTGAAATATCAGAGATACAAGGCCTATTCTACTTTGTAAATCATTAGTCAAGTCATA
>SJYX01003038.1:513715-533716 GCA_006410675.1 Oreotragus oreotragus | reverse complement strand
AAAAAAAAAAAAAAGGAAAAGGCTGAATCAGAACTCAACTTGTTACCATCAAAGCCCCAGGGATACTAAAAGCCGGAAGCACAGGAGACACATCTGGCCTATTTTTGGCTGCACTGTTCATGCCTTCAGAAACATCTCCTTTCCCTGAAAACATTTACTTTAAAAATACTTACAGCTGATATATTTGCAGAGTTTTATTATATTTGGATTTGTGTCA
Organism: Oreotragus oreotragus; assembly: GCA_006410675.1. Taxonomy (NCBI): domain Eukaryota; kingdom Metazoa; phylum Chordata; class Mammalia; order Artiodactyla; family Bovidae; genus Oreotragus; species Oreotragus oreotragus. The sequence goes on along the minus strand of SJYX01003038.1, from coordinate 533,499 downwards.
ATGTTATTTAAAAAAAAGTCTCCAGCTTTTGGGTTACTGTTTTACTCTAAAGCTAATTCAGCCCTACATTAAAACATGACCATTGCAAGGTATCTACCAAATGTGGATTTCAATCAGGCCTCTCTACTCTGGCTGGTCAGAACATGAATGTCTTCCAGACCTATGAGAGCTTTGGGAATCATTCCGTAAATAGATCCCTGGAGACTGTTCTCTCCCTGCTGTTTGTTCTGGGTCTCACGCAGTTCACCTGTCTATTCAACCAAAGTCTCGAAGGGCAAGGCATTAGTTTTCTTTTGCTACTGTAACAAAACACCACAAAATTAGTACCTTAAAACACAGAAAGGTAGTCTTCTACACCTCTGGTGGTCCAAAATCAGTCAACAAGTTGCTCTCCTTCTGGAGGCCCTCAGAGCAAATCTGTTTCCTACCTTTGCTGGCTAGCTTCTACAAGTTTATCTCATTCCTCAGCTCATGATCCCAACCCCCATGTTTGAATCAGGGTTAGGAGCACCAATATTATTAATCATTTACTACTGGTTCTCATAATCAGGTAAGATTCTGGAAAGACAGCCAAGGCTGGTTCAGATTGCTAGAGTGTAGTAAGAAGATGCTGTCACCTTTAATTACATGCCTGGGTTGCCAGGATGCTTCAGCAATGTAAGCTGTACCAGTTACCCATCTATCTCCACGGTAGAAAGAATTTGGAGATCTTCAGAAATTAGATAACCTGATCAGTGTTCAGCTCTTGGCAAAGCAGACAATTTGCTCCATTTTATGTACTTCACCCATCTGCAATCTGTTCGTTCACCCTAAAAGTCATAACCCACTAAGAATCGTTTAGGCAGAATCCCGCAGTAAGTATGACTTATTTTCCTATACGTCACATGCCTGTCAAGTCAATTCTCCTGGAGGTTTCTTCCCAAACAAACCCCCCACTACTACCAAATTTGGTCTAATCATACATTATAGATTAACTATAAAGGAGAGAAAGTTTTTACAACAGAACTCTCTCTTTCAGTACTGATCAAGTTTATAATTAACTTTAAATTGGCATGCTTCCCATAATAATTACTCCTATACACCTGGTGTTCAAAACTGGTTAGGACACTACACATGGAAATCACAGTGTCAGTGAAATATCAGAGATACAAGGCCTATTCTACTTTGTAAATCATTAGTCAAGTCATATTTTTTAATTAGTATCAAAAAAAAATCAACTCTCAATGACTTTAGTATTTGAGTAGAAACCTATTACTTATCTTTCTCCTCTATCACATTACAAAAACCAAACCAGTTTTCAACTTCTCAGTCTGAAAAATCAGGTTGAGAGATTGTGTGTTAACAGCAGGTAACTATTTTCTCAGTATTACTGAAACCAAAGCACCCCACCCCAGTACTCTTGCCTGGAAAATCCAATGGACGGAGTAGCCTGGTGGGCTGCAGTCCATGGGGTCGCTAACAGTCGGACAGACTGAGCGACTTCACTTTCACTTTTCTCTTTCATGCATTGGAGAAGGAAATGACAACCCACTCCAGTATTCTTGCCTGGAGAATCCCAGGGATGGGGGAGCCTGGTGGGCTGCCGTCTATGGGGTCACAGAGTCGGACAAGACTGAAGTGATTTAGCAGCAGCAGCAAAGTTTATAAAGTACATCACTTACCACTTAATGTTTTAGATCTAATTGGAGGTAATCCTTTCTTCTGTCGTTCTTTCTCCCTTTCTCTAGCTCTCCTTTCACTTGAGTATGAACGTGATGATTTCCTTTTTCTTTCTCTAGAGCGGGAGCGTGATCGCTTTCTGTGCTTACGCTTTCGAGAACCAGATCGTGACCTAGACCTTCGTTTTCTTGGTGATCTATCAACAACAAAAAAAACCCTTATTTTACTAATGACAATGTTAAAGTATCAAACACGCACTTAAATCTCTATGCTGCTATACTGCTTAGGTCCACATTAGACACAGATGTTTGTCTGCAATGATTCTTATTGAGTCTGGGTGATACAAGGAAGAAGAGAAAAAGAGTCTAGTTAGGGTCTCACTTTCTCCTAGTGTCTAATTTATAAACAAGAGTCAAGAACAGGGATGAAAAAAAACAGATCCTTTAAGTGACAAAGATGTTGCATTCTTAAAATTAGGAAATGGTGTTTTCAACAGTAGACCACTAAACAATTCTGTTTATAGGTTTTCACCTTCTAAAATCTCACGGTACTTGACTTTACAATATAATGTGATACTGAAATACTATTTCTTTTTTCCTATTAATCATATGCCACTGAACTCTCAAAGTACTCTTGTGTTGCAAAGACAAAGAATTTGCTAAGACAAAGATGTTTTCAGGATTAGCATTGTAATTCCCTGGAGAGAAGTCAGTTTAGAGAAAGATGAAACTGACAAGCTCTCACTTGCAAGGAAATTCTTGAAAATAAATTCCTGAAACTTCCAAGTAAATACAAGGAGGTTCTTAAAACACACAAGAAATGACTATAAAAAACACCAAAGATACTGTCCCTCTTCCAGCATGTACTGTTCAGACTTCCTGGGGCATTTGTGTGCCGAAAACACAGCATAAAAATGTTACAGATAAGTTTATAGCAAAGTCAACATATATTTAAGACAGTTCAAAACAAAAACAAGAAAACTGACCAGGTTAAGAATTATGTACCTTAACTCAAATTTGATTGAGCATGTACATTAATGAGCCTTAACATGGGCTAGGCACACAGAGAAAATCATTTCTAGGATATGTTTTTGAGAGTCTGATATGCTTACTGTTAATAAAAACAATTTTTATAGTTTGATTTTCATAATCATTCTTGGTATTATAAGATGAAACAGAATGTAAAAAAAACAATGGAATTTCTAATACTATTCCTCTATTATGTGATTTAACTGTTGTTCAGGGACAATTATGTCCTAAGCTGACTATCATCATAATATTAGTAACTGCAACCATATATAACCCCAACTCCAAGTCTCACGATATTGCTGTGACTCATGTAACTAATTCAAATAAAAAGCCACAGACATGTCCAACTAAAAACAAAACAAATATTTTCTGTTTTTGAAGTTCTGAGTTACTTTCTCATGAGACAAGACGTTATTCTCAAACATACTGAGAGTAACATTTTCTTTGCTCTCAAACATATTGAGAGAAATATTTTTTTTTACCTTGATGCAAAGAAACAAAGGATGGCAAAAAAAAAAAAAAAACAAAAAACCCCAACATTTTAAAAGTCTGCACACAGCTAATTTTAAATAGTACTACAGAACCTTGAACGAGATCGGGAGTGTGTTCTTGATCTTGAACGAACAGCCACTTTCTTTGCTTCCTGTTCAAAGATCTCCTCTTCCACTGCATCTTGCACTTCATCTATATCCATATCCTTGAAAGTTAAAGGAACACAAACAAACAAAATGCCTGGTTGAGATTGAGTGTTTACTGATATTTCTGCATTCCAAAATACTCACCACAGTAACATTAATGCCTAACAGTAAAATGGTTACAATGCATAGCTTAACGTGGAGGAAAAAACATTCACGTTTATATTATTTTACATAAAATAAAAAATATTACCATATTTTAAGACTTTATTCTGAAATCAATTTTAGAACTTCATGACCCAAGAAAACATTTACTTTTTACCTGTTGCTGAATATCTATGGAATCATCCAAATTTGCTTCAGGTTCAAGGAAATGCTGCTGACTGCTCCCTTGTGATGGTGATGCAGAATGTTCTGACCCAAATGTTCCTTCTTGACTATCCTGAGGAGTTGCCTGTTGAGAATGTACACAAACACATAAGCATTGGGAAATAATGAATAATATTATAAATGAAAATTTACATGCAAACATCACAAACAAATTTTTAAAAAGAAACCCAATACCAAAAGAATTCTGTTACATCTTTAATGATCAATCTAAAATGGCACGTTTTTATAAATCCAAGTTTACTTGAAAGCGCAGAATACCTCCATAAAGGGGGAAATGGTAACACTAGAAGAGACTGATAAGATTAAGAAAGTCTCCAAACAAAATTTTTCATTGTGGGAAAGATAAACTATCACGAATAAAGGGACTGTATCATGAATGATATATAAAGAACTAAGTCACCTACTATATATACACAACAAAAGCAAAGCTCAAACCTGAATTATCAAAATCCCTGATCCTGTAAAATCAGTTTAGAACTTGGGTCTTTTTCAACCTCCACCTCTATGAATTCACAAAACAATATTAGGAGGTACTCAGATATGTAAAACATTTCAGAAAGACTAAACAAAAGTTAGGCAATGAAGCCTAATTATAGGAAAAAAACAATTTTAAATCTCCCCCCAAACCTGGGACTACAATTACAGCAACTTGATACAGGGACTCTGCTTATATGATGCTAATCAGTGTGAACTTGCTTAGCAACTGCATAATACTATAATCATAAAATAAATTATATATGGCAGAAAGTGAAGAGGAGCTAAAGAGCCCCTTGATGAAAGTGAAAGAGGACAGTGAAAAGGTTGGCTTAAAGATCAACATTCAGAAAACGAAGATCATGGCATCTGGTCCCATCACTTCATGGGAAATAGATGGGGAAACAGTGGAAACAGTGTCAGACTTTATTTTGGGGGGGCTCCAAAATCACTGCAGATGGTGATTGCAGCCATGAAATTAAAAGACGCTTACTCCGTGGAAGGAAAGCTATGACCAACCTAGACAGCATATTAAAAAGCAGAGACATTACTTTGCCAACAAAGGTCCATCTAGTCAAAGCTATGGTTTTTCCAGTGGTAATGTATGGATGTGAGAGTTGGACTGTGAAGAAAGCTGAGTGCTGAAGAATTGATGCTTTTGAACTGTGGTGTTGGAGAAGACTCTTGAGAGTCCCTTGGACTGCAAAGAGATNAAGCTAGACAGCATATTAAAAAGCAGAGACATTACTTTGCCAACAAAGGTCCATCTAGTCAAGGCTATGGTTTTTCCAGTGGTCATGTATGGATGTGAGAGTTGGACTGTGAAGAAAGCTGAGTGCTGAAGAATTGATGCTTTTGAACTGTGGTGTTGGAGAAGACTCTTGAGAGTCCCTTGGACTGCAAAGAGATCCAACCAGTCCATTCTAAAAGAGACCAGTTCTGGGTGTTCTTTGGAAGGACTGATGCTAAAGCTGAAACTCCAATACTTTGGCCACCTCATGCGAAGATTTGACTCACTGGAAAAGACTCTGATGCTAGGAGGGATTGGAGGCAGGAGGAAAGGGGAACGACCAAGGATGAGATGGCTGGATGGCATCACCGCCTTGATGGACATGAGTTTGAGTGAACTCTGGGAGTTGGTGATGGACAGGGAGGCCTGGTGAGCTGCAATTCATGGGGTCGCAAACAGTCGGACACGACTGAGTGACTGAATTGAATTGACTGATGATGTTAACTAAACTGAGAAACTGATTATTATGAAAAAAATGACTCCCTAATTAAACATCCTAAAACATGATCTCACAGGTGCTAAAGATGAATAAAAAGAGTCCCTGGTAGTACACAAGAACTAGAACAACTGAATATCATAACAATTAACAGAAAAGGGTAACTCAAACTACTGTTCCCTTCCTACACATCTATTACTAAGAACAAAGCTACTCTCGCTATGAAATGTGTCTCTGTGTGTAAAAGGAATACAGTACAGTGATTATAGAGAATACTATATTATAAATTTCAAAGTTGCTGAGACTAAATCTTAATTCCACACAATTGACCAAAAGTTGGTAAATTAGTATACTTTTGAGAACAAATCAAAGTGTGTTTTAAGCACAGTCCCAGCCTTCAAAGTAGTACAATAAAAATAAAATTCTTAACAACACAGCAAGATAATATTCCATTTTATCCCGAGCCTTACTGTCTGGCCCTAATTCGGCACTGCTACACCTTTCACATCATGTATTTCTTAGTTCACCACCCACCTGGAGCATCCCATCTACCATCCACCCCACCTCTGTCTTTCACCTCTGATTTTCTGTGTAATAGTCTGCAATCCACTGCAACCAATGTTAGATTCTGAGGTTCTTTTTGAGCAGTTTTACCTATTTGAAAAGGCTGCGGTTCACGACTCTGTTTTTTCTTTGAAATCTTATGAAGAACAAAGACAAAATTTACTTTTAAAATTCAACTACAAGGGCTTCCCAGGTGGCTCAGTGGTAAGAATCCGCCTGCCAATGCAGGAGATATCAATTTGATATGATTATATATTGAGATATGATTACCTCTATTGTTAGCTAACACCTCTCTCATGTCAAATAATTACTTCCTAGATCCCCGATCTAGGGAGATTCCACGTGCCACAGAGCAACTAAGCCCGTGCGCCACAACTGCTTAGCCTGTGTTCTGAGCCTGGGGAGTTGCAACCTCTGAGCCCATGTGCCGCAACTCCTGAAGCACGCATGTCCTACAGCCTCTGCTCCACAACAAGGGAAGCTGCTGCAATGAGAAGCTAGCTCATCCCAACTAGAGAAAAGTCCAAGCAGCAAGGAAGCCCCAGGACAGCCAAAAAATAAAACTGTATTTTAAAATTACGATCAAATTCAACCACAATTTATTTTATGATCTTGCAACTAGCATTAAGTCAACTGGACCCCTAACTACATCTCAGGTCTAAGCTATGTCATGGGACCTTAGAGGTGTTTTTCTCCTAGATATTGAAACATTTTGCTATTTCATCATCCTAAGAATTATCCTATTATTACTCATCAATTATTCCCAACTGTGAAAAAAAACCCTAAAATAATAATTTAAAAAGTAGGGAATTGTTGAGGAGCGGGATTCAACTGTGAAATAAACCTTCCTTCGGTTTTACTGCATCACCAAGAGTACTGCATTATATTTCAAGCAGATATAAATAAGAATTGGATCATAGAAAAGGCAAAAAAACAAAACAAATCACATTCACTTCTTCCTCACTGACTATGCTAAAGCTTTTGACTATATAGATCACAAGAAACTGTGGAAAATTCTTAGAGAGATGGGAATACTAGACCACCTTATCTGTCTCCTGGGAAACCTGTATGCAGGTCAAAAAGCAACAGCTTAGAACCAGACATGGAACACCGAACTTGTTCAAAACTGAAAAAGGAGTACATCAAGGCAGTATATTGTCACCTTGCTTATTTAACTTACATGCAGAGTACATCATGTGAAATGCTGGATGAAGCACAAGCTGGAATCAACATTTCTGGGAGAAATATCAATAACCTCAGATATGCAGATGATACCACCCTTATGAAAGAAAGTGAAGAGGCGCTAAAGAGGTTCTTGATGAGGGTGAAAGAACAGAGTGAAAAAGCTGGATTAAAATTCAACATTCAAAAAACTAAGATCATAGTATCTGGTCCCATCACTATCGCAAACAGATGGGAGAAAAAGTAGAAACAGTGACAGATTTTTATTTTCCAGGGCTCCAAAATCACTGCAGATGGTAAATGTAGCCACAAAATTAAGACACTACCTCCCTGGAGGAGAAAACTATGACAAACCTAGACAGCATATTAAAGAACAGACACATCACTTGGCTGACAAGGTTCGTCTAGTCAAAGCTATGCTTTTTCCAGTAGTCATGTATGGATGTGACAGTTGGACCATAAAGAAAGCAGAGAGCCGAAGAATGGATGCTTTCAAAGTGTGGTACTGGAGAAGATTCTTGAAAGTCCCTTGGATAGTCAATCCTAAAGGAAATCAACCCTGAATATTCACTGGAAGGATTGATGCTGAAGCTGAAGCTCTAATACTATGGCCACCTGCAAATACTATGGCCACCTGATGCAAAGAATCAACTCACTGGAAAAGACCCTGATGCTGGCAAAGACTGAGGGCAAGAGGAGAAGCAGGCAACAAAGGATAGGATGGTTAGATAATATCACTGACTCAACTGACATGAATCTGAGCAAACTCCGGGAGACAGTGAAGGATAGGGAAGCCTGGTGTGCTGCAGACCATGGGGTCGCATAGTGTTGGACAAGACTTAATGACCAAATAACAACAATAAAAAACCACTGAAGCAAAGTAAGTTACATCTTGCTGATATCCCATTGATAGCTCTTTATTATTAATTGGCTGAATCTTTTCTAATCTTTTTATTTCTAACACTTTGGTGGTTAAAGTTCTTGTATCAGTCTTATCACTTTCATCATGAGCATTTCATTCTGAGTTCTCTGACATCTTTTGGATATCTGATAAAACTGTTATCAAAAGCACAACTCCAACTTAACTCAAGACAAGAGAAATCATTCCTTTTATGACATGGTTGTCAGTTCCTCATGATTCAACCATTTTCAGAAAGTTCTCCCGTTTTCCACCAGCTTTCCATCATTAGACAAAAGACCTCAAGCCCTTACCCAAGTGTAGTCAGGGCTGCGAGAAACAGAGCGGCACTAGCAACCCTAGTATCCTCTTCACTCTAAGACTGTGATAACTTTAGGTCGCCACACTGAGCTTAGCGGTGAATGCAAACACTTAGTTTTTCTGCATATTCCACCCCATCTTAAATAAAAACATATTTAAATAAAAACACTGCATCTTAAAAACGTAACTGGTTTGGTAGAGCCATTACACAACTGATTGAATTTAACTGTTACTCTGTTGATGTTTAGTCTTCAATTTTAAATTTGTAATAGGTTTTAAATACTCATCTTACACCTAAGAAAAGTTGCTTTTTTTCTTCACTGCTGTTTTTGAACAAGGAAGCTTTTAAGGACATTTACTCCTTTCAAAGAGATTCTATTACTATACCTCCTAAAATTGTGGAGATGAAATATAAAGCAATCAACTAAGACCAGAAGTCTTTTTTTTCCTTTTTCTGTTAAACTTTCATTTTATTCTTTCTGCTAAAACTTCTGAAATGAAGTTAGAACTAAGGAAATTCAAAAGTGTCACATTTACAGGTGAGTAAATCTGCTTAGATAAACTTCCATTACTACCACCTCTTGGCTCTGTAACAGCTCTGAAGTTTCTTGTATCACTGACAATCTGTTTCCTTTCCTTGAATCACAACTTGTGTTTTTAAATAATATTCAAATGTTTTTTACTCTCCTTTGTCCTCAAGTTCCTAAATTCTCAATCAGATAAATTTTATTTTCCTGACAGAAAATAATGCACCTACTTCTATCAGAATTATTTCTTCAAAACAAGGTATGGAATTTCATTCTCATGATTCCAGGTACAAGTTCCAACATAAAAAGGTCAACAAAATCCATTACCATTTGCACTGAAAGGACGTCAGATCCTAACAGTGTCTAAGGTTTGGTATCGAAACTAATCTTCCCTCTTCCATATTCCCATAGTCCTTCACTTATACCTCTATTACAAAAACCAGTATTCTGCCTTGCAATCATACAGATATACATACTCTACTAGAGAAGAGCTTACTTGAGGCAAAATGCTTCTCTGTTCTTCTCTGAATGTATCATCCGTCTAACAACGCTCATACTTTAACATTCGTGGTATTGTATTAAATTCATTAGTGCCAAAAAGATTTGATTAGAAGTAGTATGAGATTCCCAGAAACTCATAATGTAAACAGTTTTACATCCATAACTATTCTCAAACAGAGCAAAATCAGGCTTTGCAATGGATTTAACCGTAGCTTCACAATAATTTGACATATTGTATCCATTCTAAGGTACAACTTTACATTTCATCATGCCTGAAATTTAGAAGATTAAAACTACACAGAATGTAATTCGTGTGTGTGTGCCCATTTGCTCAGTTCTGTTCAACTCTTTGCCACCCCATGGACTGTAGCTTGCCAGGATTCTCTGTCCATGGAGTTGTCCAGGCAAGAATTCTGGAGCAGTGAATCTTCCTGACTCAGAGACTGAACCTCCATTTATTGTGTCTCCTGCCTTGGCAGGCGGACTCTTTACCACTGTGCAACCTGGGAAGCCTACAGGTACTTTAGAAGTATTTAAAAATTCTTGAGTATATATAAAATAATGGTGAGTCTTAAGATGGAAGGTATTTCATACTAGCAGTGCACTGGATGCTTCATTTCACTAAGCTTCAAATTTCCTACAGTGTAAATGAGACTCAAAATACCTATATCTCAGCATATAAAAGATGTGGTCAAAGAAACTATACCTTTTTAAAGAAAAGGATCGAATGAACCTGAAAAGCATTAATTGTAATCATGCCTAATGAAGTTCTTGCCACCTACTGAAAGTCTACTTTGTCATCATCGTCATCAACAATAGCAAAATCACCATGCTTAACAGGGAACTGAGAGGAAAGAAAAGTTTCACGCTATAATATTGAAACACCATGTCTTCTGTCCTCTAATTCCTTCCAGGATACTGAAAGTAATTTCTATAATTTCTCAACAGGTACATAAGCTGCCAGAACACATTTCGAGATTACAAAAAAAACAGAACAAACAAAAACTGTAAAGGTCCTGAAAAGACTCATCTTCTGGGTAACAACCAGCTGAAGAAAAATCGCCAAGCGACAGACTGTCGACAGCGTAACAATAAAGACCACAAGATGGGGTTATAAACCTTTTGAGGCTGTTGCTGTTCCAGGAGCTGCTGTCTGAGATGTTCAAGATTTTGCTGCTGCAGTTGTTCTGCTATCTGATGGAAGATGGAATTGTTCACAGATTCCGAAACATGAGAACTACAAGGAAAACCAAGTGTAAATATATTTTAAAATTCAATAAAGATAATATGAAAGTAACAGAATATTCAAAAACACCCCAAAATGCCAACAAATGGAATATATCTATTACAGTGTTTACTTTTAATATTAATACAGAAAATAGAGTAACTCAGAACATTAATATGTTGAAATAAGAAATATACTTCAATAGTTTCAACAGATGGATTACATGTTAGACATACTCTGCTATTACTGTGTATAAAGTAGTACTTTTTTACATTAGAGCATTTTAAGAAAATCTTAATGAAACACTTATAAACCGTGACACAATGGGAAAAATGTTCCATCAATCAGTATATGTGCAATCTACAATTAAAATTGATCATACACTTAAAATGGCACGTTAACAGAAAGAGTGTTTAGGTAAGAGGAAATAATAATTTAACTATATTCTGGGAAATTCACAGCTGGAATGAATACACCTGGAATTCTGGGTGCCACAAGGTAAGACATGAACAAAAAAGAGGGCATCCCCAAAGGGGCACTCAGGACGGTGAGAAGTCTTGAAACAGTTGGAAAAAAGTACACTTCATCTGGAGCAAATAAACCTAAGGGGAAGAATGATACCTATCTTCAAATACTGAATAGCTATGTCTCAATAGATTATGGAGCAAATTTGCTTCCTTGCTTCAGAAAACAAAATGGATCAGTGTGTAGAAAGCAAATCCCGTAGGACTCAGTAACAAAAGATCAAACCGTATTAACAACTTAACTCTATGTCATAGGAGGCATTAAAACAACAGATAAAAAAACCTATCAGGACTGTTACAGGAGATTCTGACATTGCTCAGGACACTGATCTACATGATCTCAAATGCTTTCTGGTCTAAAACACTAGTTCTTAATTTTTTAAGTAGAATCTCTTTATCATAAGCATATAAATGCATTTTTATATATTATATATTTTAATATATTATCACAATATAGAAAACTAATAACTGCTGAAATAAGACATCCAGAGGCTTTCTCTACTCATCATCCCTTTCCTATTCTCCCACCTTCCACCTTCCTCTCCAACATCCTCTTTCCCACTGGTCCTCTCCTGAATCCTCACAGAATCCAAGGCTCTGCACAATCATTTGGGGTAAGGAAGTAAGGGAATCACTGATTTAAATAAAAACTCAGAATCTATTTCTTTAACAAAATCCCTACAACCCTGTTCTTTACTTCTAATTAATCTGATACATTCCCAGAATTTACTATATACTTCCTAGAAGCAGCCATGGACACTGTAGGCAAACTTCTTTCTCCTACTATTTCAACTGAGCTAAATAACCTAAAGTTTAGTATATCAACAGCAAATGTTACAACCAAATTTATCAACACCTATCAATTTTCCAGTAAAGAATTTTTATATATCCCAAATATCTGCAAAGTTCGTAGAGTCAAAACAATATAGGAAGGCAACAAGCAGCAACTCCTCCATCTTCTTATGTGAGAGCCCAAGAGCCTGAAACAATGCTCCAAGAATACTGAGTAGTTCAGATGGCCATGTTTATAAAGATAACAGAAAAAATTTATGGTTTATGAAGAAAAACATAACAACTCTTACAGCTGAGAAGCTGGAATTTCCTTTTTGGGTTCTTCACTATGCTCAGAATCTTCCCCAAAATCAAACCTATCCATCAACTTCTAAGTGGAGAGAAAAAAAAAAGAGGGAGAGAAAGAGACAAATTTAAAAGCACTTGACACAAATACAAGTTACAAATGCTATTCTGAAGATCAATGACATTCCATTAATTTATCATTTAAAATGTAACTATTTCTTTCATATAATTTTATTGTTACATACTGTTTATTTCATGTAATTTTATTGTTTATTGTTATACTATAAAAAACATTTTGAGTGGACCTTTACTTGTCTTCAAAGAATTCTGACAGACACTGTCTTATGAAGCAGAACAATCATGACACATAGGATAATTACCAATACTTTAACTTTATAGAAGAGAAGACTAGGATTTAAATATTTGAGTGGCTTGTCAAGAGTAAAAAAGTTTTATTAAAAAAAAATCTAGAACTATAAGCTATAGAACTATAATCAACAGATCTATTACTAGTACAGTTCTCTCAGAATGCTCCACTGTCTTTTAAATCATCAGTTTAAAGGCTTTTTGAAAGCTGTGGGCTAAACAAACCTCAGTAATATAATCTGATAAATCAATATTTATATTTCTATGAAAATAACAGCAGAAATAAAAAGAATATAGATAACATTTCCAAGGGATAATATTCTGATAATTAGCAAGAATACTGAGGATATCACACAAGTTAAACATCCAAGATTTTCAACTTTGAAAATACAGTTATACCTCAATTTATATTATAGTATCGTAACAACTTGTAAAGACGCTTTCCTTCGAACTTTCACGTACTTTACAATTTTAGCAGGTTAAAATTACAGGCTAGACACTATAATTAATTTATTTGTAACATCCATAAAAATTAGCTCAAAAATCATTGTCTCAATAGTGAACATACAATTTTACTGACCAGTCTTCTTTAGTCAAAAGAAAATAAATGCTTCAAGTGGATTTATAGAATTACTTAAAATTTCCTTCAGAAATTTGAATATTTTGTACAATGTATTTAATAAACAGTAATATTTAATTAATAACTGTTAAGTTATTAAGTAATATTTACTCAAAACAGTACATCTGTGTGTGCTAAGTCGCTGAAGTCATGTCTGACTCTTTGCAACTCTATGGACTGTAGCCTGCCACGCTCCTCTATCCATGGGATTCTCCAGGCAAGAATGGTTGAGAGTGGTTGCCATGCCCTCCTCCAGGGTATCTTCCCAATTCAGGGAATGAACCCACATCTCGTATGTCACCTGCACTGGAAGGCAGGTTCTTTACCACTAGCGCCACGTGGGAAGCCCCTTACACAGTGCTGTGTTTAGTCGCTCAGTCGTGTCTGACTGGCTCTTAAAACCCCATAGACTGTACCCTGCCAGGCTCCTCTGCCCATGGGGATTCTCCAGGTAAAAATACTGGAGAGGGTTGCTATTTCTTTATCCAGGGGATTTTCTCAACCCCCAGGGATCGAACCCAGGGCTCCCACATTGCAGGTGGGTTCTTTACCGTCTAAGCCACCAGGAAAACCCTTATAGACTACAATGGATGTTACAACATAGAACAGTTCTACAGTAAAGGGTAATTTACATAATCACAATCTACATGATAGTACAGAAAATTCAGTTCTTCATACAGAACAGATCTGTTATCCTAATTTCTACCTTGTTAAAAGACACCCCCTGTTCTAGGGGATTAAGGGTGTTGGCTGCTGCAGCTGCTGCTGTAAGCTGTGCTGTAAGAGCCTGCAGCTGGACGACAAGGCCAGCATCCAGGGCTTGCAGGATGGAGGGCTGAGGCTTCTGCTGCTGTATCTGTAAAGTCTGTATTAACTGCTGAAGCTGCAGGGGGTGCGGGGAGAGAAGAAAAAATTGTTACGAACAGGTGTTGGGTTTTACCCATAAGAAAGCTCATCTAAACTTTTAGTCAATAAAATTTATCATTCTACAGTCTAGAGACCAAGAAAAAATATATATTGACTCAAAACAATTCATTTTTAAAATAAGATTTTTGTGTGTGTGCCATATGTAACGGTTCTAAATAGGTCTGTCTTTACTTCTGGAAAGTCAAGGAACTTTAAACAAAATAAAATGACCATACCATGACAAACAACAAAATAAAAACTCATCACAAGCAGACTAATTTTTTTCACTAAGCTTTTCATTCCCTTCTTCCATGAACTCAATCTATGTACAAGGGCAAGCACTTAAACTGCTTTTGCTATCATTCAAATTTACCATCCGACAACACACTCCTGAAAGGAGGAAAGAAAATAAGGAATCTTTCCCTTGGAGCAGTCTGAAACTAAGGAAATTAAAGATGAATAGTGTCAACAAGAGTTGCAAGCAAGCCCTGTCCCCCCTGTATTCACCGTGTCTCTTAAAAAATAGAAATAATAAAATCCTAAAGATATTTCAGTTAAGTAAGCCCTACATATATCCCAGAATTCTACTTAAGATGTAAACCGAAGTTAAATCTGCAAAGTTTGGAATAGAAAAATAGCAAAGCTACTGCTAAACAAGACATTTGTATTCTTTAAGTAAAGTTCAATTTACAGTGACAGAAGATAAAAATATGCATGGCGACAGGAAGTGAAACAACTCCATGCCTATCCCCAAAAAGGAACATTGGAAAACAAACCCATCTTCACCTATCAATAAACATTTACTACAAACTACTAATGTGATAGGAAACAAAGTACAAAAATATATGATAGCTGAGCTACTGCACTAAAGAAGCTCCAAACCAGACAGGATGGATGACTAAAAGAAGGGAGTATCACAGGGAGGAAAGAGGAAGGAAACGTCTTCACACCTTCTAAACGCTCCTTCTGACACCTGCATCTCCCCCTCACCACGCCCCACAGCAGTGTTATCCTTTCCGTCACCCAGGTTCAAAGGCTGCAGCGTTCTACTTCTTCTCTACTGACTTCAATCTCAGATTACTGTGTCTCCTAGACTCTTTGCACTATTCTGGAATACCGACTCTCCTGCCAGAAGTACTTTTCAATAGATACCTTTTAAAACTAGATTTGCTTTTATGGGTTCTTTTCAAAATATCATAATCACAGAAAGCTAGTAAATTCTACAATTTAATCTAATACTCAATTTGGTTTCACAACTGTCCCAAAAATGTAGAAACGTGATCCAATCTAAGGCTAAATAAATGAACTGGTTCCATTTTTTTAAAGGTTGTCATTTTAAAGAGTCCACAACTGTACTATTTTTCACATATGTATTACTGTCTTTCTAGTATCGTTACCAACAAATATACTCCTTATCTCTAGATTTCTCTTTTTTCCCATCCATTCAACTACTCTTCAGATCATGTGACTTCAACATAAAAATCTCTGGCAATTCCTCACTGCTTAGTAAATGAACCCTTCACTTCTCAGCCCAGGTCCCACACTTAGGTTTACCACTTCAACGTCATGACTAGTAACTTACATACGTAGACTATCTTATCTTCTAGAAAACTCAATTCTAAGATATTTTCTCTATACCCCAACATTGTTATGCCTCTATACATCAGTCATTCGTTTCACAAAATATACTGAATACCTGCTATAACCTAGACACTGAAAATACAGCAGTGAGCAAAACAGAAACTCTTTGCCCTTGTACAGTATACACTACAGTGGAAAGAGACAGTGAATGAAACAAATGAAGAAGTTACATGAGATATGGATGGATATTAGGTGCTAAGGAAGAAAAGAAGGCAGGTGACAAAGAAAGGGAACAGAGCAGATGAAAGGCAGCATTTCCGGTTTAAACAGCTGTCTGAAGGCCCTACTGAGCTGGCATTTAAACAAAGACAGGAGGCTGAAATGTGTGAACATGTAAGAAGGACAGCTCGGGGAGTTTTACTGTATAGATCACAATTTAATCTGGTTTTAAAGGATAAGCTTAAAAACAAACAAAAACCACACAGATGCTAAGGAAAGACAATCTAGTAACTGTCATAACAGGTTCTTCAAATGTCACTTTGTCAATGATGCTTTCTCTTGGCTACCCTAACTCTGACCCCTTCTTCCAAACCTGATCACTCTAAAGATCTGCCCTGTTTTAAGTCATATGTGCTAAGTCGCTTCAGTAGTGTCCGACTCTGCGCAACCCTATGGACTATAGCCTGCCAGGCTCCTCTGTCCATGTGATTCTCCAGGCAAGAATACTGGACTGGGCTGCAATTCCTATCCCAGGGGATCTTCCCAACCCGGGGATTGAACCCACATCTCGTTACACATCTCCTGCATTGCAGGCAGGCAGGTTCCTTACTGCTAGCAACACCTGGGAAGTCCGTTTAAGTCATATATATCTATCTAAATAATGTTTTGTACTTCTTTATTGTCTATCTCCCTAAGACAGAAAGATACCTTCTCCAAGGCAGAAGGCTTTCCAGTCTCATTACTGGATTAACAATAGCACCTAATAATGCTTGGCAAAACTATGTGCTAAATCGATTATTTTGGTGTAGAATGAATTATTTGTAAAATAATCTTCAATGATAAAAACAGACATAATACATTATTAAATTTAAAAAAGCAAGTTACAAAGTATTGTATGTAGTGTGGTCATTTAAAAAAAATTTAAAAAACTACTCTTTAGGTGGTACATAATGAAACAATGCATTAGGAAAACAATGAGTTCTAAATCATGTTGACATTAACAAAAAAGGCTGCTCACCTGTTGGCCTTGAGGACTTTGTAAGATCTGAGCTACTGCTGCAAGTGTATCTGTATTTGTTATCTGAGACACCCACGGATCAGGTAAACCTTGGACCACATTGGCTGGAGTAACAGGTGTCACAGGAGTTCCTTTTAGAAAGACATCAAACCCATTCCCAACAAATATGTAAGTAAATAAATAAGATGTGGAAAATCAAGAGAGGTTTGTTCTGTCACTTTTATAAAATATGTACAAATTTATATAATTTTACTGTCTTCATCTTTAAAAACCATTACATAATTAGGTTCATTAAACAAAACAAAATGGCAACAACAAAAATGACCCCAAAAAGAGCTTTTCATACTTATTCTCAATTAACTAAGCTACCATTTTAAAGGAGCCTACAATACTCGGAAATCATTAAATACCTTACTAAAGAAGAAAATTCAATGATATAAAGAAATATTCAATCTCTGATGAAAAAAGTATTATAAAAGTGTACATAAAATTAGTATTTCCAAAATGTGTATGTATATACCCCAAAATAAACATATATCAAAATAATAACAAATGTAATTCTTAGACTATGGTTAAAAAAAAAATTCCAATCTCATATAAATACCTCAGGAAAACCTCCATGATTTTGAGATTATTACTCATTCTTGGATCCATTAAATAAATTTTTACAGGTTTCTCTTTATATATTAAGTACACTTAGCTCACTATGAATATCAAGTTGATATATATGCAAGTTTAAAAGATTACACTCTAAATCAGGAAAAATTTAACTGACATACCAACTTCCCATGCTGATTATGTATGTTTCTAGGAACAATAAAAGCTTAGCTTTTAAAATTTTTTGAAAAGAATGAAACACACATATAATTTCTGATTTTATTGTTCCTTCAAATTAAGACTTCCTTTCATTTACCTAAAGTGAAACAAATTCTCCTGCACTTATTATTTCATATATGAATAATCACCTGAAATGCATAAGTAGAGCACTCAGAAAATCAGCATACCTGGAGTATTGCTCACAGCAGCAGTGGTGCTGGCCAGAACAGGTGTGACAGCTGGGGGAGGAATCCCTGCTGCCATATCCAGAAGAGGCTGAATGATCTCACTCTTAAACACATTATTCTTCTGCCATAAGTTTAATACTCTCACTATTTTACTCTAGAGGAAAAAAGGAAGATGATTATTTTTATTTTTTTGCTTTCAAAACTTTAGAACGGTCATATCATAGAGGCTCCTCAGGCCATGGACAGGAAGGATGGATTAAAATACTTCTTGGACACTTAATGGAGTTCAGGCACTGAGATTACAGTATCAGTATAATCTTTCCGACTGTGATTATCAAAAAATTCCTATATACTAATCTTTATTATAAATGACTAATATTATTATTATGAAGTCTACAAATTCAAGACTGACTTATTCATTGTAATGGACATAAAGCCAAGTCCAAACTAGTGAAATTCCTAAATCAAAGTGTCTAAGTTACATCAAAAATGTTTATATAAAATCTCAAATGAGTTATTTTAGGTGGTGTTCTAAGGTGGTTAAGACTCAATTATGATGGATCACATTAAAACTGGAAGCATTCTTTCTGCCTGCAAAGAATCATCAATGTACTAAGATTAATTAGAAGGAAAAAAAATCTGACTCTAGAGGCATATCCAAGAACAGTTTACAACTAATGACACAATAATACATTTTCTCCATATCTACCCACTATAACAAGACTTTTCTCTGATTCAAGACTGTATAACAGTTATTAAAAATAAAAACTACCTAATCTTGTTGTACTTTAGAGGAGGTAAAAGATTTGCGGTAGGCTTTTAAGTCTGGTTGCTCTTCTTTAGAGTAAGTCTTCACCTGTTCTTACTTTTCCTACATAATCAACACTGCAATCAAGTCTGTCAGAATAAGGACACTAAATTTCTAAGTCCGCATCCAAGAAATGTAACCTTCTACTATCCTGGTTTCCAGCACTAAGAAAATGCTTCCATAACAAAGGAATTCTGATATGCAGTTATTGTCTACTAATTACTTGGTAAATTCATTTTCCACAGACAACTAAATAGGTAAATATCAGCTCATGTCAAATGACCAAAATTATGAATTGTCTGTACATGTAAATAAGTAAGATTTTAGGATAATTACAAATGCTTATTAGAGCCAGTTTCTTTAACACCAATGGCTTTAATAAGTTAAAAAGTAGCAAAATCAACTATATCTTTCATTCTGTTTAAGAAGTCTTATAACAAAAAGAAACATGGACAGTGCAATAACTATTCAAATTCAGGATAACAAATAAAGGATAATATAAAATGATAAATTACGATAATGTAAGGCAGCATACCTTGTCATCTCCAGGGCAACGGTATAAATTCTGGAAAGTGCTAATGATGTTATTACTAAATCTGGGTGCAAACACATCCTTTTCTTGACCAAACTGATGTCGAGATTGTCGTACAATAGAGTCAATAACATAAAGCCCAGGTACCTTATATTCTGGTTTACACTGATGAAAAAAGAGTGGGAAAGGAAGCAAATAAGAAGGTTAAAATTCTTAACAGACAAATGTCACCATAAATCTATAAAAACCCAAACACACTGCTTACACTGAGGTGATGAACATGCAGAGGTTGACCATTCCATACCATCTGTCTCTGGAATGGCATTTGAAAGAATCTACTTTGGTTACTCTACATATTCAGTTCAACTGCCAATCACCTACGTTTCAAAACAGCCCTGTGTAACTGGCTTGAACAATAAAAAACAAAAGGTGTGGTTAAAATAAAAAAATATATAGTTTAATGATTTTTTAATTCAAGCAGTGAATTCAAGAAAGAAAAG
>SJYX01003038.1:497465-512723 GCA_006410675.1 Oreotragus oreotragus | reverse complement strand
GGTTTTTCCTGTGGTCATGTATGGATGTGAAAGTTGGACTGTGAAGAAAGCTGAGCGCCGAAGAATTGATGCTTTTGAACTGTGGTGTTGGAGAAGACTCTTGAGAGTCCCTTGGACTGCAAGAAGATCCAACCAGTCCATTCTGAAGGAGATCAACCCTGGGATTTCTTTGGAAGGAATGATGCTAAAGCTGAAACTCCAGTACTTTGGCCACCTCATGTGAAGAGTTGACTCATTGGAAAAGACTCTGATGCTGGGAGGGATTAGGGGCAGGAGGAGAAGGGGACGACCGAGGATGAGATGGCTGGATGGCATCACGGACCCGATGGACGTGAGTCTGAGTGAACTCCGGGAGATGGTGATGGATAGGGAGGCCTGGCGTGCTGCGATTCATGGGGTCGCAAAGAGTCAGACACGACTGAGCGACTGAACTGAACTGAACTGAATGTTGAGGTGTGGACATTAAAGTTTTAGGTTTAACCAACCAAGGGTTCAAAACCGTCTGCTATGTTGAAAGTTATTGTTTTAGAAGTCTGAAATAGTTTTCACTGATGTTCCCCCCCAATTCTAGCATATTTGTTCCTCAGTTCATATATCTGACTTATTTTCCTTTGACTAACGTACATGCAAATAATTATCTACCTAGCCAGGCAAATAATACATCCATTTAAAAAATTGTTTAAATTTAATGAAAAGCCAAGACATTTCTTTGTTAAAAGTCATTTATTCCTCAATGCTGGAAAAATAGACAAAATAGTCTCATATTTAATGTATTATTATATAGAAATGATTATCTTGAGAGTAAGGCTAAATAAAATTGCTAAGTTGCTGGTAAGAGTTTTTAAATACTGAGTGGTGAGTAATAAAAGCAATTAGTGTAGTGAGTTAAAAAAAAAAAACAAATACACCTTTTTCTTTGATTTATAACAAAAATTCTTGATTATAAACTCACAGTACATAAGAATCATGAGTACACACCACAATAAATGGGCCTTTCTTCCCTACTGTGAAGATTCCAAAGCTTCAAAAGTGTTAGGGGTTTTAGTATTAAGCTATAAAGATGAACACTTCTTTCACAATAACCTTTAGAAACACCATATTATGATGTTACAGTATGGAATTTCCTTCACTGATCACACTAGGTATTTTTATGTGCCTGCAACATAAAAGGGCAAAAAAAAAAAAAAAAGTTATGCATTATTTAAATGCTGTAGAAAAGCTTTAAAATAACAGTATTTGGTAAACTTGGTTACATTACCAACTAGAAACTTGAGAGAAGAATTAAGACTAAAAAAATCTGATGTCTTTCAACTGTTTCTTCAAGTTCTATCAGTAGCAAAAACACAAGAATTCCTAAGCTTCCAATATCATGAGCGGTTTTTTTAATACTTTGCATTAATTGTGGCTGTTCCTACAAAGCACTAAATGATGCGACAGTAGCATGTAAGAAGAGAGGGCTGTCTCAGGACACAGTTATACCTGATACCAAACGAATTCTGAAAGTGAATACTGCATGCTTCCAACAGAAGGAGAGGAAAAGCAACCTTTCCAAGAGAGCCAGAGCATTCAGGGCTTAACAAGGTCTACTCTCAGGGAAGCCTGGCGTGCTGCAGCCACAGGGTCGCAAAGAGTCGGATACCAATGAGAGACTGAACAACTCTCAGGAGAAACTTAACCAGAGCCTGATCTGCTTTGGTTTTACCAGAGTCTAAATGACCCACCCTCAGGGAATCAGAACCTGCATTTCAACAAGATCCCTAGGTAATTTGTGCAAGTTTCTTATGCACACAAAAAAGTTCAAGACACACTGTTTAGACATTTGAACATTTTGAAGTTTTATAACAATGAAATTTTCTAACCACCAACATTTCTATCTTACAGTTAGATTTACCTTAAACATACAGCATACCTGTTATTTTAACCCATACCTTAAGCTTCAATTCACTAGCTGTTCATCTCAAAATGTTTTACCAATACTTTAAGTTTTGAGAAAACAAGATGTTAAAAGGGGAAAAAAGCTGAATCAAATAAAAGTTAACCAATTTATTCAAGATTATCCAGATAGTTTGGAGAAGCAGTAATACTATTCTAATCCACGCACCCTCCTCCAGTCAACTATTTTCACTCAAGAAGCATACTGCAATTTATGTCCTTTGATTTACCTTTGATTATTTACCTCTGATTCTCAAACTGGTTCTGTTCACATCTAGGCAAGTGAACAAAGGGCAGAATACCAAACCTCAATTCAATGACAGATTCCTACAGTATCATTTTATAAATCATAAGTCTTAGGTACTTCTGCCCAAAAAGAGCGGCACAGATAAGGCACTGATCACAAAGGAGTAAAGAAATATAACTTAGTCACCTTGGGCTCTGGTTACCAAAAAAATTACTAACTGTATGCAAAAACAGCTGTTTTCAACTTCATCTCCCTCTGCTTACCCTGGAAAATGGAACTTTATGTCTAATAATAAGATGTAAAGATGCCTACTGCCCTAATGGATGAGACAAAATGAATCAGCAGAAGAAAAGTGGCTAGCATTTTTACTACATTTTACTATATCTTATCTACAAGGAGGACTGCTCTCTAGGCATTAACTTGAAATGAATAAGGAGGATTTCTCTAAAGGCTATATGAAAAGCAATGAATCTAAAATTTCATTAAAAAAATCATAATGAAATATTTTCTTCACGGAACAGATAGATGCTCACTATGGCAGTGCAAATTAACAAACACATCTACCTGAAAGCTTTCGTTTTTAGAATTATTTGAAGGCAGCTTCATTTTATTTCTTAATTAGAAATTAAAATAAATGGAATCACTTTTGAACAGTCATCAAAACAATTTAAAGCTGGGTATTTGGAAAGAGAACAGCATAGGGTGTTAGTTTACAGCTACAGAACGTTTCGCATACACAGGGAAAACGATATACTTACTTTCTGAATGAATTTCTCAACACTCTGTACCACATGTTTATAGAACTAAAAGAAAAAAAAAAAAAGGTTTTAAATGTTTGATTAGAACTTTCCTGCTAAATACACACTTTAACAAAGCTTCAAAGGTCTATCAACAAAGCAATGAATTTCAATCATGAATTCTGAGATAAACATAACATAAACAAACATAAACATGAGCACTAGCTCTGGTCAGTAAAGGTTCCTGAAGTAGGTATATGGTCAATATATCCAAAGTGTGTTACATGCAAAATATGGTGGTAGGCCACTGGTAAATGTACATTCTTCCTTCCTGGAAGGAAAAGTAAAGATCTCCAACAGTAACATTTTATTGGCTAAATTAGGTTAGTACTGCTGCTGCTGCTAAGTAGCGCCAGTTGTATCCGACTCTATGCGACCCCATAGAGGCAGCCCAGCAGGCTCCCCTGTCCCTGGGATCCTCCAGGCAAGAATACTGGAGTGGGTTGCCACAGAAAAATCAAATAACTGAAAATAAAGAACATTAACAAATGTATGCAAGGGAGTTGTTATCAACTTCATTATCTTCTGCTTCTCCTAGAAAATGAAACTAGCATGTATATGTAACAAAATATAGAGATGTACAATGTTCGAATGGATCAGCCAAAATGAATTCAGCAGAAGAGAAAGGAGCACATGGATTAAAAATCAGAAATGAGCTTTTATCGATTATGAGAAAACCCTTTATATTTAAGTTTTATAAAACAACACTGTGAATAAACTTCAAAATGAATAAAATAAAAATTATAGGTTAAACAAAAACTATCTGGAATTTGTACCTAATAGCTCAATGGCAATTGCATAATCAACATATTTCTGTTTAAAAAACTAGCCTCAATTGTGCTTTGTTTTATATTTGTGATCCCAAAATTGATGCTTTTAAGGGACACAGGGACACAAGACCATTCAACTGCAGCATGAAATCCAACATTTATAAAGTATAAAATATAGGAAACCTTCATTAATCATATTCACCAAATCAAAATCTACAATAGTTTCCTTAGTGCAAAGTAACAGTCTACTCAACAGTTTTAAGTTATTTAAGCAAAAAAAAAAAAAGCCAAAACAACTACTTAAAAGTTATCAGGCACTTTATAAATAACTAAATATTTTAAATCAATATATAAATACCATNTTTTTTTTTTTAACCCATCTGTGTTTTCATCCGCACCTGGTCAAGCCCACCAAGGGAGAACAGACTTTAAGGGAGAAACAGTCTTGGACCACCTGGTGTTCTGGTTCGGCCATGCTGACTAGCAGGTGAAGTCATGAAGATCCCAATACCCCTTATATACCCTAAGTGTATAAGGGTCCCTGAAACTAGTCTGAACACAGGAAAAAGAAAGATGCAATCAAAGTTAACCCGTGATTCATATGCCTTAAGTCTAGATAGTTGCTGCTGCCGCTGCTGCTAAGTCGCTTCAGTCGTGTCTCCACCGTCCCTGGGATTCTCCAGGCAAGAACACTGGAGTGGGTCTGTCTCTTATACACATCTAGATGTGTATAAGAGACAGGGCTATATGAAAAGCAATGAATCTAAAATTTCATTAAAAAAAATCATAATGAAATATTTTCTTCACGGAAGAGATGCTCACTATGGCAGTGCAAATTAACAAACACATCTACCTGAAAGCTTTCGTTTTTAGAATTATTTGAAGGCAGCTTCATTTTATTTCTTAATTAGAAATTAAAATAAATGGAATCACTTTTGAACAGTCATCAAAACAATTTAAAGGTGGGTATTTGGAAAGAGAACAGCATAGGGTGTTAGTTTACAGCTACAGAACGTTTCGCATATACAGGGAAAACGATATACTTACTTTCTGAATGAATTTCTCAACACTCTGTACCACATGTTTATAGAACTAAAAGAAAAAAAAAAAAAGGTTTTAAATGTTTGATTAGAACTTTCCTGCTAAATACACACTTTAACAAAGCTTCAAAGGTCTATCAACAAAGCAATGAATTTCAATCATGAATTCTGAGATAAACATAACATAAACAAACATAAACATGAGCACTAGCTCTGGTCAGTAAAGGTTCCTGAAGTAGGTATATGGTCAATATATCCAAAGTGTGTTACATGCAAAATATGGTGGTAGGCCACTGGTAAATGTACATTCTTCCTTCCTGGAAGGAAAAGTAAAGATCTCCAACAGTAACATTTTATTGGCTAAATTAGGTTAGTACTGCTGCTGCTGCTAAGTAGCGCCAGTTGTATCCGACTCTATGCGACCCCATAGAGGCAGCCCAGCAGGCTCCCCTGTCCCTGGGATCCTCCAGGCAAGAATACTGGAGTGGGTTGCCACAGAAAAATCAAATAACTGAAAATAAAGAACATTAACAAATGTATGCAAGGGAGTTGTTATCAACTTCATTATCTTCTGCTTCTCCTAGAAAATGAAACTAGCATGTATATGTAACAAAATATAGAGATGTACAATGTTCGAATGGATCAGCCAAAATGAATTCAGCAGAAGAGAAAGGAGCACATGGATTAAAAATCAGAAATGAGCTTTTATCGATTATGAGAAAACCCTTTATATTTAAGTTTTATAAAACAACACTGTGAATAAACTTCAAAATGAATAAAATAAAAATTATAGGTTAAACAAAAACTATCTGGAATTTGTACCTAATAGCTCAATGGCAATTGCATAATCAACATATTTCTGTTTAAAAAACTAGCCTCAATTGTGCTTTGTTTTATATTTGTGATCCCAAAATTGATGCTTTTAAGGGACACAGGGACACAAGACCATTCAACTGCAGCATGAAATCCAACATTTATAAAGTATAAAATATAGGAAACCTTCATTAATCATATTCACCAAATCAAAATCTACAATAGTTTCCTTAGTGCAAAGTAACAGTCTACTCAACAGTTTTAAGTTATTTAAGCAAAAAAAAAAAAGCCAAAACAACTACTTAAAAGTTATCAGGCACTTTATAAATAACTAAATATTTTAAATCAATATATAAATACCATTTACACACTGAGTGGTTTTTATTAAATAATAATTCTTCTAGAAAACATCTTGCCAGAGCTTCTTCCAGTTACTTTATGTATGATTTGTAATTCAGACTAAAACTAAATGTTAGCTTACTAAATGTTAATTCAAAGATTTTCAATTTACATAGGTCTTTTTCCATAACAGGTTATCAGGTTTCATTGACAGTGTGCAATGGTAACAAATACCTATCACAATAATCATCTCTTAACACTGACAAAAAGCCGATGACTTACCTTAATATGAAATAGTATCATTTAACTGAAAAAGCAGCTCAAATATCAATTTATATATGCATCAAATGCAGCTTAAAGTAACACAGTACTGCAAAACAGTTGGTCTAAACTCTTCAAAAATGTCAACGGAAAACAAAACAGAAACAAAGCAAAAGGCTGGGTAAAAGGACAAATACAGGACGGGATCCTGACTGGATCCCGAAAACGAACAAGTGTAGGGATTAGCTACTAAAGTCAGTATTCAGACAAATGATACAACAAAGTGTAGATTATACTAGATAATAATGTTGCATCAAAGTAAAATTTCTTGCATGGAATGTGTTTTTGTGATCTATGAAATCTCTTTGCTTTAGGATATTAAAATTCTAGTATTCAGGGATTATGCGCTATTCTAAATGAATTCTGAAATGAGTTCTCAAATGACTCCGTCAAAAAAACCTGATGAAGTGTGTATGTGTGTCTGTGTGTACATGTAGAGAACTAACCAAATGTACTGGCCAAGATAGTAATACCTGGCAATTCTAAGCAGCTTTGTATTGCTCTGTATTTTGCAACATGCTTTTATTTTTTCAAAATTAAAAAACTAGATACCAGTAAATCAAAATAGTACAGTAAACCATGTTTAAACTGTAAACTATGTTTTCTCTCTTGACTAAGAGAAAAATTAAAATCTAGCTATTTTTATTCTGTTGCAAATTACTTTTCTTAGACCCTTCCAACATCTGAAAAATGTAAACAATGTTAATACCTATTCCTTAAAGGTCTTCAATTAAAAAGTAATTCTGTCCAACAAAAGCTTTTATTAAAATGCATCAACCATTTCACAGAACAAAAATGATACCATGTACGTTGCACAATCTCAGGATCACGATAATAGAAATCAGACCATAATGATGGAGAATAAAAAGAAAGCACAAGAAACTATTACTCATCAGAGTCACTGAAAAATCACTTCTTTGAAGAAAATTCTCTAGGTTAAATGTGTTCATTGCTTACTGTCCATATCTTTCATATTCTACATGTAAATACAGAGATTTGAACTCTAATGCTATTTAGACATTGATTACAAGTATGAAAACTAAGATTTGGCCGTTCAGATCAGATCAGATCAGTCGCTCAAGTCGTGTCTGACTCTGCGACCCCATGAATCACAGCATGCCAGGCCTCCCTGTCCATCATCATCTTCCAGAGTTCACTCAAACTCACGTCCATCGAGTTGGTGATGTCATCCAGCCATCTCATCCTCTGCTGTCCCCTTCTCCTCCTGCCCCCAATCCCTCCCAGCACCAGTCTTTTCCAATGAGTCAACTCTTCGCATGAGGTGGCCAAAGTACTGGAGTTTCAGCTTTAGCATCATTCTTTCCAAAGAAAATCCAGGGCTGATCTTTAGAATGGACTGGCTGGACCTCTTTGCAGTCCAAGGGACTCTCAGGAGTCTTCTCCAACACCACAGTTCAAAAGCATCAATTCTTCCGCACTCAGCTTTCTTCAGGTGGTCAGGTGGTCTGGTATTCCCATCTCTTTCAGAATTTTCCACAGTTTATTGTGACCCACACAGTCAAAACCTTTGGCATAGTCTGGAAAGCAGAAATAGATGTTTTTCTGGAACTCTTTTGCTTCTTCCATGATCCAGTGGATGTTGGCAATTTGATCTCTGGTTCCTCTGCCTTTTCTAAAACCACCTTGAACATCTGGAAGTTTACAGTTCATGTATTGCTGAAGCCTGGCTTGGAGAATTTTGAGCATTACTTTACTAGTGTGTGAGAGCAGTAGTTTGAGCATTCCTTGGCATTGCCTTTCTTTGGGATTAGAATGAAAACTGACCTTTTCCAGTCCTGTGGCCACTGCTGAGTTTTCCAAATTTGCTGGAATATTGAGTGCAGCACTTTTACAGCATCATCTTTCAGGATTTGAACTAGCTCAGCTGGAATGCCATCACCTCCACTAGCTTTGTTTGTAGTGATGCTTTCTAAGGCCCACTTGACTTCACATTCCAGGATGTCTGGCTCTAGGTGAGTGATCACACCATTGTGATTATCTTGTTTGTGAAGATCTTTTTTGCACAGTTCTTCTGTGTATTCTTGTTACCTCTTCTTAATATCTTCTGCTTCTGTTAGGTCCATACCATTTCTGTCCTTTATCGAGCCCATCTTTGTATGAAATGTTCCCTTGGTATCTCTAATTTTCTTGAAGAGATCTCTAGTCTTTCCCATTCTGTTGTTTTCCTCTATTTCTTTGCATTGATCTCTGAGGAAGGCTTTCTTGCTATTGTTTGGAACTCTGCATTCAGATGCTTATATCTTTCCTTTTCTCCTCTGCTTTTCGCTTCTCTTCTTTTCACAGCTATTTGTAAGGCCTCCCCAGACAGCCATTTTGCTGTTTTGCATTTCTTTTCCACGGAGTTGGTCTTGATCCCTGTCTCCTGTACAATGTCACGAACCTCAGTCCACAGTTCATCAGGCATTCTATGTATCAGATCTAGTCCCTTAAATCAATTTTTCACTTCCACTGTATAATCGTAAGGGATTTCAAAGTAGGAAGTCAAGAAACACCTGGAATAGCAGGCAAATTTGGCCTTGGAATACGGAATGAAGCAGGGCAAAGGCTAATAAGAGTTTTGTCAAGAGAACACACTGGTCATAGCAAACACCCTCTTCCAACAACAAAAGAGAAGACTCCACACATGGACATCACCAGATGGTCAACACCAAAATCAGGTTGATTATATTCTTTGCAGCCAAAGATGGATAAGCTCTATATAGTCAACAACAACAAGACCAGGAGCTGACTGCGGCTCAGATCACGAGCTCCTTATTGCCAAATTCAGACTTAAACTGAAGAAAGTAGGGAAAACTACTAGACCATTCAGGTATTTGGCCATTAGAATGCTGCAAAATCAACTATCTAAATTTTCTCCTAATAGAGACTCTCTATGAAGAATCATCTATTAAATCTAACAGATAATGCTATTATTCAAAGACAACTTATCCAGGGAATTCCCTGGCAGTTCAGTGGGCAGGACTTAGCACTTTCCACTGCTGGGAGCCCAGGACTGGATCCCTGGTTGAGGAACTAAAATTCCAAACGCCCCTCAGTGAGGCCAAAAACACAAACAAAAACAAAAAAATAAAGATAACTTATTTAAATAATGGTGCCTCTGGTTATGGCTGATGTTCTTCCTCAGAGCAGAAAAACATATCACTGAGAATCTACAGCAGATCTACTTAAAAATACTCACTCACTCATACTCAATTTTAACAACTGGACTAGAATAGGGAGTCTTAGCTTTGGGGATAAGGACATTTTGGAGAAGGATCTATGGCTGAGCTTCAGAAGGTGCCCAGAGCCAGGAAATTCTATTGACAATTTTGTACATATGTGTATTTCTCTAGAAACAGTTCAACCTTCTGAGGCAACATTTTGTACATGTGTATATTTCTCTGGACAGTCCAATCTTCTGAGATTTTCAGAAGTATCCATAAGTCATGGAGAAGGCAAGCCGACCCACTCCAGTACTCTTGCCTGGAAAATCCCATGGATGGAGGAACCTGGTAGGCTGAGGTCCATGGGGTCGCAAAGAGTTGGACACGACTGAGCAAATTCATTTTCACTTTTCACTTTCATGCATTGGAGAAGGAAATGGCAACCCACTCCAGTGNGTTTTTTTGCTGAGGTCAAGATTCCCTTTAAGGCTGCAGGGCCCCCAGAGGGATTCCTTTTCTCTGTCAGCTCACAGGGGCTCTTAAATAGTGGCTCAAATTCTCTAAGTTGTGGCACTTCAGCAAGTGGTAGAACAAAAAGTATTTCTTCCATGGGGGTTGACGGTGCCTCCAGCAGAGAGGCTACCAGGCCCCTGACAAGGAGTGGATGGAAGTCATTCTGACTGAAGGGCTCCTCTCTCTCCAATGCTTCAGCCTGGGATGAATTCTGCCAACCATGCCAGTTCCTCTTTGACACGCTGTGGCCAGGGAGCGCAGGCACACTCACACAGAGCTGTGAAAATATGGAGTTTTCTGTGTCAAGCCCATCCTAGAAGCACATCTTTCCAGCCTCCTCCAGTGCTGTCTCCAGGCTCTCAACCAGCCCACAAAGGAGTGTCCTGCACTGCCTTTCCTCCTCAGGACCCCTAGAGTCTGCAGGCTCAGACATCCCTACAGCTGCTTGGCTCTGGGAAGGAGGCAGGTTAGTGCTGGGAGGGCCACCAGCTGGATGTGTGCTGGCACCATGGTCCCAGGAGCCCCCTTCATTCCACCGTAATTTAAACAGTTCACGCAGCTGCTCATTGTTCATGCAGCCATCCGACAAACAGTCTTGGGATGCCAACTCTCAGCCAGCAATATGCTCCAAGCAGGGATACAGGGGGAGCCCAAGCAGGTATGTTCCCTGTCCTCAGGGGACTCGGAGTCCAGAGTAGGAACAGAGCTTATTCAATAACCACACAAGGAACTGGAGCACAGCCACTGTGTCCAGGGCTGCCGGGAGGAGGCCCAGGCCATGAGGGGGCTGAGTAGGGATCTGAGGAGGTCAGGAAGGTCAGGAGAGACTTCCCTGAAGGCCCAATTCTGGGGCAGAGATCTGCAGGATGAGCTGGAGTCTTAATTAGCGGAAGTGGGAAGGGAAGGAGGCAAGGGCTCCCAGGCAGAATGAATTCCCTGTGCAAATACTCTGGGCAGGAGTGAACATGGAACAGACAAGGGAGTTTCACATGTAGAGCACAGAGCGAGAGACAGGGCAGAGCATGCATGGTGAGGCTGCAGAGGGCCATGGGCTGTGTTCTAAAGCCAGAGGGAAGTCCTAGAAAATGTGAAAAGTGAGACAAGGAGGTAGGAGGCGAGACAGGATCACATTTGCATTTTGAAGGGTCATCTTGCCTGCAGTGAGGAGAAGATATTTTATGGACAGGTAGTATAAAGGGGACTGAGTGGACTGGTTAAGAAGTTACTGCACTGCAGGCATCCAGGTGAGTGACAGTGATGGGTGGGGAGCAGCGAATTGATCCAAAATTAAATTAGGATAGAAAAATGACCAGGTCTGGTTATAAATTGGATGAAGTCACAAATAACATATATTAAGCCAATTCATAAGGAATGTTGAGAGTAGAGATACTAGGTGTAGAAATACTAGGCCAATAAATACAAAGAGAAAGAAAGCAGGAGCAGCAGTGTTAAAGTCAGACCTCAAGGAATTTAAGGTTGAAAGTCTTAGATGAGATAAAAAGGATGTAAGTAATGAAAAAATCATTATTTAAAATAACTTTATGTGATCTTGTACAAAAATCAATTGACAAATTAGAACAGGCATGCATTAACAGAGACCAGCAACACTTGAGTAATTCAATCAAGGTTCTGTGGAATGAAAGTCAGCACAGCTGGGATATGAAGCAGACACAGCAGCAACACCCTCTAAAGTTGCTGGAAACTTCCTGATCCTCACAACCCTCTCCAACAGGTATGTGACCTAAGACGATAGCATCAGAGAGGATAAGGACCCCTGAACCTTTTTGGAGGTGTCATCATCCCCTTCCAAACTCAGTCTTTTATGCACAAGCCTGGGGCTGACCAGCCTGGAGCTGCCCCTGCACTTAAGAGTGGAAACCAACAGACCTCAACCAGGACTCTTTCTTCATCTAAGGGTTTATCCTTCTCAAAATGATTGCTGGAACACAGCACACAGTACTCAGGCTCACAGACTCCTTACCCATCATTCTCTCATCTCCTTGAGTCAACAGCTTGGTCCAAACACATTCCTAAGAAACTTTAAGTATAGTAGAGTTAATGGTATCATTTGTTAAGTTGCCTGAAATAAGAGAAATATTTGAAAACTTCCCCATTTATAGCAATGCTAAGTCACTTCAGTCGTGTCTGACTCTGTGCGACCCCATAGATGGCAGCCCACCAGGCTTCCCCGNCAAACACATTCCTAAGAAACTTTAAGTATAGTAGAGTTAATGGTATCATTTGTTAAGTTGCCTGAAATAAGAGAAATATTTGAAAACTTCCCCATTTATAGCAATGCTAAGTCACTTCAGTCGTGTCTGACTCTGTGCGACCCCATAGATGGCAGCCCACCAGGCTTCCCCGTCCCTGGAATTCTCCAGGCAAGAACACTGGAGTGGGTTGCCATTTCCTTCTCCAATGCATGAAAGAGAAAAGTGAAAGTGAAGTCGCTCAGTCATGTCCGACTCTAGCGACCCCATGGACTGCAGCCTACCAGGCTCCTCCATCCATGGGATTTTCCAGGCAAAAGTACTGGAGTGGGGTGCCATTGCCTTCTCCAATTATAGCAATAAATGCCTAGAAATTGAGATGAGAGAATAATTTCATAAATGTAACTCAAATTATAAGTATTTGATTATTCTACAGAAAAGACCCAAGAATTACCTAATTAAAACTGTAAAATATTGTTGAAGAATAAGATCTGAGTAAAACAGAAACCATACCATGTTTTTAGATAAGAAAATATTTCTAAACTCTAATTTTTCAAATTAATTTATAAATTTAATATTCCAGTTAGAATACTATTTTATGAACTAAATGGGCTGGGAATTTAATAAACAGATAATGCCCAAGAATAATACAGTTATGGAAGATATAAATAACAAGAGTCCTGAGGGAAATTTGTCCCACTAGATATTAGAACATGCTTTAAAATAGAACAGCATATATTAGAAACTTGATCTCAGACAAAAGATCAAGAAGGGATAGAACAAGATATATTAGAATGAAAGCCACTGTGATCAAATCAATGTACAAATGGATCAATGGAACATGGTGAAGGTGAAGTCGCTCAGTCGTGTCTGACTCTTTGCGACCCCGTGGACTGCAACCTACTAGGCTTCTCCGTCCATGGGATTCTCCAGGCAAGAATACTGGAGTGGATTGCCATTTCCTTCTCCAGGGGATCTTCCCAACCCAGGGATCGAACCTGGGTCTCCTGCATTGGAGGCAGACACTTTAACCTCTGAGCCACCAGGGAAGCCCCAGTGGAACATAGTGGGGGGAAAAAATCAATGGAACACAATAGATTCCAGAAATAGAGGTCAGCATATTTGAAAAATTAATATATGACAAAAATTGGGAATTGCACTAAGGGAATTGCATTGGCCAGCTGATTACTGATCTAGAAGAAAGTTTGTGCTCAGTTGCTCAGTCATGTCCAATTCTTTGCGACCCCATGGACTGTAGCCTGTCAGGCTTCTCTGTCCATAGGGATTCTCCAGGCAAGAATACTGGAGTGGGTTGTCATGCCTTCCTCTGGAGAATCTTCCCAACTCAGGGATTGAACCCAGGCCTCCCACATTGCAAGTGAATTGTTTATTGTCTGAGCCACCGGGGAAGTCCAAGAATACTGGAGTGGGTAGCCTTCTCCAGGGGAACTTTCCAAACCAGGAATCAAACTGGGGCCTCCTGCATTGCAGGCAGATTCTTTACCAACTGAGCTTTCTGGGAAGCCATAAAGAAACTATAAAGTCACTAAAAACAACAAAAAGTCTGGGAAAACATTGCAATGTACATATCAAACAGTTAATGTCATTATATAAACAGATCTCTCACAATGACAAGCAGGGGACAAATAAATGTTAGTAAAGTGGGCAAAGGAACAATTTAAAGAAGAGAAAGTCTAATTCATAAGCGGGTTCCCAGTTCACTATAAAATACCAAAGTTTATACATGCATACACATATGTATGCATGTGTGTGTGTGTATATACACACACACATATACTCATCAGACAGGAAAAAAAGAGAGACATAATGGGGATATTGGGAAAGGGTACTCTCACTTATTACTGGTAGAAATTTTAACTAATAAGAACTTTCAAAAAGAACCTGAAAACATCTTCATGTAAAAACTACATATATATTTGGTCAACCAGTTCTACTCCTGAGAACATACCCTGTAGACATATCGGTCTGAATATATAAAAATATATGTATTTTTGTTGTTCAGTTTGCTAAGTCATGTCAGACTCTTTGCAACCCCAAGGACTGTAGCATGTCAGACTTCCCTGTCCTTCACTACCTTCCAGAGTTTGCTCAAACTCATGTCTATTGAGTCAGTCATGCCATCCAAACATTTCATCTTCTGTCATCCCCTTCTCTTCCTGCCTTTAATCTTCTATGTATAAGAGTTTTTATTTCAGCATTTTTGTAGCAGCCCCAAAAGGAAACAAAATCACCACCTCATAGGGAAATGCTTAATATATTGGAGCTGTTAAGAGAAAGAATAATAGCTATATAAATTGACACAGGAGAGATTTGATGAAGTTTTCATAAGGTACATTGAATAAGAAAATCAAGATGCAGCAAAACATACACATAAAAGATTAGATGAATATCAAGATACTATATTTTGGAAACAACCTAAGAAATACCTCATACATGTATGTGTAAATATATGTACATAATATATACAAATATGTCATATATATAAATATAAGTGTACATAATTTGTACATAAATATATATATATACATTTATAAATACACATGTATATGATATATGTATAGGGAAGACTCTGTGCTAGCTTGATAATTGGACTTCCTTGGGACATAGTGGAATGGGAGCAGTAAAGAAATGATCCAGTTTGGGAAGGACAGTCATATCAAGTCAGTTTTTGGCTTAAAAAACCTTTAATGATGACTCATTTTACTTGGACAAAAATACAAGTCCCAGATGATTTTATCCATGGCACTTCTTCAGCTTCACCTTCCCCCTTTCTTTCTTCTAACTGTCTCTAATCATCTCAACCTTCTGAAAATTCCTAGAACATACAAGGCTCTTACCCACTGCAAGCTTTGTATTAAATACTTGTCTTTCCCTGTTCCTGGAAGGTTCTTCCGGGGCACCTGACTTCTTATCTTCTAGATCTCAGCTTAAAAGTCACCACACAAAAATGCCCAAATGCCAAATTTAACCACCCCATTCTTTATTACAGTATACTATATGTTTCCATCGCAGCACTTTCACAACTGGTGATTATTTTGTTTTTTGTTACTTAAATATTGTCTGTCTCCCCACTTTGGGATGTAAGCTCCAC
>SJYX01003038.1:458330-489679 GCA_006410675.1 Oreotragus oreotragus | reverse complement strand
AAAAAAAAAAAAAAAAGCCTAATGTCTCGGGCTCCTCACAGAGCAGGTTAGGAAGGGTACCAACTGGGGACAAGCAAAAGGTGGACACTTCATACACTGAGTTCAGTAAAGCATCTATAAAATGACTGAAAGTGAGCTCTGGGCAAGAATTTTAACATCTAATTTATTTTACAGATGAGGAACACTGAGGCCCCCAGAGATGAAGTTATGTCCTAAGGCTACATAGCTGGTTAGTACCTGAGACTGGACTAGAGCTTATTTGGTTTCACTCCCCATTTCAATTCTCTTTCTGTGGCCTCGCTAATTAGGGGGCATCCTGAACCCACTGAAGCACATGTAACCCTTTGATATGAGGATGCTTTCCACCAATAAAGCCAGGAAGTCTCCAGAAGCAATACCTCCCAAGTGCCTGGAACTTCTGGGTATGCAGAAGGGCATCAAGGAGTTTTTGCCATTCAGAAGTCATTCTCTGCCTTTAGATCCCAGAGGCCTTTTCAGTGACAGCCGCTCAAGCAAGTCCATGTATCTAATTAAAAATATGGATTTTCTGTTGTAAGTTAAAGTCAAAATGCAGCTTCAAAATTTGCTTTGCCAAGTACATTTAATAATACCTAAATGCTCTCTTGTGTTAAATATTCATCCATTTTCTCCATAACTGCTTACGATAAATATTGATGATTATCTAACTTTGCAAATGGCTGTGTACATAGGAGAATATTCATGTGTGTCTCATTGATTTTCCTGACAGGGCCAAATGGAGCAGGTAGGCCAATTTAACACAACCAATTTCCAATTTTGCACAGGCTGAATAGGAGAAGGGCCATGGAAATGAATAATCAATCTTACTACCATTATTATTAATAATATTTAGCTTACCTACAGCTCCTTCCATCTTCTGAGCACTTTGCCAGCATTAACAAATTTATTCACTAACACTCAAGGGAGGCATTTCTGTAATGGGAAGGAGAGGCCAAGGGAGATGTACGTGGCTAACCAGGGCTAAGGAATAAGTTGGCGCCCTGGTGCAAAAAAAGGACACTTTCATGAGAGTTCTGATCCCCNGCATTAACAAATTTATTCACTAACACTCAAGGGAGGCATTTCTGTAATGGGAAGGAGAGGCCAAGGGAGATGTACGTGGCTAACCAGGGCTAAGGAATAAGTTGGCGCCCTGGTGCAAAAAAAGGACACTTTCATGAGAGTTCTGATCCCCGCTGGATTTTCTGCCTCCTTAAATTTTGGAGACATATTGCAAACACAGGAAGCAAGTCAAATGCATTTATAAAACAATAAGAACTGCCTGATAACAGCTACTGTGTTTTGAACACCTACAGTGAGCTCAATGCTGCTAAATGTTGGGAGTCAGAAAAGAGCCTCTGCGCTGAAGAAGCTGGCAGATTAGTGAGGGAGAGGGAGCTGTGATGAACCAAAGTATATGCAGGCCATTCCTGAGATAAACAGAGAGGCACAGCACCCCAGAGAAGAGCACCCAGCACACCGCGAACATCTTCCCTGAGAAGGTGGTGCTTCTGCTGGATGAGGAGAATCAAGCAGGGGACTTGAGCAGGGGAGACAGCCATTGTAGAGAAAGGGGAAAACCTGGGGAAAGGTGGGCTGGAGAAGCACTGTGTACTCTGGAAACTGCAAAATACTTCAGTCTGACTGGAGTGAAGGCTGCCTGTCTGAGAGGAAAATAGTGTGATGCCAGAGGAATAATCGTGATGCCCTTGTATGCCCCTGCAGCAGTTTCTGTAATAGCTCCCATCACCCTCATTCCCCTGTAGTGTGACCTTGCCACTCTTCCCTCGAGAGGTGGATCATGTCCTCTCCCCTTGAATCTGGGGGTACAGGGAACAGAATTCGGGTCAGGTCCCCTCCCTGATTTCTGAGATTGGGACAGAAAAGGCAACGCTACTTCCGCCTCATCCACAGGGCCCCTTGCTTTCAGAGTGCTCAACCACCAGCCCCGAAGTCTGATGAGCCTGAGGCCACCCCACTGGTGCTCAGGCCNACACGACTGAGCAAATTCATTTTCACTTTTCACTTTCATGCATTGGAGAAGGAAATGGCAACCCACTCCAGTGTTCTTGCCTGGAGAATCCCAGGGACGTGGAGCCTGGATGGGCTGCCGTCTATGGGGTTACACAGTCGGACACGACTGAAGTGACAAATCAGTAGCAGTATCCATATGTCAACACAGGTTCAAAACCACTGTGTCAGAGTAACAGCTAAATACCTGTGGCCTCTTCCCATAGTTTGAATGTCCTGCTGCTGCTGCTGCTAAGTCGCTTCAGTCGTGTCCAACTTTGTACGACCCCATGGACCGCAGCCTACCAGGCTCCGCCATCCCTGGGATTCTCCAGCCAAGAACACTGGAGTGGGTTGCCATTTCCTTCTCCAATGCATGAAAGTGAAAAGTGAAAGTGAAGTCGCTCAGTCGTGTCTGACTCAGCGACCCCATGGACTGCAGCCTACCAGGCTCCTCCGTCCATGGGAGTTTCCAGGCAAGAGTACTGGAGTGGGATGCCATTAAATGCCCTATGTAGAATGTAATCCAATTATTTTCCATAAAGGTCTGTTTTCAAATCTATAGTATAATCAATAAGATTAAAAAAACCAACACGATTTTTATTTAGAAAACTTTTCTTAACTAGTATTTCAAGATTCTATAAAGTCAGTGTGACAAATAACAGTGTTAAACACATTCTCCACAATGTGCCTGTATCCAAAATCTTACCTATAAAAAGAGAAAACGACTGCTACAAAGTTTATTTAAGAATATTTATTAAAATATTAAATGTTTATCTCTAGTTGGGAGGGTTTGTAG
Source organism: Oreotragus oreotragus (assembly GCA_006410675.1). Lineage (NCBI taxonomy): Eukaryota > Metazoa > Chordata > Mammalia > Artiodactyla > Bovidae > Oreotragus > Oreotragus oreotragus. The sequence goes on along the minus strand of SJYX01003038.1, from coordinate 486,852 downwards.
GCAACAGATTTTAATTTTTGTGTTTTTCAAACCTTGGAACATGTACTAACTTTGTAAAGATAAAGAAAATATATAATCTGTAAAAATTATCCCTCCTCCAAAATATTAGTGGAGTATTTCCTTTTGAAAACAGAAGAGTAAAAAGTGTTACTCACCTTTATAGCTTTGATGGCTGCCTTAGTAATTTGGGTCATTTTCGCTTTAGAAATGGGTGGCTTGTAGTCATTCAGGGAATACAACTGATGAAAAAGAACAAATTTTAAACACAGTAAAACTAATGGTCTCTATGCAATTACATGAAATTACAAAACATTTCTATTTTTACATCCTCAGTGAAATTAAAGTTCTGCTTTTCTTTTAAAAGTCAAATTCAGCATCATTAGCCATCAAGCAAATACAAATTAAAACCACTATGAGATGATCACTTTACACTTACTTGCTTATAATCAAAGACGACAGACAAGTGTTAGCAAGAATGTAGAGAAATTGGAACCCTGACATATCCCTAATGGATTGCAAAATGGTACAGCAGCTTTGGAAAATCATTTGACAGTTCTTCAAAAAATTAAACATAATAATATGCAGTATGAGCCAACAATTCCACTCCCAGGTATATACCCAACAGATGTGAAAATATATGTTCCCATAAAAAGTTATACACAGTCACGGCAGCATTATTCATAAAAAATTCATTAAAATTGGAAACCAGCTAAATGTCCATCAGATGAGGAATGAATAAACAAAATGTGTTCTACCGAATTAATGAAATATTAACCATGAAAATGGAATGAGGTACTGATGCATGCTACAGCACAGATGAACCTCGAAAACATGCTCAGTTTAAAAAGTCACATTTAAAAGACCACGTTATAGAAACGCATTTATATGAAATGTCCAGAAAAAGAAATCTACGGGGGACTGTCCACAGCTAGGCCAGTTGGGGAGAAATGAGGAGTAATAATTATGAGCACAGCGTTTCTTTTTCAGGTGATGAAAATATTCTAAAATGGACTGAGGTGAAGACTGCACCACCATACCAAAACCCACTGAATTACACACTTTCAATTGGTTAACTGTGTGGTACGTGAAGGATGTCTCCATATAACTGCTTTCAGAAGTCAAGACCTAATGTTTAGCAACAATCCCACCATTCCCCCCAAAATTTGTTTTAAAGTTTCTCATATAAACAAAAGATAATACTGCTTAGAGGGAAAACAGTTAAAGACAAGGTAAGGGAATTAAGCAGAAGACAACGAAGCTTACGCAAATCCGGATGAAAAGTGGGTCCTAGGTAATGCTAGGAATTTAACTACAATTACCTAGAAGTCGAGAGACCAAGCTTTGGCCATCATGATTCTGAAAAAACTTGAACAGGGCTTCCCTGGTGGCTCCGTGGTAGAGAATCTGCCTGCCAAAGCAGGAGACGCAGGTTCAATCCCTGGTCTGGAAGATCTGACATGTCGCCGAGCAACTAAATCCGTCTGCCACAGCTACTGAGCCTGAGTTCTAGAAGCCCAGGACCCACGACGACTGGGCCCACGAGCCCAGGCTGCTGAAGCTCTTGTGCTCCCCAACAAGAGAAGCTACAGCAATGAGCAGCCTGCACACTGCAACTAGAGCAGCCCCCTCACCAAAAAGACCCAGCACAGCCAAAAACACACACACACACACACACACAAACACAAAACCGGAACAGACTAAGAAAGCAACTCAAAACAGCTTCAGCTGGTTAACCAACGAGGTAGTCCTCTGATGTATTTGCTCCAGCACCAATTTATCAATGAATTCTACTGATTTTTACCCAGTTTTTCCCATATTTGTCTCTTCTTCCTCCAACCACCACCATGACCCACGTCCAAACTACCTTTGGCTCTCACATGGAGATGGCATGCTTATCTTCTCAAAAACTGATCTGATCAGGTGACTGATAACCACCCACTTCCTCTACCATCTTAAAAAGTTCAATGATTCCCCACTTGCTACAGAAACAAAAATCTACGAAAACAACGCCCGTGCCTAGTCTAATTTCTGTCTCATCTCATGCCATGTGCCCCTCCCCAGCTCTCTGCGCTAGGCACAGTGGTCTTTTTTCAGTTCCCTACCACAGAGCCTTCTTTTATTTGGTGTAGAACCAGGCTCTCCCCACTAGTCTTCCTAATGAGGAAAGCCTTCCCTCCATGTGCCCAATCACAACTGTCTCCTTTATACCCTCACTGTACTGTCATTCACCTTTGAAACATTCATCACAGTAATGTGACACTTGTATGATTATTTAACGAATATCTGATTTTTAAAAGCACTGTTCCAAAGGATGACAAAGACTGACAATCAGTTTAAGCAGTAAAAGAGGTGAACTGTACCCCAAGAACTGTCCATGCTGAAATGAACTCTGGTAGAAATATAAACATCTTTCCCTTTAAGTTCCCACAGAGGTGTCCACTTGTTGATGTAACCCTAACCAGGGTCACAATCTCATCAGATTCTTTAAGAAACCTCCTCTGTTAAACTCACACCAAATTTTAATATGCTCATGGCCTCAATTTCTACTTGTCTGTTTTATAAAATCTTAACTGCATGCAAGCCAACTCGCCAGGAGCAAAATAACATGATCCCGTTCTGCAGTATCTACAGCAAGCTGTGTAAAGCAAAGTTCAATTTCCCAGAAGTTGTTGGCAGGTACAGACTGCAGCCCATCTGAGATCCAGACCTGCCCTCTCCTAAGTGGTAAAGAATCCACCTGCAATGCAGGAGATCTGGGTTTATTTAATCCCTGGGTTGGGAAGATCCCCTGGAGAAGGAAATGGCAACCCACTCCAGTACTCTTGCCTGGAGAATCCCAGGGACAGTCAGGAGCCTGGCGGTTTACAATCCACGGGGTCGCAGAGAGTCAAGATATGACTGAGCAACTAACACTCTCCTTCTGCTACTACTACTCTACTAGAAAAACCCTCTAAGAACAGAAACGCTGCCTTTTTTGCTTACATCTTTGTTTCCCTTTATCCACTCTTTATCCTCCGTGTCTGATAGAGAAGAATAATTTGTTAAGAATAAATTTAAGTGGACAAATACATATAAGACAAAGGATTGTACAAGCTTTGCACAGAAACACCTGAATTTGAATTCCAACTCTGTTACAAGCTGCCAAACTTCTGAACCTCAGTGTTCTCATTTACAAAATAGAAGTAATATTCATTTCACAGGAACACTGCATATAAAGCTTTAAAACACACTTAAATCACTCAACAGAGTTAGCCATTATTAAAAGTCTCTTTGGTAGGCATTTTCCATTTAAATGAACAATATTCAAGTGTGCATCAGACACCTATTCACCCAGGTTCCTGAAGGGACATTCCATACTAATTTATATTACTAGGACAATGAAGACACCTCAGTGTTTTCCCAGAGCTGACAATTCACTTCATTTTGTGTGGTTTCAATCACCCTAAAGTTTCGATCAAGCACTAGTCCATATTCTAGCAGATCAAAAGCTTCTTTCTTCTTTTTGGGGGGGAGGGAGGTACTGGTGGGGGGAGGGCAGTGGGAAGAACGAGGTAGGGGAAATGTAATTTAGACTTACAAAACATTTCAACAGTGTCAAAAGTCAGCTCTTATCAGACGCTCTTTTAAAAAAAATGTACCTACTGCAGAAACTTAAAGTACTACTTAGAGAAATACTAAGCAATTAGTAAGTACTTTTCAAAGGTTCACTTAATACATATGCTTTCAACTAACTATCCAACAAGATTCTCTAAAATCTCACTCCTTAAAATCTAATCACCAGAGAAGAGGCACAGATCATGTCATCTAATTCTTCACAGAATGCCTTTATTCAAACTTAACAACGTCTCAGTATTGCCCTTCCTTTGGCTACTTAAGACTTACTCATTCACAGGAAAGATACTAGGTTTTCAGTCCAATTCAGGCATTCTTTTGTTTTTCCAACTCTCCTCAAGTACACTGAAGAATCAGTAACCTTTAAATTTTCTACTTTATCACTTGTAGGTACCATATGAAATGAGTATTTTTAGATCTGAAAATAACTTCAAATCAAATCAGTTTCTAATGACTTTAATCATGGCCTGAGGAATCTTTAACCTAAATAGTTTCTTAGTTGCTGTCTGGCTACCCCACCAAAAAGCTTATTTCTAACAAAGACTTTTAAAGTTGTCCACTACTGATTAGGCCAGGGTTCCGCACAGCATGTATTTTCGGCTTTGAAGGCTACCCAGCTGCTATCACACAACAGGCATCTTTCACTTCACTGTGTTTTGCAGACACACTGAAGGTTGCAGCAACTCTGGGTTAGTGAAGAAGGCATGCTGATAAGCCTCCTGCACCAGTTAAGCTGTAAATGCAAAGGAAAAGTTCTTGAAGGACATTACGTGGGACTCCAGTGAACACACAAATGATGAGCCAGCAAAGTGGCCTTACTGCGGATACCGAGAAAGTTTTAGTGTCTGGAGAGAAGAGTAAACCAGCTGCCACATTCCGGAAAGCCAAAGCCAGAGCAAGTTTCTACTCTGCTCAATTCTCTGAAGGCTGGGAGGTGAGGAGGCTGCAGAAGTGTGAAGCCAGCAGAGCTGACTCATGAGATTTAAGGAAAGAAGTCATCTCGACAACACAAAAGTGCAAGCGAAGCACCAAATGCTGATGGAGAAGATGCAGCAACTTATGCAGAGGGTCTGGCTCCAATAATTAATGAAGCTATCTCCATACACAGTAGATTTTCACTGTAAACAAAACAGCCTTAAGCTGGAAGAAGGCAGGTAGACTTTCATAGCTAATGAGGAGAAATCAATGTCTGCCTTTAAAGTTTCAAAAGACAGGCTGACACTCTTATAAGGGGCCAATGCAGCCAATGACTAGCAGAAGCCAGTACTCATCTACCATGTGAAAATTCTACCGCCTTGAAGGATCATGCTCAACCTACTCTGCCTGGGCTCTCTAACTGGAACAACAAACTTGGATGACAGGACATGTATTTACAACATGGCTGACTGAAAATATTTTAAATCCATTGTTGAGATCTACTGCTCAGGAAAAAAAAATCCTTTCAAGATATTACTGCTCATCAACACCACACCTGATCATGCCAGAGCTCTGATGGAGATTAGTGTTTGCATGACTGCTAATGCAACATCCATTCTGTAGCTCATGGATCAAGGATTCATTTCAACTTTCAAGTCTTAATAACAAATATATTTAGCAAGGTTATAGCTGCAACAGATAAGTGATTCGTCTAGTGGTTATAGGCAAAGTAAACTGAACAGCTACTGGAAAGGATTCACCGTTCTTGGTGGCACTGACAACACTCATGATTCATATAGGAGGGGTCAACATAGCAGTGTTAACGGGGTCTGAAAGAAGTTGATTTCAACCCTCACGGTGTTTGACACTGAGGGGTTCAAGACTCCATGGAGGAAGCTAACTGTAGATGTGGTGGAAATGGCCAGAGAGCTAGAATTACAAGTGAAGCACAAAGATGTGACTACACTGCTGCATCTCATGATAAAATTTTAATGGATGAGGAGTTGCCCCTTTTGGACTAGCAAAAAGAGGACAGAATTTTTCAAACAGAATTCTATCCTGGTGAAGATGCTGTGAAGACTGTTGAAATGACAACAAACAAATTAGAATATTACATAAATGTAGTTGATAAGATAGGATTTGAGAAGACTGACTCTGATTTTGAAAGAATTTCTACTATGAAAAAATGGTATCAAATAGTATTGCATGCTACAGAGAAATTGTTAAAGGAAGAATCAATCTATGCACCAAACTTCATTGTTTCTTATTTTAGGAAACTGCCACAGCCACCCCAACCTTCAGCAACCACCACCCTGATCAGTCCGAAGCCATCAGCACTGAGCCAAGACCCTCCACCAGCAAAAAGATAACAAGATGATGGTTAGCATTTTTAGGCAATGAAGTTTTAAAATTAAGGTGTGTCCACATTTTAGACTGAATGCTACTGCACACTTACTAGACTATAGTATATTGTAAATGTAACTTTTATCTGCACTGGGAAAGCAAAAAATTCACGTGACTCGCTTTATTGCGATATTCGCTTTATTGCGGTGGTCTACAACCAAACCCAAACACTTTCTCTTAGCCCTACATGTCAGAAAGCGTCCCCAACAATTTGTGTATGAATGGGCAGGGTGTTTTCCAATGTAACTTTTTTACAAAAGCAAGTCAACACTAATTTGGGACAATTTTATTTCTTAATCTTACAAACACAGTTTCGTTCACTTGTTTACCTTTGAATAAACACAAAAATCTCATGTCCTGCAAAGTGTATTCAGGCACTCCCTCATCTATGTACCGAGTAACGCTCATTACCCAAAATTCAACACAATGTTGTACTTCGTGCTTGCTATTTCAAGCAAACGCTTCACTACAAAAAGTTTAGTGCCTTTCCAATTTAAGCAATAGTAAATGAATTCTACTGTGACCCTGAAAAGAGTGCAACAAAAAATGTATGACATGAAAAATCCAAGAGAACCAGCAAATTACAGTGAAATCTTGCTCATTTACAGGTTACTCTTATGCTTCAAGACTGTTGATTCTAGGTCTAATGGGAATTAAACTTAAGTGTGAACCTAAGATATTAATCAACCCAATTCATTCTTCCCAACAATGGTCCATTAGGTCTTGAAGGTACTAGTCAGGATCCTTCCAAGGGCCTTAGGAATCAGAAATCACAAAAGTTCCTGGAACAAACGCAATTTTGGTACTTTCGATCCAAGATAGCATGCTGACCACTTTTTCCTTTTCCTCCCCTTACTGGCAGGGCAAAAAAAGGAATAATTTCTTACAGATGTTAAAACTATATAAAAAGTAAAATGGGAAGGGGAAAAGGTTAAGATGTCATCTACTCCCAGAAAATGGAAATGTGATAAGAGGACTGATGGGAAAACCACAAGCCACAATAAATACACACAAGATACAGCCAAAGAGGGAAATAGCTTGCCCTGCAAAAATCCAGAGTCTCATCCATCGAAAGGTACTCAGAGAGCACGAGCAGCACAGTCAACTAGCACGCCATCCACTGCTGCAAAACGCCAATAAATAATGTCTCAAACTGAACATTAAAGAAACACACATAAAATTATTGGTAGTGATATGAACGTTATCAGAAGAACTGAAGTTGTTTGGAGATCCAGCATAGGGTGAGAAGGAAGAGATTCCAATAAAATCTCTTTTGTACTTAAAAAAAAAATTACATGCATACATTATTCTGAAAAATGTAACAATTATATTTTAATACAATCCTGTTCTAATTCCACTTGCCAATCCTGGCCTTCCACAGTGTATCTGTCCCCCAAAACTCGTATGTTGAAGTCCCAACCCCTAGTGTGACTGTGTAGTGACCACTGAACAACGTCAGTTACGGATGATGACCCTCCACACGGTCAAACATCCACGCACAACTTATAGTCAGTCCTTCCTACCTAAGGTCCTACATCTATGGGTTCAACCAACCACAGGGTATGTAGTACTGTACTATTTACTACTGAAAATTTTCCACATGTAAGTGAACCCTCACAGTTCAAACCTATGATGTTAAAGTCAACTGTATTTGGAAACAGCCTTGATGGAGGTGTTGGCTTCCCAGGCAATGCAGTGGTACAGAATCCGCCTGCCAGTGCAGCAGATGCAGGTTTGATTCCTGGGTTGGGAAGAACTCCTGGAGAAGGAAACAGCAACTCACTCCTGTCTCCTTCCCTGGGAATCCCATGGACAGAGGAGCCTGGTGGGGTACAGTCCACAGGGTTGCAGAGAGTCAGACACGACTCAGCGAGCGCGCAAGCACACGTGCACATGGCCTTGAGAGTGAAGCCTCATCCAGCAGAGCTACTGTCCTCCCAAGAGCAGCCTCCTGGGCGTCCTAGGCGGCACTGGAGGTAAGGAACCCACCTGCCGGTCCGGGAGACGTTAAGGGACACGGGTTCAATCTCTATGTCAGGCAGATCCCCTGGAGGAGGGCATGGCAACCCACTCCAGTATTCTTGCCTGGAGAATCCCATGGACAGAGGAGCCTGGCAGGCTACAGAGTCACACAGAGTCCAGCACAACTGAAGTGACTTAGCACATGCACACAAGAGACACCAGAGAACTGGCCCCCCGTCCCGGCCACGTGAACACACACAAGGAGGCTACAGGATGTCCAGGACCCGACAGTACCTGCCAGGAACTCAGGGATTCCCCCTCCCTCACCCAGCAAATAAAATGAGGCCTCAATCTGTTTACAACGGCAACAAATCATATTCAGCCAACAATGTGAATGAACCGGGAGAGAGGAGATCACAAATCTTCAATGAGAGCACAACCTTGCTGACGCACTGACCTCACCTGCTGAGACCATAAGCAGAGGATCCAGCTAACCAGTACCTGGTTCTGACCCACGGAAATTGTGAAATAAGCTCATGGTACTTTAAGCCTCAAGCTAAATTTGTCGCAATATGTTACACAGCAACAGAAAATGAAGAAAGCAGAAGAAAGCTGTGAATGATTTATCTTTATTTTTCTAACTTAACTGCACAGACTTTTTACTTTACATAAATATTTTTGCAAAAAAAAATCATTTTTATAATTCAAAGTAGAAACTATAACTTCAAAATAAAAAACTTCTCTGCCTTTTCCTAAATAACTTTAAAAAACAGAAACTCAGTATTCTGCATAAAGGAATAAAAAGTTGAGTAACAGTCTAGTTTCACTGATAGTCATTTTAAAGAGCATAATATTCACCAACTTTAATACTTGAAAACCAATACACTTCATTACAAATTCTGCCTCGACAAATCAAAAATTATATATTCTCTATATCCAAAATTTCTCACTCCCTAATATATGAGGTCTCCTTTCTTTATATGACACAATCTTCCATATTAATTTTGGTTTGGAACACAACATAAAAATACTTGATACTAGAAGCATGTAACAAAGTGACATAATCTGCCTTTTCCTAAATAACTTTAAAAAACAGAAACTCAGTATTCTGCATAAAGGAATAAAAAGTTGAGTAACAGTCTAGTTTCACTGATAGTCATTTTAAAGAGCATAATATTCACCAACTTTAATACTTGAAAACCAATACACTTCATTACAAATTCTGCCTCGACAAATCAAAAATTATATATTCTCTATATCCAAAATTTCTCACTCCCTAATATATGAGGTCTCCTTTCTTTATATGACACAATCTTCCATATTAATTTTGGTTTGGAACACAACATAAAAATACTTGATACTAGAAGCATGTAACAAAGTGACATAGAAAATCAGATGCACAGGATATAACCAAAGGTGACCAGAGAACACTAACATTAGACTAACAGTAGCAGACTCAACATTAAGACAATCATATTCTGAAAGAATAATGTGAACAATATTGACTTTTTCCTAAGGTTCTGCAAGCATATCTCTGTAAAAAGTAAAACAAAACTCTCCAAAAACTTGGGTTAATTTCTACTGGAGTAGCAATATTCTTGAGCAATCAGAATGTTTTAAAGAGCAAAGGCTAAGTAAAAGACATATCAGAGAGATTCTGTGAGGACCATCACATCAGGCTTTTAACCAAGGCAGCACTCCCAATTTTATACTGAAAACTGTGACAGTATCAAAACTTCCCTGGTGGTTCAAACGATAAAGAATCCTCCTGTGGTGTAGGAGACCCAGGTTTGATCCCAGAGTACAAAAGATCCCCTAGAGAAGGGAATGGTTACCCACCCCAGTATTCCTGCCTGGATAAGTCCATAGACAGAGAAGATTGTTGGGCTACAGTCCATGGGGTCGCAGAGAGTCGGACGAGACTGAGCGACTAACATTTAACACGCTATGACAACTTCAGAACAAAGTTTCAAATGCATCTTAAGGGGACAAAAAAAAAAAAGAAAAGAAAAAAGGGCCCTAAATAATTGCAAACACCAAAGCACAAAACCTGAAATGTGACATCTAAAAACCAGTGAGAGAACATAAAAAATAATCTTAAAAAAAAAAAAGTCATAACTTTTTTTTCTGGTTATAAAAATGTTAGTATGGAAAAACTGAAAAATGCAAAAAAAGCATGTAGATGGCAAAATATGCAAATCACCCATGATCCAACAATTCATGACTCACTCCAAAGATACTCAATTAATGCCTGGCACTATGGGTCCAATAGAGCAAGTATACAGTCCCTTCTCACTAACTGATGGGCTGCTTCTGGAGATGGACAATGTTCTAATGAACAGACAGGCACACCTTGTAGAGCACAGTTAAGTAAATAATGAAGGTAACAATGTGATATGGTGAAGAGTATTGTACATCTTTCTCAGAATATCAAAACCAGAATCCTTTTAAATTATAAGATATTATAAAAAGGAAACGTCTATTTAAAAAATTTTAAATCTGAATTATGCAAAAATCTGTCCAATAAGATCAAATCTATATACCAAGCTTTTGGAGAGAGGAGGAGAAATCCTCTAGTTTAAAAAACGGTGTGTGTGTGGGGGGGTGGAGCCAGAATTTGATTTTATATATATATATATATATATATACATATGTATCTCAAGGTGCCAACAAGAGTACTGTAACAAACACAAATGTTTATATCCTTCATAATAATTATCTTTAACTATCAGCTACAAGCAGTTTCACATAAATAATTAACTTATTATTAAGCAGAATATCCCATTTCTCAAGCATGACAGACATCTAAGGTTAATATTACAGTTCTGAATACTGTCAAAAATGAACACTTAACACTGCATTAGTAACAAAGAAAAACCATCAACTCTCCCCCAAAAGGTTATCCTTTAAAAAACTAAATACAGGCTACAAGAACTTATTTGCATGATCCTTTATCTTTAACTATCAGCTACAAGCAGTTTCACATAAATAATTAACTTATTATTAAGCAGAATATCCCATTTCTCAAGCATGACAGACATCTAAGGTTAATATTACAGTTCTGAATACTGTCAAAAATGAACACTTAACACTGCATTAGTAACAAAGAAAAACCATCAACTCTCTCCCAAAAGGTTATCCTTTAAAAAACTAAATACAGGCTACAAGAACTTATTTGCATGGTCCTTTCATTCAACATTCAAATTTATACAACCTTTTCAAGTGCCTGGAATAAATGGGGTTAAAAAAATACTCTTAAAAAAAAGAGAAGGAGAAATAACCAATGACATCCCTTTTATGTGGAATCTAAAAATTAATAATGCAAATGAACTTACAAACAGAAAAAGATTCATAGACCGAGAGAAGGCACTTATGGTTTGCAGTGGGGGGGTGTGGGGAAGAGATGGTTAAGGAGTTTATAATGGACATGTTATTTAGTTGCTAAGTCGCGTGTGACTCTTTTGCAACCCCAAGAACCATACCAGGCTCCTCTCTGTCCATGGGATTTCCCAGGCAAGAATACTAGAATGGGTTGCCATTTCCTCCTCCAGGAGATCTTCCTGACCCAGGGATGGAACCCAGGTCTCTTGCATTGCAGGTGGATTCTTTACCACTGAGCCACCAGGGAAGCCCAATGAACACACACATATATATATATACTGCTATGTTTAAAATGGATAACCAACAAGGACCTACTGTATAGTACACGGAACTCCGCTCAATGTTCTGTGGCAGTCTGGATGGGAGAGGAGTTTGGGGGAGCATGGGTACATGCATATGCATGGCTGAGTCCCTCCACTGTTCACCTGAAACTATCACAATACTGTCAATTGGCTATACTCCAATACAAAATAAAAAATTTAAGTTAAAAAAGTGCACAGGAGTTAGTCAAAGCGGAGGAAGCAACTGTGGCGTCTCTCCCCCACTGCCACAAGTAAACCCTACGGACTAATATAAAAAAGTAACTAGCTACATGAGAACTCTGAAAAAGGGAACACCAGACCGACTTGAGTTGACCTGAATAGCGACCAGTTACGGTGGTCAGGGAGCTGCAGGTCGATGTTGAAGTAAATTTCAGTGTTTACTGTTCCTCTGTTGTCTCTGGCTTTGATCCCAGAGCTGGAGTTATCAAATGGTGCAGCCAATACTACAATCAAAAAGTGAAGTCGCTCAGTCATGTGTGACTCTCTGCGACCCCACGGACTGTAGCCTACCAGGCTCCTCCACCCATGGGATGTTCCAGGCAAAAGTACTGGAGTGGACTGCCACTGCTTCTCCACAGGATCTTCCCAATCCAGGGATCAAACCCAGGTCTCCGACATTGCAGGCAGACGCTTTACCCTCTGAGCCACGAGGGAAGCCCATACTACAATCAAAGACACTAGGGAAAATCCCCTTCAGCCACCCACAAGACGAGGTAAAAGGAATCTTCCCTGCTACTAGGGGGAGGCTGGGGTGAGGCAAGAAAAACTCGTGCTCCCCCTGATCTTCCCAGGCCCTGCTAGGGGTTAAAGGTCAGCCACTGTTGCCACTTCAGCACCAAAAACCCAAGAGAAAAGCCATCTCCAGATAGGAAAAAAGCCCCCTACTACCCAAAAAACACCCTTTTTTTTTTTTTTTTCTTGCCACTTCTCTCTGAAGGCTAACTTTCTGGCCAGAGAACAGGGAAAAGGATGCACCGGGATCTGGAAAGAGACGGGAATCCCAGAGAGAACTAGAGAAGGGGAGCCCCTGAATCTGTGTGCCAACTGAAGTCCTGGACTCATCCGAGATGAAACAGACCCAAAGAAGCCCCGCAAAGGCTTTGAGAACTAATAGCTATGTAAATCAGCACCCAGGACCTAGACAACTGAGTGGCACATCCAAACAGCAAAAGAAATGCTTTGAAAACTGAACTGACATTAGATCACTGAAAAAGCAAGAGAGTTCCAGAAAAACATCTATTTCTGCTTTATTGGCTATGTCAAAGCCTTTGACTGTGTGGATCACAATCAACTGTGGAAAATTCTGAAAGAGATGGGAATACCAGACCACCTGACCTGCCTCTTGAGAAACCTGTAGGCAAGTCAGGAAGCAACAGTTAGAACTGGACAGGGAACAACAGACTGGTTCCAAATCAGGAAAGGAGTACGTCAAGGCTGTATATTATCACTCTGCTTATTTAACTTCTCTGCAGAGTACATCATGAGAAACGCTGGGCTGGATGAAGCACAAGCTGGAACCAAGAGTGCCGGGAGAAATATCAATAACCTCAGATATGCAGATGATACCACCCTTATGGCAGAAAGCAAAGAAGTAGTAAAGAGCCTCTTGATGAAAGTGAAAGAGGAGAAAGTGAAATAGGAGAGTGAAGAAGTTGGCTTAAAACTCAACATTCAGAAAACTAAGATGATGGCATCTGGTCCCATCACTTCATGGCAAATAGATGGGGAAAACAGTGGCTGACTTTATTTTGGGGGGCTCCAAAATCACTGCAGATGGTGATTTCAGCCATGAAATTAAAAGATGCTTACTCCTTGAGAAGGAAAGTTATGACCAACCTAGACAGCATGTAAAAAGCAGAGACATTACTTTGCCAAAAAAGGTCCATCTAGTCAAGACTATGGATTTTCCAGTAGTCATGTATGGATGTGAGAGCTGGACTATAAAAAAAGCTGAGCGCCGAAGAACTGATGCTTTTGAACCGTGGTGTTGGAGAAGACTTGTGAGTCCCTTGGGACTGCAAGGAGATCCAACCAGTTCATCCTAAAGGAAATCAGTCCTGAATGTTCATTGGAAGGACTGATGTTAAAGCTGAAACTCCAATACTTTGGCCACCTGATGTGAAGAGCTGGCTCATCTGAAAAGACCCTGATGCTGGGAAAGATTGAAGGCAAGAGGAGAAAGGGACGATAGGATGAGATGGTTGGATGGCATCACCGACTCAATAGATATGAGTCTGAGTGAACTCCAGGAGTTGGTGATGGACAGGGAGGCCTGGCGTGCTGCAGTCCATGGGTTGCAAAGAGTCGGAGATGACTGAGAGACTTAACTGAAAAAGGCAAGACAGAACTTTCATCCTGAATCAAACCGAACTAAATGTCTCCTAAACAAAAATCAACACTTTTCAGAGAATAAAGTACCACAATATTGAAAATATCCAGTATATGAGCCAAATTTATTTGACATAGCAAAACACACACTCTCTCTGTCTCACTCTCTCGCTCTCACTCACTCACCCGCTCTCCCAGAAAATCTGTCCACACTGATAAAGAGGAAAAAATAACCAACAGATGCTAACAACAAGATAATGCTTCTGTTGCAATTATCACTAAGAATTTTAAAGAAGTTATAATCATTACAAATAAGGTAAAGGAGAAAACTCTTCCAATAAATGCTATGTTTTCAGCACAGAATGAGAAACTACAAAAAAAAACCAAATGAAAATGCCAGAACTGAAAAACACAATATCTTGAGGAAAATGACAGCAATCACTGTATCCAAGAGCTGTAAAATTTTACTAGTGACTTTATATAATTGCAACTTCATAAATAAAAGTGCAAAAACAAGACCAGGAAAAATGTTCAGAAAAATGTCTAAAAACTGAATGATTTACTAGGCATAGACAATTTTTTAAATTAAAGTCTGATCACACATTTCTTTTTCCATTTCACACCATTCCTCCCACCATTGAATAAATCTTTTCTTCATCTTTTACTTTCCTTCAAATTATAATTTAACCCACTAAATGAAAAGCTTCTCAAGGTAATTCTAGTTCAATTCAAACAAAACAGAACAAAATGGAAAATAATAAAGCACAATGACTAACCCCTGATGAGATTTTTTTCCCTGTTATATATTTACATACATAACTACTGGCTCATGATACAAACTATATTTCTTACAGTGGGCTTCAGCAAAAAAAATTTTGAGAAGCACTGCTCTAGCTCACATTTGTAGGTAGAAAGTACTATTAAAATTAATTATACAGAAAATAAAACATGATTAACTTTTCTCTGGATAATTCAGCTTGCCAAAAGATAGGCTTAAAGGGCAATCTTTGTTTTTTTTTTTTTTTTTAAAGATTAGCAAGGATCTAAAGATGCAAAAGACACAAGTATAAAATTCACAGTTGTTTTTCTTAGTTGTAATCAGAAGAATCGGGATGGGAGAAATTTTCATATCGAAAATCATACCCTAAAAAATAAAATAAAACCATACCCTGCCACCAGTGGTATGTATGTATATATATATATATGTGCAGATAAAATAGACACAGATCCTCCTCCTGTAACTGTTATACACCCTGCTTACTCTCTTCATGGCAACTTAATCACAATGTAAAATTGTTTTGCCCATAATCTGTTTCCTGTTTGGTCCATTTCCCAATATCTCCATTCATCCATCCACTTCAGAAAACAATGACATTACATACTACAAATTCTCAATAAACAGTTACCAACATCAGTCTTTTTTTATATCCTCTGCAATGTCTAAGGCAATGGCACCCCACTCCAGTACTCTTGCCTGGAAAATCCTATGGACGGAGGAGCCTGGTAGGCTGCAGTCCATGGGGTTTCTAAGAGTCAGATACGACTGAGCGACTTGACTTTCACTTTTCACTTTCATGCATTGGAGAAGGAAATGGCAACCCGCTCCAGTGTTCTTGCCCGGAGAGTCCTGGGGACGGCGGAGCCTGGTGGGCTGCCGTCCATGGGGTCGCACAGAGTTGGACACGACTGAAGTGACTAAGCAGCAACAGCAGCAATGTCTAAAATAGTTCCTTCCACACATCAAATACAAACTGATTTAAATGATAAATTAGCTTACTAGGTTCTAAAGATAATCACGTAAACAAATTCCAGCTAAAAAAATAAATTTATCCAGCTTCTTCATATCTAAACGCACCTGAATGCAATACATCTATTTTGCTCAAAGGAGCAGAATGCCAAGGCCAGACTGATGATGTACATTTCTTAACTTGCCATGCCCCCAAACTTTAATAATCTTTGCAACCCTGTATCTACACCCCTATGCCAGTATCCATGGAAATAAAGAATTATTTCAAAGAAGCAGAATGTCTCTGAAACAATCTCTAACATAATTTATGACTGAAGTATTATAATCAACCTTGTATACTTATTTTCAAATTTACTTTGAGAGTTAATCATAAGCACTCACAAAATACCCTTTCTCAGATCACTAAGTTTTATTTTCCAGGTAAAACCAACTAAAACAAAGAACTGAGAAATACGAAGCCAAACCGAACCAATTAACAGGTCAAAGCTAATCAGTGACTTAAATCAATATCCACTGATAGGCTACTGTAGATATGCACAATACATTAAGCTCTTCAGGGGATAAAAGGTAACATGAAGACCTTCACCCCAACTATGTAACAATCTACTAAAGTGGAAAGGGAGGGTAAGAGACACACAATTGCTGTAGTATTATACAGCACCATCCTTATGGCACAAAGAGGAATTAAAGAGCCTTTTGATGAAGGTGAAAGAGAAGAGTGAAAAAGCTGGCTTAAAACTCAACATTTAAAAAACTAAGATTACAGCATCCAGTCCCATCACTTCTTGGCAAATAGATGAGGAAACAATGGCAACAGTAACAGACTTTATTTTGGGGGGCTACAAAATCACTGAAGATGGTGACTGCAGCCATGAAATTAAAAGACGCTTCCTCCTTGGAAGAAAAGCTATGACAAACCTAGACAGCATATTAAAAAGTAGAGACATTAGTTCATCTACAAATATCTGTCTAGTCAAAGCTATGGTTTTTCCAGTGTTCATATATGGCTGTGGGAGCTGGACAATAAACAAGGCTGCACACCGCACTGAAGAACTGGTGCCTCCGAACTGTGGTGGCTGGAGAAGACTCTAGAAGAGGCCCTTGGACAGCTGGACAGCAGGGAGATCAAACCAGTCAATCCTGAAGGAAATCAGTCCTGAATACTCACTGGAAGGGCTGATGCTGAAGCTGAAACTCCAATACTCTGGCGACCTTGTGCCAAGAGCTGACTCAATGGAAAAGACCCCGATGCTGGGAAAGATTGGCAGGAGGAGAAGGGGGCGACAGAGGATGAGATGGTTGGATGGCATCATCGACTCAACGGGCATGAGTTTGAGCAGACTCCAGGAGATAGTGAAAAGACAGGGAAGCCTGGCGTGCTGCAGTCCAGGGGCCACAAAGTCAGACACGACTGAGTGACTGACCAACAACAGACAGATCCCCAGTACTCTGAGACTTGCCACTGTCAGCTCTGATAATCCACCAATGACTGCAAAGGCCTCTGAAATGTGGTGGCGATGTTCAGCTGCTCCATCGTGTCTGACTCACAGGGATTTGAAATGTGTATATTAAATAGTTGTGTAAGGTCAACAATTAGTGCCTGAGCACCTTTGTCTTCGCCCTTCTCATGTTCCCACAGGCATTTTTAAAAAGAGTAACTTACTGAAATAGTATTTAGAAACTGGGGGATCCATGAGAACCTTAAGACTCTGCCTCATGAAAACAAGAACACGGGGAATATTATTCAGTGCCAAAGTAAAAAATGCTACTGGGAAGGGCATTCAGGCAAATGAATGTAGTTAGAAGTAACAAAAGGTTTAATAAAGAAAATGGAAGTGAAATGGACTGACTAGAAAACAGCACATACCTTTGACAGCTATGATTCTGCTTCTACATGGTTTGATGAATATGTACAGCCTTTTCATCAACAAACCTCTCTTGACAAGCAGTAATGTCCACAAAGGACTGAAGAAGTGGCTATTTTCTAATGGGAATGCATTAAAATCTAAACAGACTGTGTGCTTTCCTACGGGAGGATCACTAAGTGCCAAAAATAAGACACAAGGATGGGAATATATACTGCATAGCTTTGTATATAGTAAATCTTCCCATTTCATAGCATTTGCAAATATGCATTGCATATGGAAATGAGTCCGAGTGAACTCCGGGAGTTGGGGATGGACAGGGAGGCCTGGCGTGCTGCGATTCATGGGGTTGCAAAGAGNGCATCATCGACTCAACGGGCATGAGTTTGAGCAGACTCCAGGAGATAGTGAAAAGACAGGGAAGCCTGGCGTGCTGCAGTCCAGGGGCCACAAAGTCAGACACGACTGAGTGACTGACCAACAACAGACAGATCCCCAGTACTCTGAGACTTGCCACTGTCAGCTCTGATAATCCACCAATGACTGCAAAGGCCTCTGAAATGTGGTGGCGATGTTCAGCTGCTCCATCGTGTCTGACTCACAGGGATTTGAAATGTGTATATTAAAAAGTTGTGTAAGGTCAACAATTAGTGCCTGAGCACCTTTGTCTTCGCCCTTCTCATGTTCCCACAGGCATTTTTAAAAAGAATAACTTACCGAAATAGTATTTAGAAACTGGGGGATCCATGAGAACCTTAAGACTCTGCCTCATGAAAACAAGAACACGGGGAATATTATTCAGTGCCAAAGTAAAAAATGCTACTGGGAAGGGCATTCAGGCAAATGAATGTAGTTAGAAATAACAAAAGGTTTAATAAAGAAAATGGAAGTGAAATGGACTGACTAGAAAACAGCACATACCTTTGACAGCTATGATTCTGCTTCTACATGGTTTGATGAATATGTACAGCCTTTTCATCAACAAACCTCTCTTGACAAGCAGTAATGTCCACAAAGGACTGAAGAAGTGGCTATTTTCTAATGGGAATGCATTAAAATCTAAACAGACTGTGTGCTTTCCTACGGGAGGATCACTAAGTGCCAAAAATAAGACACAAGGATGGGAATATATACTGCATAGCTTTGTATATAGTAAATCTTCCCATTTCATAGCATTTGCAAATATGCATTGCATATGGAAATGAGTCCGAGTGAACTCCGGGAGTTGGGGATGGACAGGGAGGCCTGGCGTGCTGCGATTCATGGGGTTGCAAAGAGTTGGACACGACTGAGCGACTGAACTGAACTGATGATAAGTATGCTGCTGCTGCTGCTACTAAGTCGCTTCAGTCGTGTCCGACTCTGTGAGACCCCACAGACGGCAGCCCACCAGGCTCCTCTGTCCCTGGGACTCTCTAGGCAAGAACATTAGAGTGGGTTGCCATTTCGTTCTCCAATGCATGAAAGTGAAAAGTGAAGGTGAAGTCGCTCAGTCGTGTCCGACTCTGTGGGACCCCATGGGCTGCAGCCCACCGGACTCCTCCATCCATGGGATTTTCCAGGCAAGAGTACTGGAATGGGGTGCCACTGCCTTCTCCAACATGATAAGTATATTCACATGTAAATAACTTATTTATAAGGGTCTTATAAAAAGCCTTTGTCGGCTACAAACTGGCACTTACCAATTACACTGCCAACAACTGAGCAAGGGTACTGGCCATCTGCCTCTGCAGAGACTGACCCCTATGCTGCTGCAGCTGCCGACCTTCAACACCGCCTGAGGGAGTTCAGGGCGGAGTGACGCACTGTGTCTGTAGTTTCTAGGAATATTGTAATCTCAATCCCTTCGGCCCCTCATACCTAGAAAAGCACTAAACCCCATCATGGTAGCATCTGATCCTCTGGAACTAGCAGAAAACCTTGTGTAAAATGAGTGTTTAATGGTACTGAACTCCACCTTCACCAAAACCTCATGTATTGACCTTCCTCCCACTGCCTCTTTGGAGCAGTCTCTCAGAGCTCTCTGATGTGCTGCCTCCCTGGCTGCAATCAATCATTTTGCCCCAAATAAACTTAACTCACAACTCTCAAATTGTGCTCTTTTCAGTGGACACCTTGAATCCACAGTTAAAAATCTGTACAAGTTCTGATTCAAGGTGGCGGAGTAGAAGGATGCGCGCTCATCTCCTCCGAGAGCACCGAAACTCCAATTAGCTGTTGAACGACCATCAACAGAACGACATAGGAAACCACCAAAGATACCCCAGGTCCAAAGACAAAGAAGAAACAGCAGTGAGATGGTAGGAGGAGCACAACCACGATAAAATCAAACCCTATACCTGCTGGGTGGGTCACCCACAAATTGGAGAACAATTATACAAAAGAAGTTCTGGCATTGTTCTGAAGCTTCTGAATCCCAGTCTTCCAGGCCTGGGATTCAAAAAAGGGCCTGGGAATCCCCAGGGAATCTGACCTTGAAGGCCAGCAGGATTTGATTATAGGACTTGCAAAGGACTGGAGGAAAGAAACTCCAGTCTTAAAGGCCACAAACAAAATTTTGCCCACACGAAGACCCAGAGGAAAGGAGCAGTGTACCCACAGGAGACTGAACCAGGACTACCTGCTGTGTTGGAGGGCCTCCTGTGGAGGCATGGGTCAGCAGGGGCTGCCACACAGTCTGGGTCACCTTGGGCCAAACAGCTACCAGGGAGGGAGTGCAGCCCAAGCCATCAGCAGATAACTGGATCGAAGTTTTACTGAGCGAGGCCCTGTCCACCAGAGCAAAAAACAGTTTTTCCCATTGCCAGTCCCTCCCGTCAACAAGCTTACACAAGCTTCTTAGCC
This sequence comes from Oreotragus oreotragus, assembly GCA_006410675.1. Lineage (NCBI taxonomy): Eukaryota > Metazoa > Chordata > Mammalia > Artiodactyla > Bovidae > Oreotragus > Oreotragus oreotragus. The sequence continues at coordinate 466,471 of SJYX01003038.1, read as the reverse complement.
TCATCCATCAGAAGCCAGACAGAAGAATCTGCACAGCCTCACAGAGGCTAAAACAAAAACCATATTACAGAAAGTTAATCATGATAAAAAGCAGAAAGTTATGTTCCAGATGAAGGGACAAGATAAAACCCCAGAAAAACAACAAAATGAAATGGAGACAGGCAAACTTCCAGAAAAAGAATTCAGGATAATGATAGTGAAGATAATTCTGGGTCTCAGAAAAACAATAGAGGCAAAGATTGAGAAGGATGCAAGAAATGTTCACCAAAGACCTACAAGAATTAAAGAACCAAATAGAGATGAATAATAAAGACAAATAATACACTAGAAGGATACAGCAGAATAACTGAGGCAGAAGAACAGATAAATGACCTGGAGGACAGAATGGTTGAAATCACTGCCACAGAACCAAATATAGAAAAAAGAATGAAAAGAAATGAAGACAGCCTAAGAGAGTTCTGGGACAACATTAAATATACCAACATTTGCATTACAGGGGTCCCAGAAAGAGAAGAGAGAAAGGACCTGAGAAAACATTTGAAAAGCTAATAGCTGAAAATTTTCCTAATATGGTAAAGGAAATAGTGAACCAAATCCAGGAAACAGAGTATCCAGAGAAGGATAAACCAAAAGAGGAACACATCAAGACACACAGTAATCAAATTAACAAAAATTAAAGACAGAGATAAAATATTAAAAGCAACAAGGGGAAAATGACAAATAACATGCAAGTAGAACAAAAGGGAAAGGGGCAGAGCACAACTTTTCAAAGAATGACACAGTCCAAGGACACAACAGAAACTGATTAGAATCAAATGGGACCAAGGGGGCAGACTGAAGCTCCAATCCTTTGGCCTCCTGATGCAAAGAACTGCCTCCTTGGAAAAGACCCTGATGCTGGGAAAGACTGAAGGCAGGAGAAGGGGGCGACAGAGGATGAGATGATTGGATGGCATCACTGACTCAATGGACATGAGTTTGAGCAAGCTCTGGGAGATAGTGAAGGACAGGGAAGCACGGGGCGTTGCAGTCCATGGGATCACAAAGAGTCAGACGTGACTGAGCTGAAGACAGCAGACAAAACTAGACCTTGATCCTCAATTTAGCAAGTGAAATGACTTCCCTGGTGGCTCAGATGGTAAAGCGTCTGTCTACAATGCAGGAGACCCGGGTTCGATCCCTGGGTTGGGAAGATTCCCTGGAGAAGGAAATGGCAATCCACTCCAGGACTACTGCCTGGAAAATCCCATGGACAGAAGAGCCTAGTAGGCTACAGTCCATGGGGTCGCAAAGAGTCGGACACGACTGAGCGACTTCACTTCACTTCAGAGGTGCCATGACAGTTCCAAGGCGCTGTTAAAAGACCAAGGAGTGGGCGGTGGCCCAAATCCTGGAAATCTCCACCCCTTCCCAAGAACAGCTGGAATAATCCTCCCACTCATTAGTATGAAATTACTCAGCCTATAAAAACTAACCACGCCACATTTCGTGGCCACCCTCTGAGATGGCCCACACTGTCTGTGGAGTGTGCTTCTCTCTTAATCTGAAAAAATCCAGTTCTCACCTTTCACTTTCTCTCTCACTTAACTGTTTCTGTGGTGACACATTAAGAACCTGAGCTTCATTAGGTCCTGAAACCAAGTACTGTGGGTTTTGGCCGGGTTCAAGTCCCAGCCACATGGGTTTGAGTCCCAAACTGGGTTTGGGCTGGGTTCGAGTTCCAGCACATGGGTTCAAGTCCCAAACCCTGGTAAATGGTTTCACAAGGAAACTTCACTCAGGCTATCAGCTGATTTCTCAATAGAAACTCTACAAGCCAGAAGGGAATGACATAATATACTTAAAGTGATGGAAGGAAATAACCTAAAACCAAGAATACTCTACCCATCAACTTTCCTTCAGATTTGATGGAAAAATCAAAAGCTTTCCAGACAAGGAAAATTTAAGAGAATTCAGCACCACCAAACCAGCTTTACAACAAAGCTAAAGGAACTTCTCTAGGTAGAAAACCAAGAGAAGGAAAAGACCTACCTACAGAAAATAAACCCAAAACAATTAAGAAAATAGGATATATATTAATAATACGGTTCAAAATTGGGAAAGGAATACATCAAGATTGTATATTGTCACCCTGCTTATTTAACTTATATGCAGAAGCTGGAATCAAGATTGCTGGGAGAAATATCAATAACCTCAGATATGCAGATGGCACCAACCTTCTGGCAGAAAGCCAAGAGGAACTAAAACGCCTCTTAATTAAGGTGAAAGTGAAAAAGCTGGCTCGAAACTCAACACTCAAAAAACTAACATCGTGGCATCCGGTCCCATCACTTCATGACAAAGAGATGGGGAAAAAAAGGAAACAGTGAGAGACTTTATTTTCTTGGGCTCCAAAATCATTACAGATGGCGACTCCAGCCATGAAATGAAAGACACTTGCTCCTTGAAAGAAAAGCTATGGCCAACCTAAACAGCATATTAAAAAGCAGGGACATTACTTTGCAGACAAAATCCATCTAGTCAAAGCTGTGGTTTTTCCCGTAACAATGTATGGATATGAGAGTTGGACCATAAAGAAAGTTGAGCACCAAAGAATTGATGCTTTTGAACTGTGGTGTTGGAGAAGTCTCTTGAGAGTTCATTGGACTGAAAGGAGATCAAACCAGTCAATCTTAAATGAAATCAGTCCTGAGATAGTCATTGAAAGAACGGATGTTGAGGCTGAGGCCTAAGCTCCAATACTTTGGCCACCTGATGCTAAGAGCCAATTCACTGGAAAAGATCCTGATGCCAGGAAAGAGTAAAGGTAGGAGGAGAAGGGGACGACAGAGGACGAGATGGTTGGATGGCATCATCAACTCAAAGCACATGAGTTTTAGCAAGTTCTGGGAGATGGTAAAGAACAGGGAAGGTGGGCCTGCTGCAGTCCTTGGGGTCGCAAAGACAAGAACATGACTGAGTGACTGAACAACAACAACAAATCGATAATTACAGGTAAACAGATTAAACGCACCAACCAGAAGACGTAGACTGGCTGGGTGGATGAAAAATATGCACGTATGCACTTTCCACTCCAGTGTTCTTGCCTGGAGAATCCCAGGGACGGGGGAGCCTGGTGGGCTGCCGTCGCTGGGGTCGCATAGAGTCGGACACGACTGAAGTGACTTAGCAGCAGCAGCATGCACTTTCCACGGGCTTCCCTGGTGGCTCAGACGGTAGAAAGAATCTGACTGCAATGTGGGAGACCTGGGTTTGATCCCTGGGTTGGGAAGATCCCTGGAGGAAGGCATGGCAACCCACCCCAGTACTTTTGCCTGGAGGAGGAGCCTGGCGAGCTACAGTCCGTGGAGTCGCAGAGTGAGACATCACTGAGCATCTAAGCACAGCACAAGCTCTTCCACTTACCACATCACTCAGCTTGGCCCCCCTCAAACTGTATGTAACTATTTTACACTGTTAATCATGTTCCCATTAAGGCTTATAATTGTAATTATCTTTTATTTTTTGTCTGGCTCTTGATTGTGAAAACTGATAAACTTTTTAAGCTGATAAATCTTTTACTACTGTGATTATGTAACTATTACTTAAAACTATTCTATCATGACTGGTCAATAGAAAAATTATAGAACTCTATTATCACAAAAAATATGATTTACCAGAAAAACCTGTAATCACTTTTTAAAATCCAGATCCACACCAGAATTATCTTGAAATTTGTTGAAAAATACAAATGCCCAGGTATTGCTTTCTCCAGAGCTCCAGACGTTTCCAATGCGCAACCATGTTTAAAAACAACTAGACTGTATGATGATCTTTTACTTTTATCTAGTTTGCTGCACTTTTTCTATTTCATATTCAGTGCTTCCATTTCATTAAGTTTTCCAATTTTTTCCAATATTTTCCAACTCCTTCTTTTTGATGTTCTTTCTCAAGCCTTTATCAAGTGTAGCAGAAAAGCTTTTGTACACTGATACATGCTGCTGCAGCTAAGGTGCTTCAGTCGTGTCCAACTCTGTGCGATCCCATAGACGGCAGACCACCAGGCTCCGCCATTCCTGGGATTCTCCAGGCAAGAATACTGGAGTGGGTTGCCATTTCCTTCTCCAACTCATGAAAGTGAAAAGTGAAAGTGAAGTTACTCAGTCGTATCTGACTCTTCATGACCCCACGGACTGCAGCCTACCAGGCTCCTCCATCCATGGGATTTTCCAGGCAAGAGTACTGGAGTGGGGTGCCACTGCCTTCTCCGATACGGGCATATAAATATGTGTAATGTATGTATTTTAGAAAACATGAATTTTTGCCTAACTAAAAAAATTATGACATTTTGCTTCTACTTGTTTGACTCAGTATGAGTAGAATGCTAGAGTTTTTAATTAAAAAACAGATATGCAACAAGCAACAAAGGTTTACTGTGTAAAACAGGGAAATATAGTCAATATCTTGTAATAACCTATAATGGAAAATAATTTTAAAAATAATGTATGTGTATTTGAATAACTGAATCACCTTGCTGTGCGCCTGAAACACTGTAAATCAACTACGCTTCAGTAAAATATATATATATTAAGAAAACAAAATCTGCACACTTGAAGGCAAAGGAACCTGGAAGGTTTCTCACCATACAAGGTGACTGAAAGCTGTTGGATAAGATTAATTTAGTAATCTAAAAAAATGTACTTCTACTGTATGAACTGAAGAGAACAAAGAGTAATACATTAAAAACCAATTAGAGAGCGATGAGAACCTGGACTAAAGTATTCGTACTAAGAATAAAAAGGAAGGGAAGGATAGAAAATGTATTTTTTTAAAAATTCATAGAATTTCACAACTGAAAAGATACAAATCAAAGAGAGGCACCTATGAAAACTCCAAGTTTTCAGGTCTGAGTGTCAGGAACACATTTTTACTACTAACATAAAGAGGAGATCTAAAAGTAAGTTTTAGAAGAAAGACAAGTTTAGATTGGGGGATAAAAATATCATTTTATGTACACAGAGTACTCAGAAGATATGGGACTGAATTCCATAAGAATTCAGAGAAAAACAAAAAACACAGTCTTTCCTAAACAGCAAAGAGTTGAAGCGATGAATAAATAATGAAAACTAAATATCAGAAAAAGAATAAGTATATCAAAAGCATACTAGGCCTTAGAGTAAAATCATTTCAGAAATATGAACAACAAATACAAAGACTGAAAAAGAGAGACAGGCAGGAGCATAATAAAGAGGAGGATAATAATTACTTTTCACTTCTTTGGCATACTGTCAACTCTTATGCACGATCATATGTACTGTATCACTTTTAGCTTCAGAATGGCCCAGTAAGATTAGTATTTATTATTCTCATTTTGTCACTTTATAGATATATAAACTTATGGTAACTGATCTAACTAAATTCAAACTGGTATTAAGCTTCAGAAGCATGTCTCAAACCCAATTATTCTGGCTAACCCAACCTTCAGTTTCCAAAATAAAGCAAAGTCCACCAGGTAGCAACCAACTAAACATACACAACTGAGTCTCGGAGCTGACGGTAGGCAACTGTGGAGACAACCACGTAACAATATCAACCTGACTGATAACCCAGAAGATTTGACGACAACACATTATGAAGCTTATATGTCTACTGATCAAATAACAGCTAATTTTTTAACTCTTCCAATGCTTAACAAGGAAGCTCACTTTCTCTAAAACATTTAATTCAATTAACATTATCACAGACCAACTCTATCTTTCTCACCAAAGCTAAGACACATGATATTTTGGGTTTGAAGGCAGTATTACAAAACTACTGCTAACTGCTAAGTCACTTCAGTCGTGTCCGACTCTGTGCGACCCCAGAGATGGCAGCCCACCAGGCTCCCTCGTCCCTGGGATTCTCCAGGCAAGAACACTGTATGGCAATAAATGTGGAATGTGAAAAATTCCAAACACTGAAAACTTTCATTCACTGCACCCTATCCACCTACTTCTCTCCTAAGAAATAAACACTGCTAAAGGTTGACAAGCTACTTATCAGAATTTTCTATAGGTATCTATGTATTTATGTGTGTGTGTGTGTATAAAGGTAAATGTATACATGTATATATGTGACATACATACTTCAAATACAACCTGGTGCAAAATTATACTATTAACTACTTAAAAATTGATTATCTTAAAAGCCTTGCTGGATTTAGTACAACACTGAAATCCTTATAAAAGAAGACCAATAATAACACTGGTCCAAAATACATCATGGTCTGTATCTTGTTAGCGTCTGACATTCAAAAGTTTTGTTCAAGTATTTCTCCAACTTGGAAAATATGTTGAATATAATCTAGCTCTTCATAGCTCATATTTTCCAAAACTTTTATCCATTATCAAAATATTACAATATTAAAATACTTTCCAGGGCCGCAAAGACATCCACAATGACACTAAATGTTCCCAGATGAGTTTCTTTCTTTTTTTTTTTTAAAGGCAGTTTTCTTGCTAGGCTGAGTTGCTTCAGTCCTGTCTGACTCTACTTTGAAAACAGCTATTATTAATTTTGTATCATTGTTGTGCTTTAAAATACCTGTACTAGTTTTCTAAACAGTAGTCTGTGAAAAATTAAAGAAGTTACAGAGTAGTCACCATTATTAAGGTTATAAACATGCTGCCAATACAGGCTTACAGAGTAACTGTATCCTTCTCCTACAAGAAAGGTACAAGGTATGTTACTCAAAGGGTTTTTTTTTTCCTTTACTTTTCTGCAGAGGGCGTACTGTGTGTTGTTGTATAATACGTCTTTGCCAAGGAATGCAGGTTTCCTATGGCATCTTATTCTATGAGCAGGAAAGCAGCAGCCCAGGAGTTTATTTCTCGTTCTGATCCAAGTTTAGCATAATGTGATAATAATTTACTACAAATCACCAATTCCCATTCCTCCTCCACCTACAACATACAGAAAAATCTCACTCAAACAGTTATACTGAAAAAGTGAAAACAATGAACCAAGACAGAGAGCAGAAACTTCTAATTTGGTTGCTAACTATGTGCCTCTCATAAGCTGTGACTCAACAAATTTCATCATCTTTGGGTCTTGATTCTTCACCCATCTATTAAATGATAAACTATCACAGTGTTTCTGGTCTAAAACTTGTAATTTCTGGAAATCAAGTTGAAGCACTAACAAGGAAGTAAACAAGGAACCCAATCATAGAACTGGTAACTACAAATGTGTAACATGAGTGTCAGAGTCTCTGCTGGGCGCTGTGCTCAGTCCCATCTGACTCTTTGCAGCCCCGTGGACTGTATCCCACCAAGCTTCTCGGTCCATGGAATTTTCCAGACAAGAATACTGGAGGGGATTGTCATTTCCTCCTCCAGGGGATCTTCCCGATCCAGGGATCAAACCCGTCTCCTGCATTGGCAGGCAAATTCTTTACCACTTTGCCACCTGGGAAGCCAAGGGTCTCTAGCTACATCATTCTAAAATCAAAGAGAACAGGACTTTTCCAGTGCTACAGCTGATAAGACCTACCAGTGCAGGGGATGTGCGTTCTATCCCTGACCCAGGAAGATTCCACGTGTTGTCGAGCAACCAAATCCATGCAACACAATTACCGAGCCCGGAAAGAGCCCACACTGCAACTACTGAAGCCGACGTGCCCTAGAGCCCACACTCCACAAAAGGAGAAGTCACCACAACCAGAAGCCTGTGCAGTGAAAGGAAGAGCAGTAGCCTCCACTCGCTTCAGCTAGAGAAAGCCTGTGCACAGCAACGAAGACCCAGCACAGCCAAAAATAAATATAATTAATTTTTAAAAATCAAAAGAGAACAGAAATGATTCTCCATGGGAGAAAACAAAATGTACACACACACACACATAGAAAAATAACTTCAGTTTACTAGGTTCTACTTCTAATAATATAGCATTTATGCCCACTGCTGGGCATACACACCGAGGAAACCAGAATAGAAAGAGACACATGTACCCCAATGTTCATTGCAGCACTGTTTATAATAGCCAGGACATGGAAACAACCTAGATGTCCATCAGCGGATGAATGGATAAGAAAGCTGTGGTATATATACACAATGGAGTATTACTCAGCCATTAAAAAGAATACATTTGAATCAGTTCTAATAAGATGGATGAAACTGGAACCAAT
>SJYX01003038.1:441372-456759 GCA_006410675.1 Oreotragus oreotragus | reverse complement strand
GGGGGGTTCATGTTTGGGAGTTCGTGTAAAAAAATAAATAAATACAAAAATAAAAAAATAAAATAAAATAAATTCACAATTCCATGCTCACAATAAATTGGTTATTGTAGACAGCGTTAAAATAAAAAAACTACGTAACCAAGAGGAGCTAATGAAACACTCGATGATATAATCAGGCTCAATGTTAAGGAATTCTAATAAAATTTCATTGAACAGAATTTAAATCTTTACTTCTATTTCATACAATTCGCTACTTAACTTTTAATTATATAAGAACCAGATGCTTGGATAAACAGAATTTAAAATCAAGCAAATTCCAAGCAGAGTTGCTTTAAGATGTCCTTATATTCACAAACACAAGATCATATAAAAGGTCAAGCCTAAAAAACAAACAAACAAAAACTGACTAAAAGATTCCTCAACTTCTAAGCCTTTTTCTCTTCATCATCTCCCCCTAATCTCCATCTCTAGCCTATTCTTTAAGTACCTGACCTATATCCATCTCCATCCTGATGACATCAAATTGTCCAGGTGCACGGAACTACTATTGTATTTAACAAATCAGTGGTCTTTTGGTGGTTGAGATATATGGGTGATTTCAATTCTCCCCACTTCAACTCTTTTATTCTAGGTAGGAAAATGCCCCCTCATCTGACCCATCCTGCCAAACTACCTTCCTCCTCAAATGCTTTGCTCCTCCTGATTTACCGTAATTGTAACTGGACCACATCATCTTATCTACCCTGTAACTCAAAGCCCTGGCACCACACTCTTCCTTAAAACTCTTTAGAATCTCCATTCTCTTGATTAAAAAGGAAACCTTGGGCATCGTATATACAAAGACCCTTCATCTGTAGATCCTTACCCATTTCCCTGAAAAAGATCTTCTGCCTTTGCCTTATACATGTCTCATACTCTGTACAAAATTATATACAGAGAATAGTAAACACATGCTACAAATGTCTACACCACTACTCTTTGTATCATGGGATTCATATCATATTATCTTTATTCTTTGTGATAATCCATTCACAACCCCAACCCTTTTAAAATATGAGCTGAGAAAAAATATGTTATTAACCCGGTAACGACTCTCCAATGCCTGATAGATGGCAAATACGCATAAACAACAAAGCTGCTTTCTGGCATTCCTTCCAACCACTAGCTGCTGTTACGTTAGAACCTTCATGGGTTATTACTGTATTCTAGCCATTTGAAAACTGCATTATAATTACAATAGAATGAAAAAATAGTCTGATAGTCCTGTTGTTCGGTCCTTCAGTCATGTCCAACTCTCTGCAACCCCATGGACTGCAGCATACCAGGATTTTCTGTCCTTCATGATCTCCTGGAGTTACTCAAACTCATGGCCATTCAATCGATGATGCCATCCAACCATCTCATCCTCTGTCGCCCCTTTCTCCTCCAGTCTAGCAAAACAAAGTAACCACTCACAGAATTATTTGGAATTACTCCCTGCTTAACAGCTCTAAGAGGTCTGAGATAGCTAATCCTTTGATTTTGCAAAGGATCAAATCAACCAAAGTACTGATTGGGAAATTTTGTACTAGCAACAAAATTGTGGTAGTGATAGCCTCCTTTAGAGCAACTCCTTTAAGATATTAATCCTCTTCAGCTAAGTTGGTCACAACCCTTTTTCTTGTAATCACTACCAAAGCCTTTTCGTACTGTTCATGGGGTTCTCAAGGCAGGAATACTGAAGTAGTCCTCAGTGATAAGTGCAAAGAAATAGAGGAAAACAACAGAATGGGAAAGACCGGAGATCTCTTCAAGAAAATCAGAGATACCAAGGGAACATATGGAAAGATGGGATCAATAAAGGACAGAAATGGTATGGACCTAACAGAAGCAGAAGCAGAATATATTAAGAAGAGGTGGCAAGAATACATGGAAGAACTATACAAAAAAGATCTTAATGACCCAGATAATCACGATGGTGTAATCACTCACCTAGAGCCAGACATCCTGGAATGAGAAGTCAAGTGGGCCTTAGGAAGCATCACTATGAACAAAGCTAGTGGAGGTGATGGAATTCCAGTTGAGCTATTTCAAATCCTGAAAGATGATGCTGTAAAAGTGCTGCACTCAATATGTCAGCAAATTTGGAAAACTCAGCAGTGGCCACAGGATTGGAAAAGATCAGTTTTCATTCCAATCCCAAAGAAAGGCAATGCCAAAGAATGTTCAAACTACCGCACAATTGCACTCATCTCACAGGCTAGTAAAGTAATGCTCAAAACTCTCTAAGCCAGGCTTCAGCAATACGTGAACCATGAAATTCCAGATGTTCAAGCTGATTTTAGAAAAGGCAAAGGAACCAGAGATCAAATTGCCAACATCCGCTGGATCATGGAAAAAGCAAGAGAGTTCCAGAATAACATCTATTTCTGCTTTATTGACTATGTCAAGCCTTTGACTGTGTGGATCACAATAAACTGTGGAAATTCTGAGAGAGATGGGAATACCAGACCACCTGACCTGCCTCTTGAGAAATCTATATGCAGGTCAGGAAGCAACAGTTAGAACTGGACATGGAACAACAGACTGGTTCCAAATGAGAAAAGGAGTACGTCAAGGCTGTATATTGTCATCATGCTTATTTAACTTACATGCAGAGTATATCACGAGAAATGCTGGGCTCGAGGAAGCACAAGCTTGAATCAATATTGCCAGCAGAAATAGCAATAACCTCAAATATGCAAATGACACCACCCTTATGGCAGAAAGCGAAGAAGAACTAAAGAGCCTCTTGATGAAAGTGAAAGAGGAGAGGGAAAAAGTTGGCTGAAACAAAGATCATGGAATCCGTTCCTATTACTTCACGGCAAATAGATGGGGAAACAGTGCAAACAGTGGCAGACTATTTTGGGGGGCTCCAAAATCACTGCAGATGGGGACCGCAGCCATGAAATTAAAAGATGCTTACTCCTAGGAAGAAAAGTTATGACCAACATAGACAGCATATTAAAAAGCAAAGACATTACTTTACCAACAAAGGTCCATCTAGTCAAGGCTATGGTTTTTCCAGTAGTCACGTATGGATATGAGAGATGGACTATAAAGAAAGCTGAGTGCCGAAGAATTGATGTTTCTGAACTGTGGTGTTGGAGAAGACTCCTGAGAGTCTCCTGGACTGCAAGGAGATGCAACCAGTCCATCCTAAAGGAAATCAGTCCTGATTGTTCATTGGAAGGACTGATGTTGAAGCTGAAGTTCCAATACTTTGTCCACCTGATGTGAAGAGCTGACTCACTTGAAAAAACCCTGATGCTGGGAAAGACTGAAGGTGAGAAGGGGACGACAGAGGAGATGGACATGAGTATGAGTAAACTCCAGGAGCTGGTGATAGACAGAGAGGCCTGGCATGCTGCAGTCCACGGGGTCACAACGAGTCAGACACGACTCAGCGACTGAACTATGTGGACTACCAAAGCAAAGATAGATCTCTATGAGAGGTTCTGAGTGCTCTGACAGAACAAGAACATGAATTGGGAACCCCCTGCCCAATAAGAGGAATTGTTACAAAAATATAAATATAAATCACTTTTCTTGGCATATAAAAAAAAAAGCCAAATATGCTAAGGATCCTTACAAAAGCAGTCACTACCGTAGCTCAATGATCTTCCCTAGTGGCTCAGATAGTAAAGAGCCTGCCTTTAATGTGGGAGACCCAGATTAGATCCTGGAGTCTGAAAGATCCCCTGGAGAAGGAAACGGCAACCCATTCCAGTATTCTTGCCTGGGAAATCCCACAGACCGAGGAGCCTGGCAGGGCCCCAGTGCGTGTCGTTGCAAAGAGTGGGACATGACTGAGTGACTGATAAACAAACCTCCATAAAGCATTTAAAAGGTGGAGGGCACTTGCTGGCTTGTTAAATGCTTACAGAAAAACTACTCAGAGAAAGAAGTCATTTCAGCAACTAACATGCAATATGGAGAAAAACTCACTTTGGTGATTTTTATTCAAAGGGGTTGACATTTAGCCAGGCACAAGATAAATAACCTGCATACAGTTTTTAAGCTTTTATTAGGTAAATGCACATTAGCATTATCAGGAAACTTCCTATTTCAAGAAAACTACACAAGCCAACTACTTTCACAGAGCCCCTCAACTGTGGGTAGTACTTTTAAACAGTATTTCCTTAAGAGTCCATCGTACACGTCTGCATGAATGCTCAGTCACGTCCAACTCTGCAGTCTCAAAGACTGTAGCCCACGAGGCTCCTCTGTCCACAGCATTTCCCAAGCAAGAACACTGGAGTGGCTTGCCATTTCCTCCTGCAGGGGATCTTCCTGACCCAGGGACTGAACCTGCATCTCCTACACTGGCAGACAGATTCTTTACCACTGAGCCAAGGAGAATACATGTGTCCTTATCGCTAAATGAGGCCCAGTTAATGAGGTTTCTTTTCTCTTCCTTTAATGAGTCAGTGTAGCTACAAAATGAAAGTGTCACAAATGGGAGATCGGAAGAAACCAAAGAACCTTTTCAAAGTTTGCCCCCTTGGGTGCATTTTTTGTCACGTTTTCAAGAAAGAATGCTCACTCTGCAGTTAATATGAAAAAAAAATTAGTTGCTCAATGTCACTACGTGCGGAAAAATAAGAAACATGCATTTCCAGTACACACCCACACACAAAACCTTAGTACAAATTCCACGAGGGCGGAGGCTTTTTTGGGGGGTCTGTTTTGTACACTTACATCTCTAGAGCCTAGAGTAAGTGTCTGCACATGTGTACATGGTGGCAGATGTTCAAAAAACCACGTTGAATAAATATTTTCACTAAGGCAGCTTTTAAAAGTATTTTGTTTCTGTTTTTGATGTTAAAATAAGGCTTATAAAGCTCAATTATAATTCTGATTTGCAAATAGCATACTATTAACCAAGTTCTCAGGTTTCAGATTAAAGCAGGGTCATAAAAAGTATGGCCCATGGCCCATTTCTGTAGGCCCTCAGGCCAAGACTGGTTTACATTTTAAAAGAATTGTGAAAAAACCAAGATTATGAAAAAGAGACCTTAAGCAGCCCATCTAATTTTTACCATCTGACCCTCTACAGAAAGTCTACTGACCCTGTGAATTCAGATTTCATTCAAAAGAAAACCAAAGTTGGGACTTTCCTGATAGCCCAGTGATTAAGATTCCATGCTTCCCCTGCAGGGGGCAAGGGTTCAAACCCTGGTTAGGGAGCTAAGATTCTGCATGTCAGGCAGTACAGCAAAAAATTTTAAAAAAAAGAGAGAGCGAGCGAGCGAGAGAATGAAAGCTTTAACTTACTTTCACCTATGAACTGAAAATCTGTGTTACTAGAAACATCTTTTACTTAAGACCTCCATTGTCTAATCTCTAAATTTTAGCTTATTTGATTTGAAGAATACCAAGGAAATGGCTGGTTTTTTTTTTTTTAACCAGCGCATAAGTGGTTATAATGCCAAAGCTAGTAAGTAAAGAAGGATAACAGTTGATTTATTTTTAATATTTTATATACTAAAACATAAAAATGGATGGAGAAAAAACAAAATGGAATACAAACAGAAAAAGAAAAAAAAAGAAGCCAAATTATATTTCAAAGGAACAGCAAGACTACATTAAGAGGGAGAAAACTAACCAAGCGACTTTGAAGGCAGCATTTTGACTCTATACTCTCAGGCTAAAAAAGATGAACAAACACTCAATTCTACTAGGCCTGTTTTGAGATACATGGGTTAGCAACTCTGAAACTACTTTCTGTGTATTTTAGGNGGAGAAAAAACAAAATGGAATACAAACAGAAAAAGAAAAAAAAAGAAGCCAAATTATATTTCAAAGGAACAGCAAGACTACATTAAGAGGGAGAAAACTAACCAAGCGACTTTGAAGGCAGCATTTTGACTCTATACTCTCAGGCTAAAAAAGATGAACAAACACTCAATTCTACTAGGCCTGTTTTGAGATACATGGGTTAGCAACTCTGAAACTACTTTCTGTGTATTTTAGGATTGATCAAACAATACATAGATATATTGTGGACAACGGAAACTAGTTTCTCACAACAGAGAAAGGAATTACAAATTTGCAAAGGAGAAAGACTAGAATGAACCAGTGAACAGTGTTGGACTGTTACTGGAGACAGGATGACTTCACGACACTTTAGAGAGACAGATGGACCCAAAAAAAATTGCTTGTATATTGATATAATATATATATAAAAGCATGTCCAGACAAATACACAATTTCTAGCTCAATAACCACCAAAAAAAACTAAGGTTCCTCAGAGAAATGGCTGATTCTAGAGTTGGGGTGGGAATATTTTATTATACAAGAAAGTGAATACCCCAAAACTGATGAGCACATGTTGAAGATACAGAAGCCAGCTTGAAGGAGCTCTGACTCAAAAGACCCCAATGAATAAAAAATAATCTTTGAATTCATACTGACATGCATATATATACATAAATGGGGAGAAGGAAAAGCTCTTGTGGGAGGCCGATAATAAAACAATAGACTAAGAAAATGACCATCTGAGTACTGATTCAGGCAAGAACTGGATGCTTGAAAAAATAAAGGGTGAAAGTTTGATGAGTAACAAGCTATTTGTATAGTTTCAAAAATGACTTCCCATAAGATATTTGTTACGGGCAATTCCCTAACAGTTCAGTGGTTAGGACTCCACATTTCCACTGCAGGGAGCACAGGTTCTATCCCTGGTCAGGGAAATAAGATCCTGCAAGCTGTGCAGCATGGCCAAAAATAAATAAATCCATTTTTTAAAGAAGTATTTGTTACAAAAGGAAAAAAGACATTTTACAACAGAAAAACCTTGCAGAAAAAAGTTAACATCCTTATTAATGGGATACACATCGTGTGCTCCCTGAGGACACAGTATCACTTTTGGATTACTCCTGCCAAAAATGCCTAACCTGAAACTAATCATGAAGCATCAGAAGACAATTCCATATTGAGGGAATTCTAAAAATAACTGACCTATTCTCATCAATCATCAAAGGTCATAAAAGACAAAGTAATAACCAACTGCTCCAGATTAAAGGACATCAGAGAGACAAGTGTGATGTGATTTAGACTTCCTTTCTACTCAAGACATAATTGTATCAGACCTCTGAAGGAGGTCTGCAGACAACTGCATCAACTTCCTGATTTTGATAACTGTACTGTGGTTGTTTTCAGAAAATACAGTTAATATTTAGAAATAAAAGGCATTAATTGCAATTTACTCTCCAAACGTTCAGAAACAAGATTTACAAATCATTTACGTGCACTGCTAAGAGAATAAGAAAGCAAATATGATTACATGTACTAGCTGGTGAAATCAGGACGAAGTGTATATAAAAATTCTTTATCATTCTTGTAACTTTTCTGTAATCTGAAGTTGTACAAATAAAGTTTAAAAAGTGGGGAAGAACCATTAATTTATATTTGGCCATCATGCCAGCAAAAAGAATTGTGAAATATCGAGTGATGGTTCCCCTGTACACAGCTGGCTGTCCTTTACATCTCAACCAGGAGCTGAGTGAGACCCAGTCCTTCCAGTCTCAGCTCTAAGACAGGCAGCGCTTCCTTGGTCAAGTCACCCTGGCAGGCCTCAGATTCCCTGTTTGGGAAATGAGGACAGCAACTATCCTACCTTTCTCACAAGTTTATCCTAAGATCCACTGAAACATAATAATGGCTGGGGAAAATAAGCACATATAAAACACCATATATTATAAAGTGGTTCGCTTTTAAAAATGTTTGGTAAATAAAAAGTACTTTAAAATTACCCAAGCCAGACATTTTTTTTTTTCATCACAGCAAGCAGCTGTTTTAGAAACTAGACATTTGCTATGCGTTTTGGTTTGGAAAAATTTTAACTTATCCAACATTCTTTTTACCATTTCAATAAATTCAAATACCTTTATCTTTTTTAAACCATAAAACTTTATAGTATCAAGACATTACTAAAGAAAGTAATTAAACTAGGCATCAACCTTTAAAAAAAAAATAAGATACAGTTGACAGAAAACTTGTATTAGTTTCAAAGGTACTGGTCAATCTTTTAGATACTGTGACCCAAAATAAAAAGACCATTATATCATTTCCCAAGTTTCCAAAATCATAAAATACATAATCCAAACTTTCATCCTGCACTCACAAGCTACTCAAATGAGGCCCAAGGAATCAAATAAAATTCAGAAAACAGTGTTCATAAAAGAGAAAGAGACACCAATTTTTTTTCATGTACTTAATTAAATCAAGGAAAAGTTTGTTTTAGAAATAAAAATAATCAATCCTTCCAAATTCATAAGGGTTTGATCACCACTTAAAATTATTTAATATTTGCACAGAGACTAATTAATACATCACGACAAAAGAAAATATCCCTAAAGCTATTTCTAAAAAGTTATTCCAAAATACCAAATGGAGATTTAATAGGATAGGCAAATCAGCATAAAATGAAACACTGTCGATTATCTTACTTCCCCACTGTTGCAAAGGTCAGATCACGTTCATGTTTAAGAAGTCTACCCCCTCCATCATTGTTTTGAACAGTAGACAAGCAACCTGGACTCTGTAAAAGTGAATGCTGAGAGCGGACCAGGCAGCACTGCGCTTAGAGAGAAGCGCTGCAGCCACCCAGGCCCTAGCAAAGCACCAAGCCCGAGTCAGCAAGGCCTGCGCAGCCGCACTAGCTCTGCAGCAAGGGCACTGCGCTCAAAGCTGATGAGGTGAAGGAGAAAGGATGACAAGTGCATAAGGCCCAAGACGGTGTGCTTTTCGCCAGTCTTGTTTACAACTGTACCCTAGCAGATAGAAAAGTGCCTGGTAAACAATAAGTATTCATTAAGTATTGGTTAAATGAATAAACAAATGAATCAAATCCTAGGTCTTTCAAGTCAGCCTCTACAAATTATACTAAATTGCAGAATTATCTTAAGAATTTAACATACATTGAATTAAAAGCCGTAAACTTTTTAAAAACATGAACAAATCATCTCTATTCCCCATTCTGACTAAATACAGCAATGTCAAAGTTCCTAATGTATCTCCTGACCTACAGTAGATAGCATATTTACATACTCTTCCTTGAGTTTAAAGTACGGTGTATCAGAAACTGGTACAGCAGAAATAGGAAGATGAAATAAATGCATAAAATCAAAATCACAGAGACCAAACGCATCGTGTTTACCGTCAACCTTAAGAGAACTAACTCAGACAAGGAATCAGAAGCCATGGTAACATTTCTCATGGGCATTTATGTCTTATAATAGTACCTCTAACAAAATCTGCTCCTCTATAATTAGAAAATCCAAAATTTGACTTAGTCTTGTGTCTCCAATACTACAGAGTATCTGCCAGTGATCTGTTACCATCTTATAGTTTGAAGAACATCCTCAAAATATAAGATGTATTTCATTTCCAACCATCAAATTCAGAAATTAGCAGTTTACCCATCTCACATAATATTTCTTTTACAAAAAATAACATGGAGCAGAATGCAAGTAAATGCACAAGTTTAGATATGATTGATGCTCACTATAAGTACAACTTTTTTTTCGCTTCACCTATTTTTTGTGAAGAAATTCAGCTCACTCCCTACATGTTTGCTTTAAGCTTACCAATATATTCTAAGTGACAACTTCATTCTGCTTCCCAAGCACTTCCCATACAATCAAGACATCATTTCACTACCAATTCAAACCTAATTATTTTCCAAAGGGCCTGCCTTATGTGGGTTATAATCATCTTACTATGCTTCTTGTGTCCATGCTGCTGGAAAGCAGTCTGTACAAGCAGGAGTAGAGAGGCACAATCCTGAGAGAAAGGAGCAGAGAAAGATGTTGAGAAAACAAAACCAGATAAAATGAGCTCACTGAAGAGTCCAGGAGCCCAGCCAGTGTTCAAGGTCAAGGTGGGTCACATTCTCTCACATCGTTACGAGTTAGCAGTTGTCCAGTAACAGGAAAACTGGCCCTAGAAAGAAGTATCTAAAATTTCATGTACAACCAGCAGTATCAGCACTAATTCTATGCCAACTATACTTCTAAAATAAGAGGAGCAACTGATCATAAAATATAACTATTTAGAAGACCGGGGAATACTAATGTCCCCTAAATGCCAATCAAAATTACTGTAACAAACTTGCTGCTAGCCTAAAATAAAAATGACTGAACTAGATATCTCATGAATTTCAATGTTGCCAAAAAAATTTTATACTTAATCCTGAAAATGACTAAAACACTCTGAAATCATATAGTCCCCCAAATCATTATCAACCTCAATTATGCTTGTACTTTATTAAAAACACTTTTACCATATGTTGTTTTAAAATGAAAAAACAAAGCATAAAGGGCTTGAAAATAGCATAATTATAATATAAAACTCAGGACTGATTCAGCCTAACTGGAACTTACAATAGTCCCCTCCCTGCTCTCCCCTTAGTAAGAAGAATCGTAAGCAGAGTTTTTATTTTAAACTACTATAAACCTACAATTCCATAAAATGACCCTCAAAACAATGCTTATACCTACTAAGTCCTCCAAGGTATTAATTTCATATTTAGTCAGTGAATCGTGCAACTAATAGGAAACCTAAAAATCTCAAATCATTTAGTTTATACCAGAGAAAACCAAATGTTCAAAAATGTTAACTGCCTTGATCCAAGTCATTCAGCTACCTACTATATCATCAATCCATGCATTTGAGAAATCTTTATTTAGCATATACCAAGGCATTATGCTATGTACCAAGGATATGAAGCAATGAAGTTATGTGGTCACTGTCCTCATGGAACTTATAATCTGGTGGGGAAAATTACTCCTAATTACTTAAAACCATAGTCATCATTAGAAGGAAAAACATATGTTTCAAGACAGTTTAACAGGGGACCTAAATCAGTGATTCTCAATCATGGTCGATTGTGGCCCCCAAGGGACATCTGGTGATATCTGGAGACACTTCTGGTTGTCACAACAAGGGAATCTAGTGGGTAGAGACCAGGCCTCCTGCTAAACATCCTGCAATGCACAAGGCAGCTCCCCACAGCAAACAATTATCCAGCCGAAAACATGAACAAAGCCCAGGCTGAGAATCCCTAACCTAAACACTGGGGCAGGAAGAGGGCAGTGAAGTCTTCCTTTCTTTCTAACACTAGGACTGCTACATCTTTAAGAGATTTTTCACAAAGAAACAACCAAAAAAATCTCCTAATTGTTACAATTAACTAATACTCCCCCTGGAAAGTTAAAACTCAAGAGACAGAGACATTCCCTGATACACAAAAATCAAAGAAAAAGGCAATGTTCTATAGCTGCTTCACATAAATTCCCCTTCCCGAACTGCAAGGGGAAACTATAAAATCAAATTTCACATGCTTTTATTATTCCCACTACCTTTCCCACTGTCCTCTACCATCCCATGCCTACTACTAGATATTGGTACAAAGATTATAAGTCCTCTAGATAGGCAAATGAACACCCTGGATACAAACTTGGAAATGGAATAAAACAGAGAAGGGATTTCACTACTGGTGTAAAGACAAGGCAGAGAAGAGGAAAATACATTGGGTGTTAAAGTGACTCTGGAGAAAGAAGTCTACATTCTGAAACAGTTTAAAGGGTGAGCTATCCGACTAACCAAAGGATCCTAAGAACAAAAGACACTAATAATGCTGATCTCCTACAGATGAGTAAAGAATTTAAGAACCAAGGTAAATCCAAAAATTAATCTGCAATAATTTTACAGAGACAAGCATAACAGATTCTTATCTTCTTAATGTAAGAATTCTTATATTTTCCACATATTAAAAGTTCCTATATTACTAAAGTGCCCTCGCCAATTAAGTTATAATTTTCTAAGAAAAGGGTTATGAACTGCTTTTGTATTTTCCTTCTTTAAAAAAAAAAACAAAAAAAAAAACCTACCATAATGACCTCCATATAGAAGCATTCTTAAGGACTGAGTACAGATATGCAACTTACATAAAATTGCTGCATTACGGTAATCAATTGTGGTCCTAACGTGAATATACAGATTTAAACAGAGAACAGGAGACCCTTCCAACCGAGGGGACGGCTCTAAACAATCATAACAAGTAAATGCCACCATCTCTGAGCAGTAGCAGCTACAATACCTTGTAATGATGATAACTCTTCTGGAATTAACTGCTCGGGTGAAGCACTGACCCTTAGGGAATCCTATATTTCAATCCGGACAATATTCTTTCATCATTTCAGAACTGACATTAGTGGTCATGGGATTAAACTTTCACCATGATGATGCTTGACTGGAAATTAAAGTTTTCCCACAAAACCAGCACAGAGGGCACTTAAATATCAATTCCTGAGCCTCAGTCTCATTTAACTGATGATAATTAAGAGGAATTTACCACACACAAAAGAAAGACAGTGAATGTGAAAGTGGGGTGAGGAGGCCATAAAGCCCCTTTGACAAAAAGGGAGGGAAGGCTGGCAGGCAGGAAGACATGCCAATAATGACTGCTTCCTAGCCTTATGCATAAGATCAGATTTTCAGACCGAAACCTATCCATAATTTTCAGATTAAAGACCTATATTCTTAACTTTAAAAATCCCTGGCACATTTGTTTTTAAGCCTATGTTTGCTTGTTTTTTAAGCAAGTCATAAAAGCTAAGCATTTCATATTTTGAACATTATGCTTACAGCTAAATTGTGTTGCCTTACAAGGTACGTGGCATTTGACAATTCAATGGTTCAAAGATAACTTTGAATTTGCCAGACAAAGTTTTGTTGGGCTCAGCCCAAGGATAAATGCCTTTAAAAGCCAAATTAATTTTAAGGAAACATTCTAAAACATCCTTGACTCCTAATCCTGTAATTCAGATTCCTTTATTTTTGCACTTCATAACATATGATTTAATGGAAAAATACTATTGAACTATTTCCCACTATATACTTAACTTTCAACAACAAATTTTTACTATACTAGCAAGCATAGATATTCACAGAAACTTTTTTTCAAAAATCAGGAAAAAAAATTATGTTTTGAGTTTAAACCCCCTTAAAAAGTACATTCTTCTGAATCTTCTTCAAAATGTATTTCCCTTCCTCAATTCTATAACTATGCTGTGCACCAACCCCATTTTCAGAAGTGTGAACATAATACTAGTAAACAAGGGAGTTAAAAGATGGTTTAAGTTCTTTGAAAATATATAAGGGGGAAAAAATACATACAGGGAAAGGAGACAGTGTTACATAAACTAAAGTGGGAATACCACTACAAATCTCAAGTTCTTGTGAAGATTAGATGAGAAAAGAGCTGAAACATCAAGCTAGCCATGTAAATATTAGGCTCCTTATCCTTAATGTCAATAGTAAAATTAAAAAAACCAACTGTAACATTTCTACTCCTCCCTGCTCCACTGTGATCAACCACAGTGTACTAACCACTTGTTCGTATCTATCACGTGGCAGAGAGGCTGGGAATGCAGGGTCCATATTAGGAACCCCCAAGATAAACAGGAGACACCCATCAAAAAGGTCTAGGGTAAATCAAATAATTGGAAGGAAATAGGAGAAACTTTTTTTATATATAATTTAAATGAAGACCTCTACTCAGTGCTGTAACACTACATATAACAAACAAAAAAGCTACACAGACCTGTTTTTCCCCCTCCCCTAGCAGAGCTGTGAAATTATCAATAATAAATTGGAACATATACTATCCTTATTTTTTATTTCAGATTTTAAGGACAAGGAGTGAAAGCAGATTTTATAATTTGACCCAAATTACCAGCTATAAATTTATAAATAATTTGGAAAAGATTCTGACGTTTACACTCTAATCTGTATCAAAAAGCAGTAACGAAAACCTTGTATTCAAATGAAAATCCTTTCCAAAAAAAGGCTTTCTTTCATAGAACTGTCGCAGCTATCTGCTTTAATATGGAAAGTCCAATTCACATGATTGTTAGCTCTAACTTTTAGCCTCTTCTAAGTTTCTCAAATGCTAATTCTCCAAAGAAG
This sequence comes from Oreotragus oreotragus, assembly GCA_006410675.1. Taxonomy (NCBI): domain Eukaryota; kingdom Metazoa; phylum Chordata; class Mammalia; order Artiodactyla; family Bovidae; genus Oreotragus; species Oreotragus oreotragus. Next base: position 442,761 of record SJYX01003038.1, on the reverse strand, counting down.
GAAGGAAGGATAGGAGGGAGGGAGCAGGGAAGAAGAAAAGAAAAATTGTTTAGACTATCACTATTAGACTATATTGAACAGAGTATTAGTGCCTCCACATGAAAAGTTCATAAAATTGATGTAAATCTAATTAACATCATATTAAAATATTTGTATCTAAGGCATACAAGTACGGATAAGATGTGTAGACATCTACTTGTTAAATGTTTGTTTAATATAATAAAGTCTATTCACATTAGAGTGTTTAAAAGATTTTAAAATATTTTAGGGCTTCCCTGGTGGCTAGACAGTAAAGAAGTTGCCTGCAATGCAGGAGACCCAGGTTTGATCCCTGGTGGGGAAGATCCCTGGAAAAGGAAATATCTATTCCAGTAACCTTGACTGGATAGAGGAGCCTGGCAGCCCATGGGATCAGAGTCGGACACGACTATTTATATCAAAACGTGTCTCCCTTCAGACTAGTAAACTCAATCAAATAGTGAAAAGCGGGGAGCTGCTTATTTAAAATCTAGCCTCATGTATGACACGTGAAGGAGCCCGTGGGAAATGCCTTTCCCGCATCTTTCCTCTCGGCATGCACAGCTCTCCTGCTTTATGTCGTGATGATGAAGAGAGTTGGCGGGGTGGGGGGGGGGGGGGTGCGGTAAGGACAGGAGAAATTTGCAGAAAAACCTCGCCTCCCGACCAACCATCTCCTTAAGCTTAAGTCCCCGGTTGGCAGGTTACCTAGCCAACGATATCTCGGTTATAAACAAACACTGCTTGCAATGTGACCACAGATTATCATCCCAGGAGGTGCTTTTCCAGCACTTCCAACCCCTACCACCCCTATCAGTGCCTGCCTCATTAAGGACCGGGGGAAGGCCTGAAGCCGGGATGCCTGGCCTCCAGGTTAAAAATCCCGCAGGCCCAGGAAAAGAGGTGGGCGGGCCAGGCCTCGGCGGAACTGACCCGCAGAGAGACCTGTCGGGAGCCTCCGGGGGAGGGCCCAACCGGTGGCCTCCCCCTCCACCCCCGCAGCCACTCCGGAGTAGGTGCTGGAGACACCGGAACCTCCCCCGCCCCCCCCACCACCCCGGGATCGGGGGAGGGGCGCCGGGACGGAGCAACACCCCTCCCCCACGGGCACGGCCAGGCCGCCGCTCGCCCCACCCCGGCGAAAGCCCTGCGGGCCCGTGCCCAGCCCTCCCGCGGCGGGCCTTGTCCCGGGTCGGGGGTCGGAGGTCGGGGTGGGGAGCGTGGGCGGGAGCGGGTGAGGCGGGGAGGAGAGGCGAAGACTGCAATACCAACCTCGCTATTGAAGGTTTTCACAGCCTCCATGTTGTTGGTGCGGAGGCCTGGAGCCCGGCGGCGGAAGAGGCGGCGGCCACTGCACTGGGTGGGGAGAGT
>SJYX01003038.1:371668-438792 GCA_006410675.1 Oreotragus oreotragus | reverse complement strand
GCGCGCCGACGGCGGCGGGGACGGGGGTGGGGGGCCGGGCCGCTGCGAGCCCCCGGGCCTGAGGGGAAAGGCGAGGCAAGCACTGGAGGGGAAGGGCTCTCCCTTAGGGGCGGCGAGGCCCCGGCATGGCCGCTAGGGCGGGCGGAGCGCCGGGCAGGGGAACAGAGGCGCTGCCGGGGCGGGTCGGTGGCGGCGGGCGGGGGGGAGGGGCCGGGCCGCGGCGCCTTCTCTTCTCCGCCCCGCTCGGTCTCGGGCTTCCACCCTCTAGCCCCGGTCCCCGACTTCTCTCCACCCCCTCCTTCCTCTTTCCTCCGGCGGGCTCCTGTTTCGCCTCCCCGCCGCTCGGGGCCCGTAGGAACCAGCGGCGCGCCGCGAAGACGGAGGAGGAAGCGCTGGCAGCGGCGGCTGCGGCATCCAATATGGCGGACGCGAGTCGGGCCGCGCAGCTCGGGGATCCGCGGCGCCGGCCAGCGCGCCCCCTGGCGTCGGGACCGCGCGGGTACGGGCCGTCGCGCGGAACCATCGAGCGTGCGCGCGCGCGCGGGCGGGCCAGAGCGTCGCCGCCGGGAGGCCGGGCCCAGCTCTACCCTCCCCAACCCCCGCCCGGTCCCCTCCACACACCACCTCCTTGCCGCTGCGGGAATACGGGCTGCAGCCCCTTGGAGCGCCCTTGTAGCGGGAGGGGGCCACTGCAAAGCGCTGATCTTAAGAAAAACCCAAATCCCTCCCCGACCCCCCTCCCGGCAAGTTTAGGCTATAATATCCGCGTTTCCGTTGTTTCCATAGGGACTGGCCTCTTTACACGAGGTTTAGTTGATTTTTTCAAAACTTTACTGGACGTTGGCCTCGAGGTTAACAGCCAGAAAACTTCTAGTTGGTCACTTATTTGGGAACGATGTGCCCAAGCATTTTTAATAGCATCGGGAGAAAACCTTTAGAAACAAAAGCTTGAGATTCGGGCGAGGGCAGGGGAACGAGGGAAGCACGCCTGCAGCCAGCTTCTCGGTGCAGGAAATGCACACTGCATAAAATCCGGGGGGGGTGGCACTGGCGTGGAGCAGACAATGAGTGCATTTGTCTGCGCGGCGGGAAGCGGTGCCCAGAACGCACGAGATCTGCATAGGCGAAAGGGCACCCGTCCTCTATAAACGATTAATTATTCTAAAGGAATTTTACCCCAGGTTGCAGAGAATCGGATGGTGAATACAGTTTTTCTAGATGAAGTAGGAGATGCTGCTAGCAAAATGCCTCCTCTGTCAGTTGATGCAATGTAAGATAACCGATACCAAATTAAAAGTGAGCATTTAAGTGAAAAGTTAGGTGTGTTATCAGTGAACCCCAAACACCATTGTTGTTTTGCTGGGAGTCATTTTTGCTGCTCGTCAAAGGAAAGGGAGATAGTTGACTGCGGGATTTTTCTCTATAGGATTATTGGAACCAAGGTAAGAGCTGAGCCCAGAGCCCCGTGAAACAGGAAGACAGACCCTTCTTGACTTGGTAGGGCCTAGTAGTTTTTATGAGTTTTCTTCGTTGACAACTTCAGTATGGCCGCTGGCTACTTAGAAGGTAAAATGGAAAACTGTAAGAGCTTATATTCCATCTTGAAAAATCTCAGATCTTTTTGCCTCCCATCCTCATAGGCTGAGCCGTTGTTATCTCTTGCCAACAATTGCAGTAGCCTCCTAAACTGGTCCCTATCCCTCCTTCTCTGGACTGGCCAGAATGGGTAATTCTTTTTTAAGAAACAAATCAGATCAGCTCACTCCCTTTTTCAATTCTTTTTTAAGACTTTCCCATTGCACTTCAGGTGTTATCTTAACCGGTTACCTTGGCCTAAAGGCCCCACCTTATCAGCTCACACTGCTTTTCCCCCTGCGCTCTTCACTCTGCCCACTCTGGTCTCTGTTCCCTGACCACACTGAGCGCTTTCCTACTGAGGACTTGGGACTCGGGGTGTGCCTTTGCCCTCTGCTGACTCCTCATCCTCTTTTTCCTAATCAGTTCATCTGCAGTAGCATGCTGGGACTTGCAGAGGTACCCACTCAGTTCTGCTCCTGACACTTACCATTTGCTGCTCTGGCCAATGGGGGATTATCGATTCAGTTGATTATTGATTGATGAATGTTGACTGAATTACTTAGGCCTGAGAGATTAAGGTGCTATACAAGCTGAAGAATTACATTAGAAAAAAAAAAAAAAGATTTAAATCCATTGTTAACAGTAGTACAGGACTTGATTTACTAAAGCTTCCATAGCTAGAATTGCAGAAGGTATATTTTGATCAAGGGAAGGAAAAGAATTAAAAAAGAAAGCAGAGGACAACCTAAGCACATTTTTAGTGGGAAGGAGGTTAAAAGTAGGAAAAGTAGTCTGGGAGCCCAGCGTGATGACTTAATGCAAAGTTTGTGTACAACTGCGCACACCTCTGTATTGTATGTCGATGCCTGTGTGTGTGGTTTATGTATGCATGTACATTAGGACTCTTGAATCCCAGATAATAAGCCATTTGGAGCTAGCTTAAGCATTAAAGAATTTACTGTTAGGATGCAGACTTTTCTCCTGTAATGCAAAGTTATGGATGCTGATGGGCCTAAGGAAGGAACCTGAACCCAGAATTTAGAAAGCCCGAAGCGATTTAATCTCCGCTCACCTGCTTGAGCTTTCTTTCCATTGCTATATCCAGCTCAGTTTTACATAGTGAGATATGACTGTTCTTCTAAATTTATAGTTCTAAACAGCTAGAGGACCACCTGGCTGACAATCTCTCCCAGTTCCAAATATCTTAGGGGAAAAGTAAGGAGCTGGAATGACCCAGCTTGGATTAGGTGACCATCAGTAGCAAATTTAAGACCAAGAATTCATATTCTGAAGACTTGATGTGGGAAACAGTGGGCAGGGGTAGTCCAGCCACTGGAAGAGATATTCCCAATGGTGAATTTTGAAACTCACATTCCAGAGTTTATGGTGTTCTCTTCTGAATATGTTTATCATTGGCCTTTCTCCTAGGATTTAATCATTTGGGGGAGTGACTCATAGGCTCTAATTCAGCTGTAACAAAGTGGTCAGAGTCAAAAACAGTCTGGAGCAGCGCTCACCATAGAGCTTTCTGAGATTGTGGAAATGTTCTGTATCCGTGATGCCCAATTCAGTAGCACAAGCTCCTTGTGACTGTTATGCACTTGAAATATGTCAGGCACAACTGAGAAAATGAGTTTTTAATTTTATTTCACTCTAATTGACTCAAGTTTAAATATATGCTAGTGGCCCCCACATGGGAAAGCAGAAATCAAGCAAGACAGGATTTACTCCCATCAATGGGGCATGTCCTTGAGAAGGGGAGTCATTTTGAGGTGGCAGTAAGCAAAAACAGTTATCAGCTATCAGAGCTGATGTTACCAGAAGGTGGGAGGCAGCTGCTTGCCACTCAAAAGCCAATAAGCAGGCCAGGCTGGTAGAAAGAAAGATTTGCTTTATTTCAGATACCGGCAACCAGTAGGGAGGGCAGACATTTGTTCAAAGGCCAGCTCTCTCCACTGACAATCAATTGCACGAGAGCTTTTCTAGCCGGGGGTGGGGTGGGCTACGTGCAGAAACAGCACAGTCAGCTCTGACAGTCATCTTCAGATTGATCACTGATGGTCTGACCAGCCTTGTCTTGATTATACAGTTAATTCTTCAGTTCCAGGGTCAGTTTGTTTCCATGTCTTTGAGGCCACTTCTTGGAACTGTGGCAGTGTATGTCTCAGGTACAGTCTGATCATCATGTAGTTAACTTCTTCACCCTTGCAGGGTGGGGACGGGGATCGCTTTTAAGACAGCTCACTGGATATGGCTCAGAATATTATTGATAGCCCTTGAGAAGGAACTAAAGGTCTTTGACTATGCTAAAAGACCCTGATGCTGGGAAAGATTGAAGGTGGGAGGAGAGGGGGACGACAGAGGATGAGATGGTTGGATGGCATCACCAACTCAAGGGGCGTGAGTTTGAGTTTGAGTAAACTCTGGGAGTTGGTGATGGACAGGGAGGCCTGGCGTGCTGCAGTCCATGGAGTCACAAAGAGTTGGATATGACTGAGCGACTGAAAAATGACTGTGTTATTATTATTTGGTCTTTGACAGTTATTCTATATTTTGGTTTTGTTTTGCATGTTCTCATTTCTCTGATCAAACATATTCTTTGACTAAAGTTTCCACAGACGAAAGACAGGCAGAGGACACTGGGGGCTGGGGGGGTGGGGGCAAGAACCATAGGGTCCTGCTCCATTTCAGTAATAATGTATGTATATGAGTTATTTTTAAACTAGGGCAAAAAAACCTGAAGCATTGTCTAAGGCAGAACTAATTTCCATCCAACAGAGAAAATGAAAACTTGAGATTCCTCAGGAAACACTTCTGGAGTGGTTGGGTATTAGGGCATAGAAACAAAATGGAATATTATACAGCCAGTAAAATGATTAGACTGAGAAACAATAGGATGGTTCCTCAAAATTTTAATAGAATTAGCCTATGCTCCAGCTATCCCACTTCTGGTATTCATCCAAAAGAGCTGAAAAAGGTGGCAGCGTCTCGCGTGTCCATTGACAGATGTTGTTTAGTGGCCAAGTCGTGTCTTGACTCTTGCAGTGCCATGGACTATAGCCCACCAGTCTCCTCTCTTCATGGCACTTCTCCGGCAAGAATACTGGAGTGTGTTGGCATTTCCATCTCCAAGGGATCTTCCCAACCCAGGGATCAAACCCGAGTCTCCTGCACTGGCAGGTGGATTCTTTACCACTGCTGCTGCTGCTAAGTCGCTTCAGTCGTGTCCGACTCTGTGCGACCCCATAGACGGCAGCCCACCAGGCTCCCCCGTCCCTGGGATTCTCCAGGCAAGAACACTGGAGTGGGTTGCCATTTCCTTCTCCTCTTTACCACTGAGCCACCAGGAAAGCCATTACTGACAGATACATTTATGTAAGTATATACACTTATGCAAACAAAGCAGACTAGGGTATATGCATACAATGTAATATCACTAAGCCTTAAATTGGAAGGAATATTGATGTATACTACAACATGAATGAAACTTGAAGACTATTCTAGGTACCCCATATAAGTTGGAATCATACAATATTTGCCTTTGGCTTATTTCACTTAAAGGTAAATATTGTATGATTCCATTTACATGGGGTACCTAGAATAGTCACATTCATGAAGACAGAAAATAGAATGGTGGTTGCCAGGGGAGGAGAAATGGGGAGTTAGTATTCAATGGGCATAGAATTCATTTTGGGAAGATGATAAAGTTCTGTAAATGAATGGTGATGATGGTTGCACAAGAGTATGAAGTTTTTATATTTAGTTTTACAGGACTGTACACTTAAAAGTAGTTAAAATGGTAAATACTATGTTCAGCTCAGTTCAGACACTCAGTCATGTCCAACTCTTTGCAACCCCATGAATCGCAGCACACCAGGCCTCCCTGTCCATCACCAACTCCTGGAGTTCACCCAAACTCATGTCCATTGAGTCAGTGATGCCATCCAACCCTCTCATCCTCTGTCATGCCCTTCTCCTCCTGCCCCCAATCCCTCCCAGCATCAGGGTCTTTTCCAATGAGTCAACTCTTCGCGTGAGGTGGCCACAGTATTGGAGTTTCAGCTTCAGCATCAGTTCTTCCAATGAACACCCAGGACTGACCTCCTTTAGGATGGACTGGTTGGATCTCCTTGCAGTCCAAGAGACTCTCGAGAGTCTTCTCCAACACCACAGTTCAAAAGCATCAGTTCTTTGGCGCTCAGCTTTCTTCACAGTCCAACTCTCACAAAGCCTTGACTAGACGGACCATTGTTGGCAAAGTAATGTCTCTGCTTTTGAATATGCTATCTAGGTTGGTCATAACTTTCCTTCCAAGTGTTTCAGCTTCAGCATCAGTTCTTCCAATGAACACCCAGGACTGACCTCCTTTAGGATGGACTGGTTGGATCTCCTTGCAGTCCAAGAGACTCTCGAGAGTCTTCTCCAACACCACAGTTCAAAAGCATCAGTTCTTTGGCGCTCAGCTTTCTTCACAGTCCAACTCTCACAAAGCCTTGACTAGACGGACCATTGTTGGCAAAGTAATGTCTCTGCTTTTGAATATGCTATCTAGGTTGGTCATAACTTTCCTTCCAAGGAGTAAGGGTCTCTTAATTTCATGGCTGCAGCCACCATCTGCAGTGATTTTGGGGCCCCAAAAAATAAAGTCTGCCACTGTTTCCCCATCTATTTCCCATGAAGTGATGGGACCGGATGCCATGATCTTAGTTTTCTGAATGTTGAGCTTTAAGCCAACTTTTTCACTCTCCTCTTTCACTTTCATCAAGAGGCTCTTTAGTTCCTCTTCACTTTCTGCTATAAGGGTGGTGTCATCTGCATATCTGAGGTTATTGATATTTAATTACAATTTTTAAAATATTTTAATGGTTAGAAAAAGATTAGAAATATAGGAAAGGGTAAATGCATATGATAAATACATATGTTATTAAATACAAAGGAGTGTGAATCAAATCGCTAATATATTTTAGTTTTAAGAATATATATGCAAAGATTGAAAATGATACAAAAATAGTTATATTAGGGTGCTGAGTTTGCAAAGGTTTTTTTAAAAAATATTTTTGCCCGGTTTCAGTAATTCAGTAATTTGTATCTTTTGGGCTTCCTTGGTGGCTCAGACAGTAAAGAATCTGTCTGCAATGCAGGAGAGCTGGGTTCGATCCCTGGGTTTGGACAGTCCTCTGGAGAAGGAAATGGAAATCTCATGGACAGAGGAGCCTGGTGGGCTACAGTCCATGGGGTCGCAAAGAGCCAGAAATGAATGCGAGACTAACACACACATCCATTTTATTTTTATTTTATTCTTTTTGGCCGTGCCATGCATTTTGTGGAATCATATTCCCAACCAGGGATTGAACCCAGACCCACACAGTGAAAGCATGAAGTCCTAACCACTGGACCACCAGGAATTCCCAATCTTATTTTAAATGGACCCAAAATAACTCACCAAACTCGATGCTGAAACCAAGTACATTTCCTGAAAGAATCACAGCATGTTAGAAGTACACAGTAGACATTTCACTTCTACCAGTTTCCCTTTTAGACATTTTGATTGGCAGATGTGTTTTATTGTCTGTGAAAGAAGTGGTTCTTCAAACAGCTAAAGGTAAAGCATCACACATTGTCAGTAATAGTGGTCAATGGTTAAAAGAAACACCTCTAAATTTTCAGGCTTTGTAGTTTGAATATTGATTTAAGCATAACATTTGCTCCTCAATGAGTAAACCAACAGATCCATGTCTTTTTCTCGTTGACAATGAATCTTTTCTTCTTACACACTCCTGACCCAATGTATTTGTCCAACCCACATACACAACCTTCAGTGTTTCCCCAGACTTTCCAAATGGACACTACTTCAAGTTGCTGGTGAGAAGAAGCTGTTTTGCGTGCCTTAATTTATGCAGCTGTTGTGAAATGACAGGAATTTTCTGACTATAGGACTTTTCATTCATTTCAGATCATTGGAAAGGAGACCAAATTGTTTTGTTGCAATAGAATGAGGGAAGACTCAGGGTGTAATGAAAGAGGTTATATCACCCAGAAGGCATTTCCTTACATTCCTAGACTCAGTTTAACTTCCTGGTACAAATAGCTGTTATAAATTGAAGGCATTATGACAAGTGGCATCCAGGTGGCTGTCCAAATAATGCTTCACATGGTGACGATATCTTGTGACCATTGTATTCCTCATATGCTGATGGATTAATAACCCAATTTAATTCATCCAGATTAGATCAGAGCCTCATGGACAAACCGACAACAACCAAACCCAAAACACTGACGCATGCCCCCCAGAATGCAAATTTGCTGTATCATTTATCTCATTCAAGTGACTAGAATTCTCATGTCAGCTATTCAGGGCAAAGTCTTCTACACCAAGGTACCTGGGAAACTAATAATCTGACAGTTGCTTTGAATTATTAAGTTGTAAAAAAGAAAGTTTTAGTGACTAGAACTTTTATATCCTTCCCCGATTTATACCCCAGCGTCAGTTATCCTTTTTCCTGCACCATATTGAATAAACACTGCAAACATCGGTTTATCTTGGCTGTGCCGAGCCTCTGTTGCTGCGTGGGCTTCTCTGCAGCCGCAAGCAGTGGGCCTCCTCTCTGGTTGCAGTGTGTGGGCTTCTCACGGTGGTGGCTCCTCTTTCTGCAGAGCCTGGGCTCCAGGTGAACAGGCTTCAGTAGCTGTAGCACGTATGTTCAGTAGTTGAGGTTCCCGGGCGAGCACAGACTCAGTATTTGCAGCACATGGACTTAGTTGTTCAGCAAGCATGTAGGACCTTCAAGGATCAAAGACTGAACCCATGTCTCCTGCATTGGCAGGCAGAGCCACAGGGGAAGCCCTTCAAGGCAATTTTTAAAAATCCCAATTTGGGGTGGTGGTATACACTAGATTGTGTTTCCCCAAAATCCATATGTGAAGACCTAACCCCCAGTACTTCAGAGTGTGGCTGTATGTGGAAATAAGGTCTCTCCTGCACCCCAGCTTGAGACATGATTGACTAAATTATATATATTTAGTTTCAAGGTGGTTTAGATGTACATTGTAAAATGCGTACCACAATCAACCTAATTAACATATCCATCACTTCCCACAGTAACCACGTTTTTGGGGAAATGGAAACACCTGAGATTTACTCTCAGCAAATTTCAAGTATATATTACACTATTATTAACTACAGTCATCATGCTATCTCCAGAACCTATTCATTTTTGTAACTAAAAGTTTGTATCCTTTGATCAATATCTCCCCTCTCTCCCAACCCCCAGCCTTTGGTGATAACCATTGTACTCTCTGTTACTGTGAGTTTAACTTTAAAAAAATTCCACAGATAAGTAAGACTGCATAATATTTGTTTCTATGTCTAGGTTATTTCACTCCAAGGTTATTTCACTTCATAGTGTCCCCCAAGTTCATCCATGTTGTTGGAAATAGCAGGTTTCCTTCTTTTTATTTTTTAGGTATTGTTTGCATGTGTGTATATATATATATAGTGAAATAGATGATGTACAATATTATATGTTTCAGACATAAAACATAGTGACCCATTGGTTGTTCAGTAGCATGTTGTTTAATCTCCACGTACTTATGAATTTTCCAGTTTTCTTTATGTAATTAATTTCTAGTTTCACACCATCGTAGTTAGAAAACAAATGAGCACTGTAATGGTAGAACTCTGCCAAATCTCTAGTGTCACTAAGCTTTGCTTTTGATAACTGTACAAAGTTCTAGGGAAGAGGGAAAAGCACAGACATTCCTGTGTCTGTATCAACAGGAACTGAGTGAAGAGAGGAAAAAACTTCCCCTGAGAATGTATAACCACAAGTCAAACTTCTTGCATGTTTGTTGTCTAACTCATAATACCTAGGTAATGCAAAAAACCTCAAGCAAAGGAATTGTTTTAAATTGGAACTGTGTTGGCCTGCCTCCAGGCAACTGAAACACAACGGCAATCATTTTTTTTTTCTGGGGGAAAGTGACATCAATGTAACCTTCAAAGAAGTTTGACAAATAAAGGTTTACTGAGGATAATAGTACAGGGACTTCTCTGATAGTCAGGTGGCCCAGATTTCACCTTCCAATGCAGGGGCTGCAGCTTTGATCCCTGGTTGGGAAGCTAAGACCCCACATAACTTGTCGCCAAAAAAATAAATCAAAATATAAAATAGAAGCAATATTGTAAAAATTTTAATAAAGTCTTCTAAAATGAGATTATAATTAAATGAACAAACAAATGAACAGGAAAACAAAACATCAGGAGTGGGAGCCAACAGAAATACAAGACAGCAAAATCAGACCAGCCAAAAGTGTACATGGTGGAATTGACAGAAGAAACGAAGTTTTAACAGATGTCCAGGAATATTTTGGACTAGGTTATTCAGATCAGCCCCATCACTAAAAACCACAGTGAATGCTGGTTAAAAGCAAGATAAGTAAGAAAAACTCTGAAAGCATTGAAAAACAGGACAAGGGTTAAAGAAAGTGAGAACCAGAGAGAAGCTTGAAATTGCTTTTGCCTTTGGTGCATTTCCTATTCTGGGCAAACTTGAACTTTGGATTTTGACAGCCTTCTGGGGAAGAAGAGGCAGAAATCAAAGCCTGGTGGCCCCCAAGTTGAGGAGTCTAAGAGGAGGATCTCACTACACTGAGCTGGACCCGCAGAGAGTGACAACTTAGGATTAGGGTGAAACAGAAGTAAACTCACGTCTCTCTCTCCATCCAGGGACAGAAATTTTTCCTTGTCTAACAGCGAGAAGAGAGGGGAGGGACTTCCCTGGTGGTCCAGTGGTTGAGACGCCATGCTTTCCATACAGTAGGCACGGGTTCCATCCCTGGTTGAGGAACTAAGATCCTGAGTGCCATATGGTGCAGCCAAAAAGAGAGAAAAAATAGTGAAAAGTATAACAGCCTAGCCTTTACATGGACTTGCTGCTCAAAACACATTGCCTTAAGCCCTTAGTGTAGTTCGAAGTGTTCCCGGGCTAGTAGTGCCCCGAAACAAGTAGCAGAAGGAAACAAGTCCTCTCTGAAAGACTGGTCCTTCCTCTAGGGCCTCAAGGAAATCCTTCAGATGAATTCATAAGGCAAATGAGTGTATTTGTCTTCCATTGGAGCTGTGACAAGTTACTGCAAACTTGGTCAAGGCTTATAACAACACAAATTTGTTGTCTTATGGTTCCAGAGGTCAGGAGTCAACGAGGGTCTCACTGTGCAAAAATCAAGGTGTCTACAGCGAGTGTTTTCAACTCGATGGACATGAATTTGAGCAAGCTCCAGGAGTTGGTGATGGACAGGGAAACCTGGGTGCTATAGTCCATGGAGTCGCAAAGTCGGACACAACTGAGCGACTGAACTGAACAGGGCTATGTTTCTTCCAGCTAGAGACTCTAGGGGCAACATTTGGAAATTATAGACCATGAATGAGTATCAGCAGAAAAGACATGAAACATACATGCATGCACATATATTAATATATCATGAATCAGTTGGGTTTATTGTAGAAATGGAGGGTTGGTTTGACATCAGAGAATCTCATTAGTGTAATTCACATTTTAAGAGATTAAAAGAGAAAAACTATATGCTTGTTTCAGTGGATTAAAAAAAAATAGCTTTGAGGTAGTTGAATGTGCTGTCGCTTCAGTTGTATCCAATTCTTTGCAACCCTATGGACTGTAGCCCACCAGGCTCCTCTGTCCATGGGATTCTCCAGGCAAAAATAATGGAGTGGGTTGCCATTTCCTACCCCAGGGGAATCTTCCCAACCCACGTCTCTTACATCTCCTGGCAGGCAGATTCTATACCACTAGTGCCACCTGGGAAGCCCATGATTCAATATCACAATTAAATAAAAACAATATTAGATTCCAATGACTCCTGTAACAAATTACCCTGAATTTCATGGCTTAAAGCAATAATTCTCTCACAGTTCTGAAGGCTGTAAATAAAAGACCTAAGCATCAGTAGGGTCAAGCTCCACTCAGGTTCTTGAGGAAGGTTGGTTCTTGCCTCTCAGAACTTTTGTCATTGATGGTGTTTTTTCACTGATGGTGACATCGTTCTGACCTCAGCATGTGTCTTCACATGGACCTCTCTGTGTCTGTCTATAAAATTGCCCTCTCCCTCTTTTAAGGATACATGTGATTGCTTTTAGGGCCAACCTTGATAATTCAAGATAAATTCCAATCAAGATCCTTAATCACATCTTTGGCCATATAAATTAATTTTCACTCTTGCTCTGTCAGATGATATTCACATGGTCCAGCAATTAGGAAGAAAATATAACTTAGTGGGGTGGGGACACTTTTTTTCAGCATACTGCAAAACAAACCACAAAGGAATTATAAAAGACAACTTCCTTAACTTGTATTTTAATCAGGATCTAAAAACAGTAGCTAAAGCTAATATTAATCATTCCTTTAAAACCAGGAATAGGAATGGATGCCCGTTATTACCAGTTGTCCTATATTATCCCAGAAGCCCAAACCAATACAGCAAGATAAAGACATAAGAATTCTAAGAATTGAAAAGAAAAACAAAAAGTATTATTTTAACATAACTATCTGAATAGAAAACTTTAAAAAACATCTCCAGATATAGAATTAATAATAGTTTAAGTCAATTGCATTTCTATATGCGCATATGTGGATTATATTAGCAACTGTAATAAATTACAGAAATATATACCATGTAAAATAGCAACCCAAACAGTAGAGGGTGTTGTGCTTCCTGCTGTAATGGAATACTGGGACCACACGTGGCTTTTTATAGTACACTTTCACTTTTCTCTTTCATGCATTGGAGAAGGAAATGGCAACCCACTCCAGTATTCTTGCCTGGAGAATCCCAGGGATGGGGGAGCCTGGTGGGCTGCCGTCTATGGGGTCACACAGAGTCGGACACGACTGAAGTGACTTAGCAGCAGCAGCAGCAAAGGATGTAAAAATATAAGCAACACTTGTTTTCAGACATTGGGAAATAGAGAAGGATGATAAAAATGTTATCCTGGACTTCGCTGATGGTCCAGTGCGTAAGACACTGCTCCCAAGGCAGGGGTCCTGGGTTCAATCCTTGGTCAGGGAAGTAGGTCCTGCATGCCGCAACAGAGAGAAAATCCCAATTGCCGCATCTAAGACCTGGCACAGCCACATAAATAAATATAGTTTTTAAATTTTATAGTTATCCCAACAATGCCTCTGGTTTCTTCCTGGTAGCTCTTTCTGAACCACAGTGCGGGGATGAGGAGCCCAAACAGCATGAGAGTCTTACTGAGCTGGGGAGACGGAGTTCAGAGTTTCAAAAGGCAGCTGGATACTCGCGAGGAGAGAGCTATGTGCAGAAAGGGCTCCAGAAATTCATCATAAAGATCACCTTGAGTTTTGGCTGAATACAAAGCAACACGTGTCTAGAGAAAATGCTACAAGGTCAGGCAAAGCAAAGCACTTGGGAGCTCAAAGCTGAATAATTCGCAGAACTAGGAGGTACTGAATTCTCATCAACCAGAGCAGAGAAACCTTACTGAAAAGCTGGGAAGAACTATAGCCACACAAATACACACTCACATGCACACATGATGATGGTGTGTATCAGAGAAACACGGGAACCAACTGAGAGAGTCCCGAATGCCAAAGCAGGAACAGTACACAAAATACTATTGAATTATAATCCAAGAGTGATAACCACATTCAAGGAGTGAAGACAGTAATGTTAAGATATCAGTTCTCAAAATGTTTTAAATGTTCAATACACTTTTCTAAAAAAGCAGGGCCTTTTTTCCCCTAGAAATAGACAGGCTGATTCCAAATATTATATGGAGATGAAAAGGATTTAGAATACTATAACACTTTTAAGGAAAATTGGAAGGACTGCTACTACATGATCTAAAAAAAAAAAAGGAAGGGTATTTCCCTGAGAGTGGTTAGGCCTTGGAACTTTCACTGCTGTGGCCAGGTTCAATCCCTGCTTGGGGAACTAAGATCCCACAAGTTATCTGATGTGGCCTAAATAAATAAATAAATTATTATTATTGTTATAAAGCTACAGCTTCAAGGCAATGTAGTGTGGTATGAATCTATATATCAATATTTCACTAGAAGGGATTAGAAAATTTGGAAATAGATGTCATATATACATATTCCCATACATATACAGTTTATTCCTTTTTTTAGAATTATTTATTTATTTCTGGCAGTTCCGGGTCTTCATTTCTGCATGGGCTTTTCTCCAGTTGTGGTGACCAGGGCTTCTCATTGAGGTGGCTTCTCTTGTGGGGCACACGCTCCAGGGCACATGGGCTTCAGTAGTTGCGGCTCATGGGTTCTAGAGCTCGGGCTTAGTAGTTACGGTGCTGGGCCTTAGTTGCTCTGCAGCATGTGGGATCTCCCTGGATCAGGGATTGAATCTGTTTCTCCTGCATTGGCAGGCCCAGATTCTTATTCACTGTGCTATCAGGGAAGTCCAGTTTATTCATTTTCAAAAGGTATCAAAGTAATCCATCGTCTTTCCAAGAAATAGCAGTGGAAAAAAGGGGGATCCATATCAGAGGAAATGTGCCTCAGTATTAAAAATAGATAAAAATCAGGAGGAGATGGAACAGTACCTGGAGGGAGAATGGGATTGGGGAGGACTGGGAAGGTCATTTCATGGACGTCACAGCGAAGGCTGCTTCTGGTTACTTCTCTGGTTTTACCATTTCCGCTGATTACTCTGTCTATAATTTCAGCTCCTTGAGTGAGATATCCTATGGTTTGATTCTAGATAATGCCATGCTATTTCATTGTACTGAAATGCTTTCTACACAATTACATTTATTCTTTACTTGGGTAACTCCTATATTTCTTCTTTGAGTTTTCTTTTGATAAATCGGCAAATACTTACATTACTTATGGCTTCTCTGGTGGCTCAGATGGTGAAGAATCTGCCTGACCCCCAGGAGACCCGGGTGCAATCCCTGGGTTGGGACGATCTCCTGGAGAAGGGAATCGCTACCCACTCCAGTGTTCTTGCCTGGAGAATTCCATGGACAGAGGAGCCTGGTGGGCTACAGTCCCTGAAGTTGCAGAGTCAGACACTACTAATCAACTAACCCTTTCACATTACAGTATTTATAATATATTAAAGATAAAGAATTTTTTGAAAGAACACCTGTGTAACCCTCACTGAAAGAGATTTCTAAAATCAACCCTAGCTTTGGTATTAGCTAGGAGAACTTACACACTCAGAATGTGGTCATTTTCACAGTATGATGTATTACAGTGTAAGGGGCTGAGAAGAAACACAAGCTGGAATCAAGATTGCCGGGAGAAATATCAATCACCTCAGATATGCAGATGATACCACCCTTATGGCAGAAAGTGAAGAGGAGCTAAAAAGCCTCTTGATGAAAGTGAAAGAGGAGAGTGCAAAAGTTGGCTTAAAGCTCGACATTCAGAAAACGAAGATCATGGCATCCAGTCCCATCACTTCATGGGAAATAGATGGGGAAACAGTGTAAACAGTGTCAGACTTTATTTTGGGGGGCTCCAAAATCACTGCAGATGGTGACTGCACCCATGAAATTAAAAGACGCTTACTCCTTGGAAGAAAAGTTATGACCAACCTAGATAGTGTATTCAAAAGCAGAGACATTACTTTGCCGACTAAGGTCTGTCTAGTCAAGGCTATGGTTTTTCCTGTGGTCATGTATGGATGTGAGAGTTGGACTGTGAAGAAGGCTGAGCGCCAAAGAATTGATGCTTTTGAACTGTGGTGTTAGAGAAGACTCTTGAGAGTCCCTTGGACTGCAAGGAGATCCAACCAATCCATTCTGAAGGAGATCAGCCCTGGGATTTCTTTGGAAGGAATGATGCTAAAGCTGAAACTCCAGTACTTTGGCCACCTCGTGAGAAGAGTTGACTCATTGGAAAAGACTCTGATGCTGGGAGTGATTGGGGGCAGGAGGAGAAGGGGACGACCGAGGATGAGATGGCTGGATGGCATCACGGACTCGATGGACGTGAGTCTGAGTGAACTCCGGGAGATGGTGATGGACAAGGAGGCCTGGCGTGCTGCGATTCATGGGGTCGCAAAGAGTCGGACAGGACAGCGACTGAACTGAACTGAAGGGGCTTCCCAGGCAATGCTAGTGGTAAAGTGAGAGTAGTAAAGAACCCACGTGCAATTGCAGGAGATGCAACAGACGTGGGTTTGACCCCTGGGTTAGGAAGATCTCTGGAGGAGGAAATGGCAATCCGCTCCAGTATTCTTGCCTGGGAACTCCCGTGAACAGAGGAGATTGGTAGGCTGCAGTCCATGGGGTCACAAAGGACTGGACATGACTGAGTGATTGAGCAAGGATACAAAACAAAATCAGCAAAGGGAAAAGGTGCAAGGAAGCCAGTTGCAAGCTTCTAAGAGTCCACTCCCAGGGGAGTCTTATAGATGTGGTTAACTCTTCCAACAATGAGTTGTGGAAACACATAAAATGTTGCCTGCCAGGGAAGCTCATTAGCGACTCGACAGCAAGAGTGTTCCCTGGGAACTGGACATGCAGGCTCCCTCTGCCTGGCATATATTGAAAACCAAAATTCAAGACTTCTGGATGGAAAACAAGTGTCTGGGATAAACCATATTGTCTAGGCACAGTGAGCCACTCTTGTCAGGCAATGGTGGGAACCCCTCCTCTCAAGATGAAATTTAACCTCCCAGACACCAGCCAAGGTCAACTTGCAGGCAGGTCTTTCTAAGGATAGCATCTCAGGCCTGCTATTTATTCTGGTATGCACTTTCTGTATACACATTCCAAAATCCTGAAACCTCCATCCCAAACACCCACCCTCCATCCATCGAGTAACCACTCAGTTAATGAGTATTGACTATGTCCTTGGTATTTCCCCCCTACAGATTTCTTACATGTGTATGTGTGCCTATGGGCTTCCTTGGTGGCTCAGATGGTAAAGAATCTGCCTGCGATGCTGGAGACCTGGGTTTGATCCCTGGGTTGAGAAGATCCCCTGGAGAAGGGAATGGCAACCCACTTCAGTATTCTTGCCCAGAGAATCCCATGGACAGAAGAGCCTGGTAGGCTACAGTCCACGGGATAGCAAAGAGTTGGACACGACTTGGCTACTGAACAGCATAGTACTATTCTAATATTTTAGGCTTTTCTATATCCCTATATGGTATGTTGGTTCCACCTTATTGCTCTTCTGTTTAAAAGATGGACTGTCTTATTTCTTGATTCTTCTTATATATGAAACTGGAAATCATTTACCTACTCTCATACATATCCATAGATGTTTTTATTGGGATCCTATTAAATTTACAAAAAACTTCAAAAGGAATTGACATCCTTTTGAAATTTAGTCTTCTGTGTAGAGATAAATAATCAAAATAAGATAGACATATATTTTTTTGATGATAAGTGCTAAATAAGTCAGAGAAGGAGACCAGAAGGTGGGGATGGAGGCTGCTATTCTAAATAGGAGAGACTTATTGATATTTTTCTAATTAATTAATTAATTTGGCCATGTGGGGTCTTAGTTACGGTACAGGGGACCTTCACTCTTCATTGTCGCATGCAGGATCTTTAATTGCGGTATGTGAACTCTTAATTGCAGCATTTGGGGTCTAGTTCCCTGACCAGGGGTCAGAACCAGGCCCCCTACATTGGGAACGTGGAGTCTTAGCCACTGGATCAACAGGCAAGCCCCCTGATGATATTTTAGTATAGACTCTAATGCAGTGAGGAAGGGAGTTCCTGTTCCAGATAGAGGGAGTGGCAAGTTCAAAGGCCCTCAGGGACTGGTCTCAGCTAGGAGCACAAACAGCTCACCCATCGTCACAGGGGACGAGGCAGAGTGTCCTGCCGAGATGCGGTCTGATGGGTAGATGCAGTGGTAGGCTGGGGTAGACAGTCTCCTGTTTTCTTAGTGAA
The DNA here is from genome assembly GCA_006410675.1 of Oreotragus oreotragus. Taxonomy (NCBI): domain Eukaryota; kingdom Metazoa; phylum Chordata; class Mammalia; order Artiodactyla; family Bovidae; genus Oreotragus; species Oreotragus oreotragus. Next base: position 421,301 of record SJYX01003038.1, on the reverse strand, counting down.
ACAGAAAGCTGTGCAGAATGAGGATCTGGAAGGCAGTGTTAAGAGGAGAAGGGAAGGGCTTCGCTGGTGGTCCAGTGGTTAAGAAGCTGCCTTGCAATGCAGGGGACACAGGTTCGATCCCTGGTGCAGGAAGATCCCACATGCTGAGGAGCAACTAATATCGTGCACCACGACTCCTGAAGCCCTCAGCTCTAGAGTCTGTGCTCCGCAACAAGAGAACCCACCACAAAGAGAAGCCCCTGCACCACAACTCAAGAGGAGCCCCTGGTCTCTGCAACTAGAAACAAGTCCACATGTAGCAACGGAGACCCAGCACAGCCAAAAATGAATGAATACAAAGAGGAGAAGTATGACTCCTGAAGCCCTCAGCTCTAGAGTCTGTGCTCCGCAACAAGAGAACCCACCACAAAGAGAAGCCCCTGCACCACAACTCAAGAGGAGCCCCTGGTCTCTGCAACTAGAAACAAGTCCACATGTAGCAACGGAGACCCAGCACAGCCAAAAATGAATGAATACAAAGAGGAGAAGGGGACCGTGGTATTTCTAGCAGGTGGCATGAAGGGCCTATTCAAGACTGCTGCTGCTGCTGCTGCTGCTAAGTCACTTCAGTCGTGTCCAACTCTGTGCGACCCCATAAACAGAAGCCCACCAGGCTCCCTTGTCTCTGGAATTCTCCAGGCAAGAACACTGGAGTGGATGACTGTTAATTCACAGTAAGAATTGTGCTCAGTTCTCACGCACATTCAACCACGTGGGTAGAGGCTCGGAGGAAGCGTGAGGTGGACTTATTCAGGGTTGTGATTTAACCAAGAAGGAATCACAAGGCAACAGAAGGACAAGAAAATGGAGGATGAAGTGTTTGGAAATACGGTAACAGTGACCGTGCAATTCCCGCCAGATAAAGAGAGAAATAAGGACAGAAGGAGGCAAGGGACCGTGACCTTTCTTGAGTCTTTTAAACTAGCCCATCAGAATTATTTTGTAAAATATACTGTAAAACTAACTTTTTAGAGATTATCCTTCAAACTAGAAATCTGTGAAGAGGTCATTAATTATTTGAATGAATTAAAGAACTTAATTATTAGTACTCTTACAAACCTGAACATTTTTCTATCCCTAGAAGTTAGCATATAATCTAGAATATAACAATGGTTAAATATTCTCTTATTAATCTTCAACATCAGTCATAAAAGGAACTTGATCCTTGTAATACTCAAATAATTCTTGGTAATTTCTGATGTTAATTACAGGCCTGGAGCAAGTAATTAAAATTGACAGAAGGTGGAGATTTCCAGTGGTTAAGACTCCATGCTTCCAATGTGAGGGGCATGGCTTTGATCTCTGCTTGAGGAACTAGGATCCCACATGTTGTGGGACACAGACAAAGAAAAATGAAATAATAAAAAAATTTTTTTAATTCACATAAAGTGGGAAAATTTTGGAGAACAGTTAAGATAATTGCTCCATTGGAAGCCCAAGCCTTTTTGATTTTTGGTATACCAGAATAGCAAATCTGATTAATCACCATTTTATATTCCTTCTTCCCTTCCAAAGGATCTGAGAAATCCTAGGCCTCTCTGAAAACAAGGCCATAATTTGTAAAGTACTGATTTATTGTCCAGATATAGTTAAGCTGACTTTTTTTCATTTCTAACACAATAAAGCATCAAACCTGTATTTCCTTTCCTCCTCCTCCTCCTGTATTTCCTTCCATTCTTCATAAAATCTCAGAGTTGAAAAGAATAAGCATACACCAGTGCTTGGCCCCTACGTGGATTTTTGACAAGGATCATACAGTGCCAGTGATAGAGAAGTCTGATTCATTGTCCAATTGACTTCAGCTCTGTTTGCTATAAAGTTTTATCTCAAACTGAGCCCAAATATGCTGCCATAAAAACTCTCACCCATTTGTCTCAGGCTTGTACCCAAAGTCACACTACATAGATTTTATTCCTCTCCCACAGTATAATCCTTCAAAGAATGTTTAAAAAAAAAAAAAAGGCCACACTTTTTACTTGACATAAACAGCTATACTTTTCCTCACTTCTTTTAGTCATTCTTCATATGATCATCTCGCCAGCCAAACCCTTGTCCTCAGATCAGCTCCAGAGGGTGGTTTTCCTCCTCGTCAGTGGCTCCCAACACAGTCCTACAATTAAGGATGTCCTGCCTCCGAGAAGACCAGACCTATGAAGGCCTCTATTATACTTCCATTTGGACTTAAAATCCCATTTGTTATTTATAGCATCTGTATCACATTACATTTGTTGCTCTTAAACTGTACTCCTGTGTGGTTGCTTTCCTGGGCCAAGTTTCAGCCATTACATTTGTCTATATTAAACTTTGTTCTCCTGGATTAAGCCCATCATTTCATCTACTACCTTTTTGACTGTCATTCTGTCAAATCTATTAGCCTTCTACATTTACCTTATCTAAGGATGTAATCAGTGCATCTCAATGTCATTATGTCAATAATGGTATAAAAAAGTCTGATTACTAAGCAGTCTGCTCTTTAGCTTTAAAGCCCTCTCTCAGCCCTTCTTTCAGCCTTTTCTGATTACTTCACTGAATACAGATCCACCCACATCACATCATCCTGTCTACAAAAGCATCGTGGGATGCTTGACATTCCTTCTTAATGCTGTAGTACTCTTTTCAGAAATCATCTTTAAGTACAACTCCATGGTGGGTACCATGGCTTTAAGCCTACAGCTAAAGACCTCCCTCTTATGACTGAAATACTGCACGTACCACAAAGTGCTTTGAAGACCTCTGCCTCAAGATAATGGAAGGAACACAACCAATTGCCTCGTGTTCCTTCAGAGACTCCACTGATATTTCGCTATCAAATTGTAAAAAGTGATATAAACGCTGTAAGAGGGAAAATGGTGAGGGGATTTATCAGCAGATAAGAAATTTCAAACAAATCTGGAAGGCCAAAGGAGACGGAAGCGTCTTAGTGTAGTGGGGGAGCTGGAGCTCACACTGCGGTTCAGTTTTGGGGTGTGAGCTAAGTTTTTTCAATCGATTCTGACTCTTTGCGACCCCATGGATTGTAGCCCCAGGCTCCTCTGTCTGTGGGATTCTCCAGGCAAGAATACTGGAGTGGGTTGCCATGCCCTCCTCCAGGGGATTGTCCCAACCCAGGAATCGAAACTGCAGCTTCTGCATTGTAAGGGGGATTCTTTACTGCTGAGCCACCAAGGAAGCCCCTCAGGTGGGGTAGCTGTGTAGTTAGGAGACCAGTCAGAATCTGTGAATTAGAGAATAGGAAAGCAGAGTGGGGCTGAAAATATGGAAGAGCTGTGCTAATCTACTCCCAGCTTTCCTGCCTCACCTGCCAGAGGCTGCATCACCAAAAGAAAAAATATATATCCTGATACCTAAGGAAATTAAACTGCTTGAAGTCTATGTTTTCTACTATGAGTACTGGGTCGGATTCCCTAAAGAAGTACAGCAGCCATACTAAATGTCTCTCCAACACATAACAGCTTCCCATTTAGGGAAAGAGGCTTAACAGGAGGCAGTAGAAGGAGAAACTCACACCGTGAGATGAAATAATCCATCACCCCTTTTATCCTTAGATATAAGGGAACTAGGGCTTCCCTCGAAGGAAATGGCAGCCCACTGCAGTGTTCTTGCCTGGAGACTCCCAGGGATGGGGGTGCCTGGTGGGCTCTTGTCTATGGGGTTGCACAGAGTCGGACTCGACTGAAGCGACTTAGCAGCAGCAGCAGCAGGGCTTCCCTTGGAGAAGGCAGTGGCCGCCCACTGCAGTGTTCTTGCCTGGAGACTCCCCGGAACGGGGGTGCCTGGTGGGCTCCGTCTGTGGGGTCGCACAGAGTCAGACACGACTGAGGCGACTTAGCAGCAGCAGCAGCAGGGCTTCCCTGGTGGCTCAGAGGTCAAGACTCCACCTGCCAGTGCAGGAGACGCAGGTTTGATCCCTGGGTCAGGAAGATACTCTGGAGGATAAATGGCAACCCGCCCCAGATTTCTTGCCTAGAAAATCCCATGGACAGAGGAGCCTGGTGGGCCACCGTCCATGAGGTCGCAAAGAGTCAGATACGACTTACTGACATTGTAAACAACAACAATAATAAAGGAACAAAGATCAACAGATTTACAAGGGGAAAAAAAAAAAAACATGAATGAGCTAGATCAAGATACACAAGAAAAATTAATCCCAGAGGAAACAGATAATTCAAGAAACAAAAAAGGGCTTGAAATAAAATAATTAGTCTCAGAAAATATTATATAGATAAAACTGAAGGCTTTGGAAAACACTATAAGAAAGGGCTGCTATTAACTAATAATAGGAATGTGACTAAAAATATTTCAAAAGAACTAGAATATAAAAGTTGAAAATTATCCCATGTACCTCTCAAGGATTAACGTGCATAAGAATCACCCGGGGATCTTATTAGAAAAGAGTCTAATTCGGTAGTTTTGAGGTGAGACCTGAAGCTCTACATTTCTAACAAGCTCCCAGGTGAGGCCAGTGCTGCTGGGCCATGAACACACTTTGAGTAGGAAGGCCATAGATAACAGAAGTTTTAAAAAATGAGAGTCCAAAATTATGAAACAAGAAAAGAAGAGAGGAACTTCCCTGATGATCCAGTGGTTAAGAAGCCACCTTGCAAGGGACGCAGGCTCGATCCCTGGTCAGGCAACTACAGTCCTCCATGCTGTGGAGCAACTGAGCCCACGAGCTGCAACTGCTAAAGCCGGTGTGCTTTGGAACCCGAGCACCACAACTGGAGAGCCAGTGTGCTGCAACGAAAGATCCCGTGTGTGCAGCCAAGACCTAATGCAGCCAGATGAATGAAGAATACAGTGTTTTAAAAAGAGAGGACAGAAAGACAATCTAGGAGAGCCAACATATGCAACTAGCTAAAGTGGCAGGAAGAGAAAATGGGTAATATGTGTCAAAGAAATAATAGAAGAAACCTAGAATTGGAAAGGCATTCAAGTCATCAGATTAAAAGGGCTCATTACTGAGTAGGATGAATTTTTAAAAGGCTCACTTCTAGACACATTCACATGCAATTTCAGAAAGCTAGAAAATAAGTAAATATAAAGATCCTAAAAGCTTCCAGAGAGTAAAAAAGTAGGATGACTACAAAGGAGTTTGAAGATGGATTGGATGCTAGTAGGCAATGCCTTCGAAATTGTGCGTGTAAACACTTAGGACGTGAATTTTTAGATCCAGTTACTCTTGATCATTCAAGTCAGGGCAGGACAGAGACATAACTAAGGTGTGACAGACGTTGCATTTCCATTCCCACTGATGCATTTTCATTCCCACCTGCCTTTCCAGTGTGTGTGTGTGTGTGTGTGTGTGTGTGTGCACTCATGCATGCTAAGTCATATCTGACTCTGCTACCCCATGGTCTGCAGCCTGGCAGCCTCCTCTGTCCATGGAATTTTCCAGAATAGTGGAGAGGGTTGTCATTTCCTGCTCCTGGGGATCTTCTCAACCCAGGGATCGAACCTTCATCTCTTGCATCACTGGCACTGGCAGGTGGATTCCTCACCTCTGCATCAAATAGAGGCTGGTAAATCCCAGTGCCTGCTTATAAGCTTTGTACAGCTAAGGAGTGGCCATCAGACACCTGTCTGTCAGTGAGATGTAGGTAAAGATCTGCTGAAGATACTTCTGCAGAACTTGGTCCAAATTTCCTGTGTGCTCCAAAAGAGGTTTTGTTTGCTGGTTGGTTATATAACTGTTTATGTGAAATTATTAATCATGTTAAAGAATCTGTGTCTTCACTTACTTTTCCTATGCTTTGTTATTAAATTTCTGAGATCTGTTAAAATCTCAGCTACATTTATCAATTTATCAATCTTCCCCTGTAATTTTACCAATTATTGCTGCTGCTATTGCTGCTGCTAAGTCACTTCAGTTGTGTCCGACTCTGTGCGACTCCATGGATGGCAGCCCACCAGGCTCCTCTGTCCCTGGGATTCTCCAGGCAAGAATACTGGAGTGGGTTGCCATTTCCTTCTCCAACGCATGCATGCATGCTAAGTCGCTTCAGTCGTGTCCAATTCTGTGCAACCCTATGGACAGCAGCCCGCCAGGCTCCTCCATCCACAGGATTCTCTAGGCAAGAATACTGGAGTGGGTTGCCATTTCCTTCTCCAACCAATTATTGCTACATATCTCTTAAGACATTAGAAATTGCTTCTTGGTTATACTATTAGCCTTAATGCTCCATTTGCCTTTAGAGTTGAGTGAGTTTGCCATCATTTCTGGAACTGGGAGGTTGACTATACCATGAGAGGCTCTTCATGGTTTAAGATAGAACATTTTATAAATATTCCAAAGATACTTAAAACTTACTGATGTAGGGTACTTGCTCTTTTTTGGGGGGGGGATACTTGCTCTTTTAAACGTATCTATAATACTTTTTTAGGTCTCTGTTCACTCAGTTCAGCTCAGTTCAGTTGCTCAGTCATGTCCGACTCTTTGTGACCCCATGAACTGCAGCACACCAGGCTTCCCTGTCGGTCACCAACTTCAGAGCTTACTCAAACTCATGTCCATCAAGTCAGTGATGCCATCCAACCATCTCATCCTTTTCATCCCCTAGTCCTCCCGCCTTCTCTGACCATTATTGACCTTTTTTTTTTTTTCAAAAGCAGTCCTTAATCAATACTTCTATAATGGTCAACATCAATCATGAAACAAAACTCTTTTGAATCCCTTTCATTTTTGGCAAGTAGTTTCAGGATAAGTTGTTCAGTCTTCTCTCCCTCTCTCTTTTCTTCTTGTTTTAATATAATCCTAAATTAATTCAGATACATTTAATAATAAAATAATTAATAAAAGTAATAAAATAAAAAATTACTTTTAATATTAGCTAATCTCATTTTGAGAGCAATCTTTAATATGTGTTTTGTTTTATAGTGAATTTAAGTTTTCTATTTTTGCATATTTTAGCTTGTTTCAGTTCTTACCACTCATTATTGTGCTCTGAAGTCTGCTTTGTCTGGGCATGAAGCAAAAAGTAACTTTAAATCTTACTAATACATGAGGGAAGATNAATAAAAGTAATAAAATAAAAAATTACTTTTAATATTAGCTAATCTCATTTTGAGAGCAATCTTTAATATGTGTTTTGTTTTATAGTGAATTTAAGTTTTCTATTTTTGCATATTTTAGCTTGTTTCAGTTCTTACCACTCATTATTGTGCCCTGAAGTCTGCTTTGTCTGGGCATGAAGCAAAAAGTAACTTTAAATCTTACTAATACATGAGGGAAGATATGACTACACACTAAGATCAAAGGGATCAGGCATAGCTTTGGGTGTTTCACATATATTTCACGTTGACCCCAATTAATGAAGAACAAAATTAAGAGCTTCTCCCCACCAACTCTTGGATATTTTTATACCCATACCACTGAATAAGGGAGTTCATGGCACAAGACTAATTTTATTTGTGATCTCTGGCAAAGGACTGACTCCAAGTGATTTCAACTATATAGGCTATAATTTCTGATTCTTCACAGCTGAGAATCTTGGGGCAAGAAAATTTCCTGAATCCCAACTTAGGGTCCTTGTCATGATTTTTTACTGTCCTAGTGCTGAAAAACCATTGATATGTCCCTTCTCCATTTAATTTTAAAAAATCCTAAACTGTAAAATAGACATTGGAAGACCCAATACAATTCTGGCATTTCTCATGCTGACCTCAGTGGTTTAACAACATAAAGATTTCAAAAACAATTCTCATGTATTAGGGTCCTGTTTTCAGAGCACCTTAAACATGTGTGTAGTTGGCTTACATAGTCAAGGAACACAGGTCACATTTCTCCCCAAAATCCCACTAGGCCACAGTGGCAAAAATCTAATGCCTATAAGGGTCAGGAGGTAAAGCAAAATGACTGAGGCACTGTGGGTGAGCTAATGAAGAGGGCAAGGTTTGTGGCGATTCCAAAAAAAAAAAAATATGCCCCTTGTAAGAGAGATAGGTTTTTTCCACCTCCGGGCAGTTGTGGCTAAAAACTGTTTGCAAATATTGCCAGATCTTATGATTTTGTAAGAGAAGCCCCAAACACAAATTTTACATGAATATTTCCTGTGTTAATTTTTGCAACTATTGATACTTAGAAACATTTTAGTATCTACAAATTTTATTTATTTATATGTGCTTCAAAGGCCAACAGAACACACCAGTGAACTAAATCCAAGCCAGTGGGTACCAATTTGCAACCTCCGTTGCATATATATATATATATATATATACATGATTTTAATACCTTCTGACATACAAGTGTTAATACACCATCTTTGTTTTCTTTCTGACTTCAGTCTGTATGACAAATTCTAGGTCCATCTGTACAAATGACCCAATTTTGCTCCTTTTTTATGGTTGAGAAATATTCTATTGCACATATGCACCACATCTTAGGCCTCCCAGATGGCGCAGTGGTAAAGAATCTGCCTGCCAACGCAAGAGATGCAGGAGACGCGGGTTCGATCCCTGGGTCAGGAAGATCCCCTGGAGGAAGAAATGGCAACCCACTCCAATATTCTCACCCTAGATAATCCCCTGGATAGAGGAGCCTGGCGGGGTATATAGTTCATGGGGTTGCAAAGAGTTGGACACAACTGAGTGAGCACAAACATATATCACATATTAATGCATGTGTGTGGAAATCTAGAACAATGGTGCAGATGAACCTAGTTTCAGGGCATGAATAGACAGGCAGACATAAAGTATGGACCTGTGGACACAGAGAAGGAAGGATAGGGTGGGATAAATTGGAAGATTAGGTTTTACATAAATAAACTACCGTATGTAAAACTGATAGCTAGTGGGAACCTGCTCAATAGCACAGGGAGCTCAATCCTGTGCTCCGTGATGACCTAGGTGGGTGGGGTGGAGGGGTGAGGTGAGAGGGAGCTCCAAGAGGGAGGGGATATGGGTACACATATAGCTGATTCATTTCACTGTACAGAAGAAACTAATACAACATCGTAAAGCAATGATACTCCAATGAAAATAAATACCTTCTGAGTCTGACCAGGCAAGATAATTCAGATTAAATTTGCCATCATTTGATGGGGTGGGGTGGGATTTTCAGGATGAGATTTAAGTTGACTGAAAGAAAATGAAGAAATTTGCTATTTCTTACAGGTTGGCGTGTGTGATACAGTAACTCATTACACAAATAATACTTTGGTATCTGATGGTGCTTCTTACTGAGTTCAAAAGTTCTGCATGAGATACCTGATGTTTACTAAGCTCCATCCCGGAGACCAAGTCTCCAATTACCAGGAGATTCACCAGGCTTATAAACGTAAATCTTTTTCAGTAGTCATGATTATAAATACTGATTGATTCCTCTTTGCTCTGATAAGTGTATTAGCATTAAACCAGTTTCCTTACCTATTCTCTGTATTTCAAGATCTGGCTATCCATCAATAGGGATTAAATTATTTTTTTCCTCAGAGTCTTTGAAGTGTATTTTGGATAGGACAAAATTGTTTTTCATCTCACTTCCAGAGTAGTTTTCTAACAACCACATAAAACATTTTAATTGCAAATGCAGCCACTCCAAATAGCTAGGCAAATTAGCATAAATACAGAAGTGAAAGCCGTTAGGATGGTCCTAACTTAAGTCAGGCGACAAGAGGAAATTTTAGTGAACAAAAAAAAAAAGATTAAACGTAGAGAATTCACAGAATTGGTGCTGTAGTTCTGGCCATTGGGGCCTACAGCCGTGCATTCTTCCCCCTAAGCCCAGGGCATTTCACACCATTTGGTTGTTTGATGTATACTTATTACGGGAATGAATGGCTAGGTCTCCTGGCTTTCACCAGGAACCTATCCTTAATGCCCCTGTTGCATTAATATTTCTAAAAAGCTGATTTCATCATGTCATTCTGCTCAAATACCCTTGCATTATCTATTGACTCAAAGTAAAAATTTTCTGGGCCTGAATAAAATCCTGTTTTAATTATTGCTACTTCTAAAATAAATGAGCTCTCTTGCCCCAGCCAACCGCGTTATTTATTTAGCACACTTCTTAAAATACACATGCACGCACACACATACACAACCTGTCCCACCTCTCAAACCTAATTAAAGCTTCTCCATCCTGTTAGCTTCTGGGGGGTGCTTATTGTCTTCATGAAATACTCCTTGGGCACAGCAGCTTGCTTTGCTTTTGCTTTTATCTTAATAATCATCAATATCTGGCTCTTATAAATGCAGACGCCTTGACTCTTCCCGAGACCTAATCAATAAGCTCTCCAGAGGAGGAGTCTGGAAGTTTCCTCCGGGAGATCCTTTGACTGGAAGGTTTAGGGAACTGACATGTCGCGCTTTCCCTGGTCGTGGAATCATCGATAGCCTTTTACTGTTGCCTGTCTGCCTCCTCGGGAAGATGTACGCGTGTGCTTAGTTCCTCAGTCGTGTCTCACCCTTAGCGACCCCGTGGGCTGCAGCCCGCCGGGCTCCTCTGTCCATGGGATTCTCCAGGCGAGAATACTGCAGTGAGTTGCCATGCCTTCCTCCAGGGGATTTTCCCAATCCAGGGATCGAACCCAGGTCTCCCACATTGCAGCTGATTCTTTACCATCTGAGCCACCAGGGAAGCCCAAGAATACCCACTGGAGTGGGTAGCCTATCCCTTCTCCAGGGAACTTCCTGACCCAGGAGTCGAACCCGGGTCTCCAGCTTTGCAGGCGAATTCTTTATCAGCTGAACTACCCGGGTAGCCCACTCTTAATGCATAGGGATTATATTTATGTTCATTCTTTTTATTCTTCCATGCTGAACATTATGATGGTAATAGATGATTTACCAGTTCCTGTTATTTGAATGCATCATTTGATAAAAATTTTGCCAAGGCAAATCTTTTTTTAAAAATGTGGTTTTCTGGACTTACTTACAAGGTAGGAAGAGACTCACAGATTTAGAGAACGAATTTATACTTGGGAAAGGGGTGGGGGAGGGAAGCGAGGAAGGGATGGTTAGGAAGTTTGGGATGGACATGTACACGCTGGTACACTTAAAATGGATAACAAAGACCTACTGTACAGCATACGGAACTCTGCTCAGTGTTACGTGGCAGCCTGGATGGGAGGGGAGTTTGGGGGAGAACGAATACGTGTCTATGTATGGCTGAGTCCCTTTGCTATTCACCTGAAGCTATCATAGCATTGTTTGTTAATCAGCTGTACCCCAATACAAAAGAAATTTTTTAATGTGAGTTGCAACATTGGTCCCTAATAGAAGTATTTGTGAAGAACAAACACTTTCTAGCTTAAACCATTCCTTTTTATTTAGATAAGAAAAGAATCGAAATATATACAGATTCAATGTTAAAAATGAAAAAGGGCATATGGGCTTGTTTAGGAGTAAACTGTGGTGAAATGCTTACTCACCAGAGATTCTATATTTAAACACCATGTTAGAACAAAGAATAAATTAAAAAAAAAAAAAACCTCCATGAGTACTTGAGTAAGCCAGAAATGTGAAATGGAAAAGTGAGGCCTTTGAAACTGGAGTCAAATATCTTAAAATACATTATCAGTTTTGATATTTAAAGAAAAAGTTTAGTGAATGGAACCTTGGTTTAACACTAAAGCGTCTTCTTCAGTTTGAGTTGTACCGGTACTTCATTTTATTTTGAAAGTCTTTACTATTGGGTGTCTTTTTGTGAATTTGTGATCTTCATAATTCATGTGTTCCCTGTATAAAATGAGAAAATAGAAGTTACCTCTGCTTTCGTAAGATGTGAAAGGTACATATAACTCCTCGCCAGCTTGAAATAGAATTAAGTGTTGTTCAACTACTCTATGTGCCTTTGATCTGATGAAAATGACACAGTAAATAGCTGTTTACAAAGTTTTATAGGTACACATTCCTGACTGTCTGATAAAGGATGGGTGTATAAGAAGTTAGTTTTAGCTTCAGTGAATTTCTTAAGAGAAGGAGAAAACTGCATTTCTAGGAGAGAAGGAAACCTGACCAATATGATTTGCTATTTTTAAAAAAACTTTATTTATATTAACTGGAGGATAATTATTTTACAGTATTGTGATGGTCTTTGCCGTATGTCAACATGAATTGGCCACAGGCATACATGTGACCCCTCCTTCCTGAACCCCCCTCCCACCTCCCTCCCCACCCCATCCTTCCAGATTGTAGCAGAGCATCAGCTTTGGGCTCCCTGAGTCATACGTCCAACTCCCACTGGCTATCTGTTTTACATATGATAATGTCTATGTTTCAATGCTGTTCTCTCAAGTCATCCCACCCTCTCCTTCTCCCACTGTGTCCAAAAGTCTGTTCTTTATGTCTCTATCTTTTTTGCTGCCCTGCACATGGGGTCATCAGTACTATCCTTTTAGATTCTATGCATATGTGTTAATATACGATATTTGTCTTTCTCTTTCTGATTTACTTCACTCTGTATGATAGATTCTAGGTTCATCCACCTCATTAGAATCGACTCAAGTGCGTTCCTTTTTATAGCTGAATAATATTCCATTGTGCATATGTACCACCATTTCTTTATCCATTCATCTGCTGATGGTCATCTAAGTTGCTTCCATGTCCTAGCTATCATAAATAGTGCTGCAGTGAACATTGGGGTACATGTGTCTTGCATTCCCACCAAGAGTGTAAGACGGGACCCTTTTCTCCACACTTGATGTTTGTAGATTTTTTTAATGATGCCCATTCTACTGGTGTGAGATGATACCTCGCTGTAGTTTTTTTTTTTTTATTTCTCTAGTAATGAGCAATTTTAAGCATCTTTTCATGTGTTTATTATGTCTTCTTTTTAGAAATGTCTGTTTAGGCCTTCTGTCCACTTTTTGATTGGTTGTTTTTCTGGTATTAAGCTTCATGAGCTCCTTGTATATTTTGGAGATTAATTCTTTGTCAGTTGTTTGATTTGCTATTATTTTCTCCCATTCTGAGGATTGTCTTTTCACCTTGTTTATGATTTCCTTTGTTGTGTGATGTTTTTAAGTTTAGTTAGATCCCATTTGTTTATTTTTTATTTTATTTCCTTTACTCTAGTAGGTGGGTATAGAAGCTCTTGCTGTGATTTATGTCAGAGAGTGTTCTGCTTATGTTTTCCTCTAAGAGTTTAATAGTTTCTGGTCTTACCTTTAGGTCTTTAATCCATTTTGAGTTTATTTTTGTGTATGGTGTTACGAAGTTTCAAATTTCATTCTTTTACACATAGTTGACCAGTTGACCCAGCACCACTTGTTGAAGAGACTGTCTTTTCTCCATTGTATATTTTTGTCTCCTTCATCAAAGATAAGGTACCCATAGGTGAGTGGATGTATCTTTAGACTTTCTGTCTTGTTCCATTAGTCTGTATTTCTGTTTTTGTGCCAGATGATTTGCTATTAATAGAAGAAACTAAGAGATAACCTAAGGAGATTTTAAAGAAGCTGAAATATGAGTTTGGCTTAGGAGGAAATGCCAGGGTTTCTCTACTATTTGCAAAGTATTTTTATACACTTGATAACAATCTACTTTATAAACACTTTTGTGACAGCAACAGTCCACATCACACTAATTTGCATTTGCCAAATAGAATTATTCTCGTTACACTTCATGCTCCAGAAATAGCAAACCACTTGTAAGTCTGCAAGTGTGCCCTGCTCACCCAATACATCGTGTTTCTCCAGCGCTGTTTGCTATGCCCGTCCCAGCTCACACGTTGCAGATTCCTGCTCTTCCAAGTCTAGGCTGGAATATTATGGCCTCTACAATTATTTCCTTGTGTGTGCATGTGTGTGCTCAGTCACCCAGTCGTGTCCAACTCTTCGCAGCCACAGGGACTCTAGCCCGCTAGGCTTCTCTGTCCATGGAATTTTCCAGGTAAGAATACTGGAGTGGGTTGCCATTTCCTTCTCTAAGGGGATCTTTCCAACCCAGGGATTGAATCCGTATCTCTTGCAGTTTCAGCATAAGCAGGTGGATTCTTTACTACTGAGCCACCTGCTGCTGCTGCTGCTGCTGCTAAGTCGCTTCAGTTGTGTCCGACTCTGTGTGACCCCATAGACGGCGGCACACCAGGCTCCTCCATCCCTGGGATTCTCCAGGCAAGAACACTGGAGTGGGTTGCCATTTTCTTCTCCAATGCATGAAAGTGAAAAATGAAAGTGAAGTCGCTCAGTCGTGTCCAACTCTTAGTGACCCCATGGACTGCAGCCCACCAGGCTCCTCCGTCCATAGGACTTTCCAGGCAAGAGTACTGGAGTGGGGGGTGCCATCGCCTTCTCCGGAGCCATCTGGGTTGCCCACAATTATTTCCTTATCTCAAGATAAACTTCAGAGCTTCCTCTTCCATGGTCTCATGGCATATCTTGAGGTAAATGTGTCTATTTTAATCTCTCCATTTTACCATAAGACTGCAAAACAGTTATAGGTCTAGAATGTGAGGGGGGAATTTGTTTGTTTTTCGGTTTTTAGTGGTCTTGCTCTTTTTGGTATCTAGAGCAGTTGCACTTGTCCAACAGTAAGAAGTCATCAATAAATAGATTGTGAATGAATGGAAATTAGAAACCAATGGTGATCCATAAGTGCCTTTGTAACCAAGAACCTCTATAATATTTTCCATATTAAAAAAAGAAAGTTCCAAAATCATATAAAAATATTTTTCCTAGGTGTGGTGTCATTATAGGATTGAAAACCAGTAAGGCCAAACCTAAGGGGTGCTGTTTGACAGTTTGCCTGTCTTTCCAGCCCTGATTTTCTGAGCAGTTCTTTGTGTCTTTGTGGATTCCTCTTAGCGACCCCATGGACTGTAGCCCACCAGGCTCCTCTGTCCATGGGATTCTCCAGGCAAAAATACTGGAGTGGGTTGCCATTCCTTTCTCCAGGGGATCTTCCCAACCCAGGGATCAAACCTGGATCTCCTGCATCGCAGGCAGACTCTACCAGCTGAGCCACCAGGGAACCCCACTATGCACGGTAAGGGATCCTAAAAACAGTGAAAGTAATGTGAGGAATAATGGAGGGTCTTCTTTTTTTTTCTGAGACATTAAATAAAGTGGACACAATCTGGAGGAGAAGAAATGTCTGGGCAAAATCAGGACACCTTTGGCGTTCTGGAACATGGGGTTTCCTTCCTGTCCATCTTCTTAAAGCAACACCTGCCAGTTGACAGACTCAGCCATAGATTCAGAACATCCCATCAGCTTTTCCGATTCTCCAGTCTTAAATACGATGACTGAAGATCATGGAAATGAATGAGGAAGAACAAGATAGCAAGCAGGAAAACTGATCTGGGACAAAACAAATGACACAGGAAACATAAGAGAACATGATTTCATTTTTCTCTAATGACTAATCTCTTTAAAATTCTGCGTTTGTAACACAAGGGAAAGATACCCTGAAAAAGGGACAATAAGATAAGAAGAAAGATTTTCTTAACAAAAAATGCTATGGAATACCTGAGGGTGGGGTTGGGCAGGGCGAAGCTGAAGAGAAATCTGAGGAAGTTGAGTAAAACCATATGGAAAAATAAGGTAAGGGTGAGAGAATCATTGCAGCAGGTCCAACAACAGGCGAGTTGTCTGTCATTGGGCAGCTTGTGCGGTCCACAACTTGTACGGGCCATTCAAGATGCACCTGAAATGAGAGATAGAAACAACAGGGACGAGGGAAGGGGAACTTCCCAGAGTGAAAGTGTGCATCTTCAGACTTAAAGGGGTCGTTGGAGGGCCCAGCAAAACGAATGCAAAAGCCAGCATACAAACACAGCACTGTAAACTTTCAGAGCATTGAAGCTAAAGAGATTGTTTTCATTTCTATTATGCAGCTAGTGTATTTTGCATCGCAAATAGAGAATTCTATTGGGCCTTGCCTGTTGGAATCAAGATTGCCGGGAGAAATATCAATCACCTCAGATATGCAGATGACACCACCCTTATGGCAGAAAGTGAAGAGGAGCTAAAAAGCCTCTTGATGAAAGTGAAGGAGGAGAGTGAAAAAGTTGGCTTAAAGCTCAACATTCAGAAAACAAAGATCATGGCATCTGGTCCCATCACTTCATGGGAAATAGATGGGGAAACAGTGGAAACAGTGGCAGACTTTATTTTTTTGGGCTCCAAAATCACTGCAGATGGTGACTGCAGCCATGAAATTAGAAGACGCTTACTCCTTGGAAGAAAAGTTATGACCAACCTAGATAGTATATTCAAAAGCAGAGACATTACTTTGCCGACTAAGGTCTGTCTAGTCAAGGCTATGGTTTTTCCTGTGGTCATGTATGGATTTGAGAGTTGGACTGTGAAGAAGGCTGAGCGCCAAAGAATTGATGCTTTTGCACTGTGGTGTTGGAGAAGACTCTTGAGAGTCCCTTGGACTGCAAAGAGATCCAACTAGTCCATTCTGAAGGAGATCAACCCTGGGATTTCTTTGGAAGGAATGATGCTAAAGCTGAAGCTCCAGTACTTTGGCCACCTCATGTGAAAAGTTGACTCATTGGAAAAGACTCTGAGGCTGGGAGGGATTGAGGGCAGGAGGAGAAGGGGACGACCGAGGATGAGATGGCTGGATGGCATCATGGACTCGATGGACGTGAGTCTGAGTGAACTCCAAGAGATGGTGATGAACAGGGAGGCCTGGCGTGCTGCGATTCATGGGGTTGCAAAGAGTCGGACACGACTGAGCGACTGAACTGACTGAACTGACTTGCCTGTTGGTCCAGGGAAGACTGTGCTTCCAATTCAGGGGGCATGGGTTCAAGGTGAAGGAGCTAAGATCCTACACACTTCATGACCAAAAAACCCAAACATGAATCAGAAGCAATATTGTAACAAAGTCAATAAAGACTTTAAAAAATGATCCACATGAAAAAAATCTTTAAAAATTTTCCTTAAAAAGTTTTAAAGAAAAGCAGAAAGTTAATGAAGTATAATTTTTCTATCACTTTTTTCAATTGAAAGTGTTTTCTGTATCCTGTTTAAGAAAGATTTTTCTATCCCAAGGTAATGAATCTTTTCCTCTACTATCTTCTAGTAACTTTATTGCTTTATATTCCATAGTTAGATCTATAATCCACCTGGAATTAATTTTTGTGAATGGTGTGAAGTATCAAAAACTTTTATTGTTAGTTGCCTAACTGACCCAGCATCATTTATTGAAAAGACAGATTCTTTTCCCCACTGCTGCATGTATGTGTGTGTGTGTATATATATATATATATATGTATTTAAATCTTAAAAATTTACTTATTTTTTTAGATGGAGCAGTGTGGATTGTGGCATCTTAATTCCCCTACTAGGATCTAACCTGTGCCTTGTGAACCAGCAGTGCAGAGTCTTAACCACTGGACTGCCAGAAAGTCCCTGTGTATGTTTAAAAATTACTCTTGTAAGTAAATGTGCTTTTTTTTTTTCAGGAGTGAACTTTTATTTTTTATTTTTTAAAATAAATTTATTTATTTGAATTGCAGGTTAATTACTTTACAATATTGTATTGGTTTTGCCTAAACGTGCTTTTTTTTTTTTGCTGTGTTCTGTGACTTGATTATTATATATAGTCACAAGTAGATGCAAATGTATTTAAAGTTTCATTCGTAAATTACAACTGATTCATAGCTCATAAGAAAATGAGAGGAGAAAGGAGAGGCAGATACGACTTAGGTTAGAAACGGGAGAAGGCAGAAACAAATATGTAAGGGATTCCAACAATGAGGAGGTGGATCTGAGCCCCCTTGATATGCTCTCAGATGATTAAAAGGAGAATATATGGTCTATATTAAAGTCTAGGTCATGGCCACAGGAAGGATCGACCCGACTAAGTTTGAATACACCCACATCCCCAGATTGGTGATCTGATTAGCCATGATTTAAGTTACAATTTAAACCTGAGGCAGAGCAAAGAACCCACAAGTCGCTAGAAGATACTAGATGTGGGTTTCCTGCACGTTTTAAATTACTGAAGGAAGTTAGGACAGCAACGCCCAATGAGCGTGATTTAGATTTGAATAAAATGATTCATTGCCAAGTAATTGTATTGTTCGTTCCCTCTTCCTTACTCTGAAATTCTTCCCCGTAATGACTAAACAGAAATCGTGCCATCTGAGGTCCCCGGATTCCAGCCTCTTACATTTAGAGACTTAGGAAGAAAACAAGAAGATGCCAAAGAGTGACAGCATCCAGAGTGTCACTTGATACTTTTCACCTTCTAGAGGGGAAGTCTGGAGTTCTGCCTCTGGCTGACGATCATATAAAGATAATGAAGAGGTTTGCCGGGGGGCAAGAAGGTGGTACAGGCCTCAGGGTTAAGAGTGAAAGAGCTTGGATGTTTATTTCACTGCAGACGATAATGTGATAGCTCTCCATCAGTTTATTCGNCACAAGCTGGAATCAAGATTGCCAGGAGAAATATCAATAACCTCAGATATGCAGATGACACCACCCTTATGGCAGAAAGTGAAGAGGAATTAAAAAGCCTCTTGATGAAAGTGAAAGAGGAGAGTGAAAAAGTTGGCTTAAAGCTCAACATTCAGAAAACGAAGATCATGGCATCCAGTCCCATCACTTCATGGGAAATAGATGGGGAAACAGTGGAAACAGTGTCAGACTTTATTTTGGGGGGCTCCAAAATCACTGCAGATGGTGACTGCAGCCATGAAATTAGAAGACGCTTACTCCTTGGAAGAAAAGTTATGACCAACCTAGATAGTATATTCAAAAGCAGAGACATTACTTTGCCGACTAAGGTCTGTCTAGTCAAGGCTATGGTTTTTCCTGTGGTCATGTATGGATTTGAGAGTTGGACTGTGAAGAAGGCTGAGCGCCAAAGAATTGATGCTTTTGCACTGTGGTGTTGGAGAAGACTCTTGAGAGTCCCTTGGACTGCAAAGAGATCCAACTAGTCCATTCTGAAGGAGATCAACCCTGGGATTTCTTTGGAAGGAATGATGCTAAAGCTGAAGCTCCAGTACTTTGGCCACCTCATGTGAAAAGTTGACTCATTGGAAAAGACTCTGAGGCTGGGAGGGATTGAGGGCAGGAGGAGAAGGGGACGACCGAGGATGAGATGGCTGGATGGCATCATGGACTCGATGGACGTGAGTCTGAGTGAACTCCAAGAGATGGTGATGAACAGGGAGGCCTGGCGTGCTGCGATTCATGGGGTTGCAAAGAGTCGGACACGACTGAGCGACTGAACTGACTGAACTGACTTGCCTGTTGGTCCAGGGAAGACTGTGCTTCCAATTCAGGGGGCATGGGTTCAAGGTGAAGGAGCTAAGATCCTACACACTTCATGACCAAAAAACCCAAACATGAATCAGAAGCAATATTGTAACAAAGTCAATAAAGACTTTAAAAAATGATCCACATGAAAAAAATCTTTAAAAATTTTCCTTAAAAAGTTTTAAAGAAAAGCAGAAAGTTAATGAAGTATAATTTTTCTATCACTTTTTTCAATTGAAAGTGTTTTCTGTATCCTGTTTAAGAAAGATTTTTCTATCCCAAGGTAATGAATCTTTTCCTCTACTATCTTCTAGTAACTTTATTGCTTTATATTCCATAGTTAGATCTATAATCCACCTGGAATTAATTTTTGTGAATGGTGTGAAGTATCAAAAACTTTTATTGTTAGTTGCCTAACTGACCCAGCATCATTTATTGAAAAGACAGATTCTTTTCCCCACTGCTGCATGTATGTGTGTGTGTGTATATATATATATATATATGTATTTAAATCTTAAAAATTTACTTATTTTTTTAGATGGAGCAGTGTGGATTGTGGCATCTTAATTCCCCTACTAGGATCTAACCTGTGCCTTGTGAACCAGCAGTGCAGAGTCTTAACCACTGGACTGCCAGAAAGTCCCTGTGTATGTTTAAAAATTACTCTTGTAAGTAAATGTGCTTTTTTTTTTTCAGGAGTGAACTTTTATTTTTTATTTTTTAAAATAAATTTATTTATTTGAATTGCAGGTTAATTACTTTACAATATTGTATTGGTTTTGCCTAAACGTGCTTTTTTTTTTTTGCTGTGTTCTGTGACTTGATTATTATATATAGTCACAAGTAGATGCAAATGTATTTAAAGTTTCATTCGTAAATTACAACTGATTCATAGCTCATAAGAAAATGAGAGGAGAAAGGAGAGGCAGATACGACTTAGGTTAGAAACGGGAGAAGGCAGAAACAAATATGTAAGGGATTCCAACAATGAGGAGGTGGATCTGAGCCCCCTTGATATGCTCTCAGATGATTAAAAGGAGAATATATGGTCTATATTAAAGTCTAGGTCATGGCCACAGGAAGGATCGACCCGACTAAGTTTGAATACACCCACATCCCCAGATTGGTGATCTGATTAGCCATGATTTAAGTTACAATTTAAACCTGAGGCAGAGCAAAGAACCCACAAGTCGCTAGAAGATACTAGATGTGGGTTTCCTGCACGTTTTAAATTACTGAAGGAAGTTAGGACAGCAACGCCCAATGAGCGTGATTTAGATTTGAATAAAATGATTCATTGCCAAGTAATTGTATTGTTCGTTCCCTCTTCCTTACTCTGAAATTCTTCCCCGTAATGACTAAACAGAAATCGTGCCATCTGAGGTCCCCGGATTCCAGCCTCTTACATTTAGAGACTTAGGAAGAAAACAAGAAGATGCCAAAGAGTGACAGCATCCAGAGTGTCACTTGATACTTTTCACCTTCTAGAGGGGAAGTCTGGAGTTCTGCCTCTGGCTGACGATCATATAAAGATAATGAAGAGGTTTGCCGGGGGGCAAGAAGGTGGTACAGGCCTCAGGGTTAAGAGTGAAAGAGCTTGGATGTTTATTTCACTGCAGACGATAATGTGATAGCTCTCCATCAGTTTATTCGGAATAATCTTTCACTCAGTTCATGTGTAGTCATCTGATTTACTCACTCGGTTGGCATATCCACGGCCAGCTATTAATAGAGCTTTCAGGTGAGGGGAAAAAAAGTGTATGGTCTTTGGTGTTCCCACTGAAATATGTTTTTAGGCTTATAATAAGTGGTACTTGGTTTGAGAACACTCTGAAATTCCCTCAGCGTAAAGCCGAAGAAATTGCCATGTAAGCACAAAGTGCTAAATATATTATCACAGTCTGTTCAAGCTCTGAGTTGTTAGTTGAACCATTTTGTAGTTGAATTATTGATATTATGAAACACTTGAGAGCTTGTATCATGTATGTAATCCAATCTCTGAAGTATCTAGTACAGTGCTTCGAGTACATAGGTACTTAATAAATGCTTTTTGATTGATTCCAAGAAAATCTTTAGCAAAATTCTGTAATACTAAAACTGAGCTCTATTGAATTGGGGAGAGTCAGGTGAAAGAACACTCAAAAACAACAAAGTGATTCAAAATGCTGTCTCCTTTGTGGTTACAATAACCATTGCAAAGCAGACACACAAGAAAGAAGAGGACCTCATAATAGCTCCTAATTTCAGCAATCTGAGCCTTTATCGTTCCAGTTTGCATGATTCCCAGCATCTACCCTTTATGAAGTAGTATAAAAATTCCCCTGTGATTCCCTCAATAGACTTAACAGCACCTAAATTCTTGAGGGAAAACTCCGGGTTATTTTGTTTTCAGCTCCTAAAATCCACGTCCTTTATCTTTCCTTAATCTTTAACAGTTCAGCATTTTTCTGTTGAGCTAGTGAGCTTTATCAGCCATCCTGCATACAGGTGTAGTACGTTTTGCTTGTTCGAAGTACAGCCAATCCCGCTGGAAGACTCAAGAAACGACTAGTGAATAGTTCTGGAGACTGGACAGTGTCTTTACTATGCTGAAGCCCTCCAAATGAGGGTTTAACTTAGCCTTACAATTGTTAGCTTTCCATCAGTGTGAATTCTGGGTTTGGTATGGAAAACTTTGCACCTGATCAATGTTTCCCTCCCTTCCTTATTCCCCAAATGTCCTTAAATGTACTCTGGTAAACCCTCCACTCCTGGGTACATAGGTGTGGCCTTGGGAAATAGTGACATCTAAAACCATTTCTAGGTCTTGGCAGGTACCTTGAGGATATATTTTGACGTGATGTCCTTTTGGATCTTCTCATATTAGTTGAGTTCAACAAACATTATTGATTTCTTTCATATGTGCAATGTTAACCCAAGTGATGGAGATGCAAAGATGAGTACTTTCTGTTGTCAATCGTAACAATATAATGCAATGATTCCCAAACCTAGGGCATGCTGCTTACTTGGAGAGGCCAAAACATATGAATACCTGAGCTGCTACATTTAAAATCTTTTTAAAAAAAAATATGTCTTGGGTGGAGTCTGGGCATCAGTATTTTTTTCAAAAGCTCCCCAAGTGATTCTGTTAATATATGGTGAAGACCAATTAACCTAATAGGTGAGCTAATACAACTTAACATTTATTGAGGACTGCTTTATGCCAGGCATTATTCTTTTTTCATATTTTGTATCATTTTATTCTTCCAATAACCTAATACAATGAATATACTGTAACTTCCATTTATGAATGATCAAACAAATCAAGACAAAGTTTAATGACATATCTAAGGCTACTGAGAGTCCCTTGCACAGCAAGATCAAACCAGTCAATCCTAAAGGAATTCAACCCTGAATAGTCATTGCAAGGACTGATGCTGAAGCTGAAGTTCTAGTCCTTTGGCCACCTGGTGTGAAGAGCCGACTCATTGGAAAAGACCCTGATGCTGGGAAAGATTGAAGGCAGGAAGAGAAGGGGACGACAGAGGATGAGATGGTTAGATGGGATCACCGACCCCATGGGTGTGAGTTTGAGTAAACTCCGGGAGATGGTGATGGACAGGGAAGCCTGGCGTGCTGCAGTCCATGGGGTTGCAAAGAGTCGGACACAACTGAGCTACTGAACAAGAAGTCTACAGCGTCAGAATGTGGAAGAAGCAAGCATCAACACCAAAGTCTGCTCTGGAGCCCATGTTTCTCAGCACTATATGCACTGCCTCGAGTTACCCTGAGTGATTTAATTCGACAAGCTCTTTTCTAATGGCTGATTGTGAAATATATGGAAGGAGGTCAGAGCTGTTGATTTTGACCATGATTGAGGAGGTTGGGGAATATTTTACAATGGTAGAACTATTTGAACTTAACCTTACATGATGAATATGATTTATAAATAGAGAGGACAGTTCAAACAAAAGAGATAGTCTCTGAAAAGTCACTCAAAAGATGGGCATGGAATCTTCCAGAAATGTGTTCTGTCTTTCGGGTGAGTTCTCCAGTCCCTTTAACACTTTACCTTTGAACGATCTGGTCTCAATATCCCAGCCTGCCTAAAAAGTCCACTTTTCCTCAGGGCTTTCTCCTCTCTCATCTTAATATTTCAAGATACATAGATATATGTTTTAATATACTTCATGTTTTTAAAACTAAAATAAATAAACGTACACATGGAATCCCTCGTTCATTGTTTTGGTCCTGTTTTCTTAGCACTTGGTTCTTCTAAGCCACAGCACTGATAAATTGGGGGTAGACATACCTCAGGTAAAAGAGTCTTTGTAACTGGGACTAGACGTTTTAGTTATTTAAGCTGTTATCATAATAATAATAAAAAGATGTTAATGATTATCTCCATGCCTGTCCTTACTGGAGAGACTTTTGTTCTTGGAATGTCATATTCATGTATTTATGAAATGAGTGGTAAATAGAATAGGGTGAGATTCTCCAGACTGTAGGGGTTGTTGACAAGGGACCTTCACGAATGTCTCATCTAGGCTGCATCCGCTTGTGAAGTGGTAAACCGAGGCAGCTCGCCAGAGAAATCAAGTCAAGTCCAAGAGGTAGTGTGTGGGCAGGGCTGCTGTAGGTATGCTGAAGGCATGGGGCTAGAACTCGAAAGCAAGCACTCGGTGCCGCAAGACGCTCCTTATGAGCTAATAGGGTTGGTTCTTCCAGGCTGACCCGGCCTCCTTCATACATACTGTAAAAGTTGTGAACTTGCGTTCTGACACGGCCAAGTCCTCATTTAACCTGGGCTGCCCTGACCACCTCTGTCGACCACTTGGTGCTGTGGACTGAATTGTGTCCCTTCTCCCCCTCCCCCCATTGACATGTTGAAGCCTTGGTCTCCAATGTGGTGGTATTTGGAGATGGGGCCTTGGCAGAATATTCATTGGAAGAACTGATGCTGAAGCTGAAGCTCCAGTCATTCGGCCACCTGATGCCGAATGAAGTGACTCATTGGAAAAGACGCTAATTCTGGGAAAGACTAAAGGCAAGAGGAGAAGGGGGTGACAGAGGATGAGATGGTTGGATGACATCACCGACTCAATGGACATGAGTTTGAGCAAGCTTCAGGAGATAGTGAAGGACAGGGAAGCCTGGCGGGCTGCAGTCCATGGGGTCGCGAAGAGTCAGACATGACTGGGCGACCGAACAACAAAGATGAGGGCAGGACCCTCAGGACAGGATTGGTGCCCTAGTAAGAAGAGCTTTCAGAGGGCTTGCTTCCTCTCTCTCCTGGGTGAGAATGCATCAAGAAGGCAGCTGTGTACAAGCCAGGACGAGTCCTTACCAGGAACTGAAGTGGCTGGCAACTTGATCTTGAATTTCCTGGTATCCAGAACCCTGAGAAATAAATTCTGTTGTTAAGCCTATGGTGTTTGGTTACAGCAGCCCAAGCTGACACTTGGGAGCATCTTGTTGAGAGAACAATGGAAATGTTGGAAGTGCTCATTTGTGTCTGTGATCTGAGGTATAGTGTGGTTTTTGGTGAGAGCTATTGAGAAAACAGCCTTGAACCCAGTCTGAGCTGTCATTCCTATCCATTAACCTTCTTATCTTTCCCTCCATTACCTTGTGATTGTAAACAAGATATCCTATTTGTTTTGTGTTGCCAGAAGATAAGTGAGTTGTGTTTGAGTTTTGGGTAGACTATAGCTCAGATGGTAAAGAATCTGCCTGCAATGCAAGAGACCTGGGTTCGATCCCTGGGTCAGGAAGATCCCCTGGAGAAGGAAATGGCAACCCACTCCAGTGTTCTTTCCTGGAGAATCAGATGGACAGAGGATTCTGTTGGGCTACAGTCCGTGGGATTTCAGAGTCGGACAGGACTGAACAACTAACAAACAGGCATCTTGGCAACCAAGTACTGTGTTCTATTTCAAACTTTATTGAAAGAATAAACAGCATAACCTCTCTGAACAGAAGTGAGATGCTTTATTTAGTAGCAGTGTAGTTGGTGGAAAAAAAGCAACCTCAGGATCTGTGGGACTCTGGTGACACCTGCTGGATACATTGAATAAGACAACCATACCCCCACAGGAGAGTGACCTCTAGTGAAAAAGCCTTGGAAATGTTCTTTGTAATTGAATGTGTAAAGGTTCAGAATACCATTTGGACAATGTGCAATTAGAAGGAAGAAAAGTGAGAGTGTACTGAGTACTGAGCATATTCAAATTCATCAGTGACGTTCAGTTCTTTTCCCTGTGAAGAGATGTACCAGAATTAAATTTTAATGACTGAAGCCTGTTTCATGGATTTGTCGTTTTGCGTTCACGTGTTGTTTCATACTGAAAGCTACACAATTTAGTTGTTTGGAGCAAAGGCTCTGGAGTCAGAGCCAGGGTTAAAACACAGGATTTGTCACTTCCTAAATTTTTTGCCCTGAGGAGCAGGTTATTTAACTTTCCTGTGACTTAGTTTCCCAGGCTTAAAATGTGAACAATTGTACCTACATCTCAAAGATGAGAAAATTGCCTGACAGGGAAGTAAAAACCTCAACAACTGTCAGCATTTTCATTACAAGAATAAATACAATCCCTGTTCAGTTCAGTTGCTCAGTCATGTTCGACTCTTTGCGACCCCATGGACTGCAGCATGCCAGGCCTCCGTGTCCATCACCAACTCCCGGAGTCCACCCAAACCCATGTCCATTGAGTCGGTGATGCCATCCAACCATCTCATCCTCTGTCGTCCCCTTCTCCTCCTGCCCTCAATCTTTCCCAGCATCAGGGTCTTTTCAAATGAGTCAGCATCAGGTAGCCAAAGTATTGGAGTTTCAGCTTCAACATGAGTCCTTCCAATGAACACCCAGGACTGATCTTTAGGATGGTCTGGTTGGTTCTCCTTGCAGTCCAAGGGACTCTCAAGAGTCCTCTCCAACACCACAGTCCCTGTAGTTTCTATCGTTCTGTGATCAGATTATCTGTTAGCAATCTCTTTGGCAGGAATAAGTGGAGGACAGATGGCTCATCACAAGGGTGGGGGAGCCATTCTACAAGAGGGGGGCTTCACATTTGTGCTTGTCACCTCGTACCATCTAGATGGAGGCTCCATGGAGACGAAGATGTCCTAGCGCTATGAGTCGGGTGGTCTGGCTATCACAGGAAGTCCAGTTGTTGTGAGTGAATGTGCAGTCACAAGGACGGCCTTGGATTAATGCGTATGGCGATTGGGTGGGCAGTGATAAAACGCCATGAACTGATTAGTCATTGGAGAGGGCTAGGACTGGATGCCTGCCCTGTGGGTCCTCAGATATTGTCATTATCTTCCCGAGGTGTCCAGCTGGAATTACACAGCAGGGTATATGGCATGAGTGGTACAGCACCCACCTGACAAAGCATCTTTCTTTAAACTATCTGTCACAAGTGGGACTCCCCTGGTGGTCCCGTGGCTAAGACTTCACTTTCCAATTCAGGGGTTGAGAGTTTAATCCCTGGTTGGGGAACTAAGATCCCATGTGCCTTTGGGCCCAAAAGCTAGAACATCAACGGAAGCAACATTGTAACAAATTCAATAAAGACTTTAAAAAGGGTCCACATCAGAAAGATCTTTTTAAAAAGTCACAAGCAAAAGTAATCCTATGTGGGTGAAATTATTTTGCAATCTTGAGAAGACACCTTTTGGTTCATGATGGTTTCCTCTATTTTCTCCCATTGCCTCACTATCTAAAATCCATTCGGGGTAGTACATCTTAGTTTGCAATTAGAGAGAAAGCAAATACCTGTGGGAGGGGTAGTATGTTGATTTAAGTTTATTTTGAGTATAAATGACGAGTCTGAGGTGCTCTGCGGAGAACAGGGTTGAGGGTGTGAGGAGGCAACCACAGGGGTGGAATTCTGTAGTGAGCCAAACGGTCATGGAAAGGACAGAATTGTAATACCGAATAGAAACTCTGCCTAGGGAAAAGCGTGCCCGGCAGCAGTATTGTTTATTCACTTACTTAAAAATTATCCACATAATGAAAGGAATTCAAATCTTCTAATAAAGATGCACATCACTTATCAAGATCAACTGAAAATAAGTAAGAAAACATAGGCGCATAGAAAACGTGGGGAGGAAAGAGGCGGGGCCAGGAGTGACATTGGCGGAGGCAGGCGCAGTGCTGGCTACTTCTGCACACCGGAAGGAGGGGATCCCCAGACGCGGCGCGAGTGTTCGGACAGTCCCTGTGGCAAAGAAATGTGTGCCCATCACGCTCTTTGTAGTGAACTAGAACCTCGGAGAGTGAGCCCCGGACATGCATTTTGAATAGCGGTTCATGTTATTCTGATACACCAAGACCCTAAGGCTTACCCTTCTCTTTACTCTCACCTGACCCCTTTCATCAATGTCTTGCCTTCCAGTCACTCCGATGTGGGTGCTGAGGCAACATCAAGATATCTATTTCAGATAAAGTACTGGAAAATCATCTGAGAGTAGAATAAAATGTTTTAGGAAATTGCTTTCTTTGATAGCGATCAGTTGACTAAAGTAATATAAAGGAAGAAAAAAACCTTTGAGAGTGCTGAGTGGAATGAGATTATCTCCCCTTTATTTCTAAAAGTTAAAAATAATTTAAACTTAAAATGTTTTACACGTAAAAAAAGAGTCGGACATGACTTAGCAGCTGAACCAAAAAAAGTTTTACAGACAAATACGTTTATAAATGAGACGTCCAAGAATCTTAAAAGGCAACTAATGAAATGATTCTTTAATACTGCAAAGTTCTTGGTACTTAAGGAAAAAGTGTTGGACTTGTTAATTATTTGGGAAAACCTCAGTGAAGTCATTCCCAGATGATTTAGGAATGCTGATTTGTCAACTTGCATTTCTTAATTGCTTAATGAAGTCTACAGTTTGCTGAGCACCAGTCTGCTGGTGCTCCTTGAGTGTAACATTTTAAAAGAACGAGATCAGGGCATTGGTATTCTTTTCCCCCTGTGTGTGTGCCTAGCCTTTCTGAGTGTGTCTAAACATGAAGTATGCACTGATTTTCATATACTGATTCCCATTTCTAGGACATCATTTGAATCAATGGTAAATTTAAATTTAGAGTAAATGCTTTGGCCTCTGTCTCTGATGTTACTTGTAACTGAAGTAACTCAGACGCACGGAAGGTCATGTCAGGCGTTTATGTAAAACTTATTAGAGCTGTTTGTAAAGGCACCTTGGGTATTATTGCTTTGTGCATACACTTTACAGGAAATCCTGTCATTCTATCATTTCCTTCCATATTTCAACTCTTTCTCATTATAAATAAAACCCTTTATTGCTAACGGCCACTGAGCCACACGAGGTGGGGCGTGGACCTCCATGAAGTCTCGCTCACTCTTCCCTGAAGCTTGAGGATGGAAGGTGCGCTGAATTTTTCATTCACTGCACTGCCAGGTCCAAACTGCTGCCTAATGTCATCACTAGATGAACTTCCCATGAAGACTTTAAACATGAATCACAAATATATTCACTCACCCATTGTTCATCTGCCTTCTCCCTAGTTAGCAAACCTAACTCCATCGCTGAGACAATGGTCATTTTTATAGGATTTTTTTTAACATAAACTTTTAGTAAAGGCCACTTATAAAAATTACCCAGAGATATCTGGCTTCCATTCTCTTCTTCCTCCCTACTGCCCCCTTCCCCTTCTGGAAAATGCAGGATTGTTTGTAAAAGCATCAATAAGAGATAGCTTGAAACCACTAATTTGTAGAGAATATACATGTTCTTCTTAAAATATTTATGTATTTACTTTTGGCTGCGCTGGGTGTTTGTTGTTCAGGCTTTCTCTAGTTGCAGCAAGCGGGAGCTAGGCTCACAGGCTGTAGGCACCTGGGCTTCAGTAGTTGCGGTGCTAGACTCAGTTGCCCCTCAGCATGTGGAATCTTCCCGGACCAGGGACTGAACCCATGGCCCCTGATTTGGCAGATGCATTCTTAACCACTGGACCACATGGGAAGTCCCATAGAATATATATGTTCTTGATTCACCCGTTGAGAGAGAGCCATGCAACCGGCATCAGAGTATGTCGTGAGTAAGAAATAAACTTCTGGGGCTTTCAAGCCCCCGGACTTTAGGGGTACTGATTCCATCGCATAGTCTATTCCATCCTGCCTCCCAGCGCTTGAGTTTTAAAGTGAAGTGGTGGTCAGAGAGGGCAGTCAGAGTTCCAGTTCCTGCATGCAGGGCATGTCCATGAGATGGCCATGTTTAAAATACGTCCACATTGATCTATGACTCAGGTGAGATAAAGATCATTCTGATGATGGGTGGGAAGCTTTGTTTTAAATATTGTTTTGGGATGTAATGTCTGACTGCGGCAGGTACCATCAGAAACAGAACGAGGCTTTGGCACTCAACATAGGGCACAGGTCAGCCTGCACTGATGCACTGGGACAGTGTGAAAGCTCATGAAGCCTGAGAGATAGGCTGCACGCCCCCTTCAGGCACTCATCCCATCCCCAGGGAGCCTGGATTTGTACTATAAGTCCTACCTGTTCTGTACTTAGTGTAGTCAAGATATTGAAAGCAGGTGTGGCTTAAAAGCCTTCCTAAAATCAGCAGCAAAATAGTTGCAAAAATTGCCAAAGTCATTTTAAGAAAAGGTGGTTTCCTAGTCCAGTTCCACGGTATCATCATCACCCTTAGCAGCACCTGTAACCCTGCAGGGGTTTGTCGGGGTTGGTGGGGGGAGGGGAGTTGGAGGAGTGATGTAGCTACTCTCTAAAGCAGCAGCAGCAATTTTTAAACATTTTTAACTGGAGGATAACTACTTTACAATAGTGCGATGGTTTTGCCATACATCAACATGAATCTGACATAGGCATACATGTGTCTCTCCATCCTGAGCCCCGCCCCCATCCCTTCAGGTTGTCACAGAGCACCAGCTTTGGGTGCCTTGCGTCATACATCGAACTCGCACTGGCTATCTATTTTACATATGATAATGTATATGTTACAATGCTTTTCTCTCGAATCATCCCACCCCTTCCTTCTCCCACTGAGTCCAAAAGTCTGTTCTTTAAGCCAGTGTCTTCTTCACTGCCCTGCATGTAGGATCGTCAGTATCATCTTTCTAAATTCCATATGTATGTGTTAATATACAGTATTTGTCTTTCTCTTTCTGCCTACTTTGCTCTGAATAACAGACTCTAGGTTCCTCCACCTCATTAGATCAGACTCAAATGCCTTCCTTTTTATAGGTGAGTAACATTCCCTAGTGTATATGTACCACAACTTCCTTATCCACTCATCTGGCGATGGACATCTAGGTTGCTTCCATGTCCTAGCTGTTTTACATAGTGAGCAGCAACAGTTCTTATTCTGGATAAAAGTTTAGATTAGGCAAAAAAAAAAAAAAAAAAAGGTTTTATTTGGGGCCTTTCTCACCTTCCTCTTCTGAGTCTTGGGTTCCTTTCTCCTTTAACTGATATTGCCTCCCTTTGACTCTTTTCCCCAGAAATCCTTTCCATACATGTATTCATTCATCTAGCAGACACGTATTGAGCACCTTCTATGCCACGTGTCAGGAATACAAAAATGAGGAAGAGATAGTCTTTGGTCTCTAGGATGGTCTAATGAAGTGAGAAGATTATGACAAGAGGGAGAAAAGCCACAAGAGAGAAATCTTTGCCAAAGGTATTACATCCTTGAGTGGTTAGAGTACCAATATGTGGATAACAGCTGAAGGTAGTAATTAATTTCCCTATAGGAACTTCCAATTTGCCACAGCATAAGAGCTTAGGATGTCACTCAGCTCTGGCGTGTTTACCCTACTAGATTCAGAAAAGATAGGAAGGGAAATAGCATATTTTAAATCCTTTTTGTCTCACCGCGCTCACATACATTATCCTCAGGTAACAGATGTGGAAACAAGGGTTCACAGAAGAAATGGCCTGCTAAATGTCCACAGTGTGCAGGAGCGCTGAGGCTTGAGCTCAAGTCTGCTTGAAATTGGAGTCCAGACTCTTTCTGTTTCATCACACTGCCTACCGGAAGAACTTTCTGTAGCATCTCAGATGCTGTAAAAGGTGAGGGGGCGGTATTTTGGGCAGGGAGCCCTCCCAGCTTCCGCTTTGTCATCCAGGCAGGCAAATGCTTGTGAGATCGGCCCCTTGTAGTGACAGCTGAACTATCCTGCCCTTGTCTGCTGAGAAAGCAAACCAGAAGACTGGCAGGCAGAGTGGATGCACTCAGCGGGTCTGGCTCCGGAGAGACTGATGGTTCAATGGGAGCTATTGAAACCGCGTCAGGTCCAATGCCTTCCGCTGTGGTTCTCGGCTTCATCCTCCCGTCGCAGTTCTCAGTAGGGCCACCCTTCCCAGAAGGCCTCCAACAGCTCTTTCCGGGCAGGGGACGTGCCTTGAATTATTAATAACTTTGTAACTCCTTCTGTGCTGGACATAAGATTCAAGACTTCTTCAAAAACCTTTTTGGCAAACTCTGGACACAATATTCTTCCAGGGATGTTGCCTGGCTGTATTAAAGAGTTGAAAATTGATATTTCGTGACTAAGACAGATTTTCTTGTGAACTCCACCCTGAATGCACTGTTGATTCGGACAGGAAGCGCTGTTGTGATCACAAAGAAATACATGATTCATGGGAAAGGCTGCCTTGATTCCTCAGCTGCCGCTGCGTCTGCAGTCATGTGCTTTGAGATGCTTGAACATTCGGGGAGTTTCCAATCTTGTTTTGATTTCTTTTCCATGAACCTCCCTATTATCCAGACCCTCCTCCCTGAAAATGGCACGTTTTCCACGTCGTTAAAAACAAAACAAATGACAACAGGACACCACATCACAAAACCAGGAATTCTTAACCAGCCCGTGGTGATCATTTAAAAATCAAACACGCACATCCCCTTCACTCCTTTGACATTTTGCTGCTCAAGGCCAGCAGCGTAAACTCCGAAGTTTCCTTTGGCAGGCAGACCCTGAAGATACATTTTCTATCCCTTACAGAAGGAAACAAGAAACACGATTTTCCTTTGCTTTCTCGGAGTCGCTGGGGTTATTCTTTCTGTTTCCAGCAGTGACTGGTACAGAGCTTGACGCCTGCCTGTTTCCTGGGTCTGGCCCAGGCTTCCAGCTCATGTCTCAAACTGGCTTAGCCAGTGTCCCCTGTTTATGGGCTGTGAACACAGTGATTTGAAGAATGTGATTCAAATTCTCCTTTCTCCAAATACTGTTCTGCCCTTCCATCTGCTCCCAAATCTGAACCAGAGAATTGCTTTTCTTGTTAATGAGGCAGATGGGGGCAGAATGCCACCCTGGAGGCAGGAGAGGCTTCGTTAACACACATGATTCTGTCAGGTCAACTGACCGGCAGATGGGTAAATACAGAAAGTCACATCCCAAGGTGTAAGGACAATGGACAGACAGGAAAAACTTCAGGTGACTATACGCACCTGAAACTGAACCAAAGCAAAGGAAGGCTTCCCTAGCAGCTCAGCTGGTAAAGGATCAGTCTGCAATGAATCAAACCAGGAGACCCCGGTTTGATTCCTGGGTCAGGAAGATCCCCTGGAGAAGGGGTAGGCTACCCACTCCAGTNAAGGAAGGCTTCCCTAGCAGCTCAGCTGGTAAAGGATCAGTCTGCAATGAATCAAACCAGGAGACCCCGGTTTGATTCCTGGGTCAGGAAGATCCCCTGGAGAAGGGGTAGGCTACCCACTCCAGTATTCTTTGGCTTCCCCAGTGGCTCAGACAATAAAGAATCCACCTGCAATGCGGGAGACCTGGGTTTGATCCCTGGGATGGGAAGATTCCCTGGAGGAGGGCATGGCAACCCAGTCCGGTATTCTTCCCTGGAGAATTCCATGGACGGAGGAGCCTGGTGGGCTTCAGTCCATGGGGTCTCTAAGAGTCAGACACAACTGAAGTGACTAAGCACAGCAGAGCACAAAGGAAGGCACCCAGAAGAAGAGGGAGATGGTGGGAGCCGAGAGCTTGAAGCTTTCCATTTTGCCTTGACCTGACCTCTCCTGCTTAGGGGATAAACCAGGGTGTCTGGCCCTGTAGACAGAAATGAGAAGAGTTAGAAAGGAGAAATACACCATTAGCAACCATAGAGCAGTGTCAGAAACAGTTTCACTTAAAATGTTAAGAGAAGATGGTAAATCTGTGTTGATACAAAGTAAATATCCACAAACAGATGATCCTTCCAACAATGTAGCTCAACTGTTTGTTTTCAGATATAAAGTCTCTTTAGAAACTGACAAGTCTCAAAGCTACACAAAGATATTTTTAAGAGTGGCTTTTTCACAAGACGAGATGATCTGATAGAGGTTGAGAGACTTCAGCAGTCATATAGCTGGTTGGGCTTCCCAGGTGGCACTTGTAGTAAAAAATACACCTGCCAATGCAGGAGGCATAAGAGATGTGGGTTCGATCCCTGGGTTGGGAAGATCTCCTGGAGAAGGAAACGGCAACCCACTCCAGTATTCTTGCCTGGAAAATCCCATGGACAGAAGGGCCTGGCGGGATGTAGTCCATGGGGTCGCAAAGAGTAGGACACAAGTGAGCGTCTGAACCCACACAGTTGGTTAGTGACAGAGCTATGACCCGAACATGTAGGTGCTGAGTTCAGTCCTCACCCACCATGCCGTTCCGCCTCCCATGTCTAAGTGAGACTCTGGGGGAAAATCCTAGCACAGATCTCTTCTTTCCTCTTCTCCTGGGGTGAAAAAAACATAGTGACCTAGGATGAAAATAAAAGACTATGAGAATATGCGTTGTTGTTTAGTCTCTAAGTCATGTCTGACTCTTTGCAACCCTGTGGCTTTGCAACCCACCAGGCTCCTCTGTCCATGGAATTCTCCAGGCAAGAGTACTGGAGTGGGTTGCCATTTCCTTCTCCAGGAAAACTTCCTGCCCCAGAGCCCAAACTCATGTCCCTGCATTGGCAGGTGGATTCTTTACTGCTGAGCCACCAGAAAAGTCCATATGAGAATATCTGTTGTTCACTTACTCAGTCATGTCCAACTCTTTGCAACCCCATGGACTGCAGCACAACAGACTTCCCTGTCCTTCACGATCTCCTGGAGTTTGCTCAAACTCATGCCCATTGAGTCAGTGATGCCATCCAACTATCTCATCCTCTGCCAACCCCTTCTCTTCCTGCCTTCAATCTTTCCCAGCATCAGGGTCTTTTCCAGTGAGTCAGTTCTTTGCATCAGGTGGCCAGAGTACTGGAGCTTCAGCTTCAGCATCAGTTCTTTCAATTATTCAGGACTGATTTCCTTCAGGATTGACTGATTTGATCTTCTTGCAGTCTAAGAGACTTTCAAGAGTGTATTTAGACATTAATCCCCTGTGAAATAGAGATGGGCTTTGGGGGGAGGAATTGATTTCATCAGATTAATTCTCTTTTCACTTAAAGTGACATCAAGGAAAAATGAGGAAGAAGAACCGATTTTGCAAATTCTGCAAATCTTATCTGCTCTCACCTTGAGACATGAGGTCTCAAGGTTGAAAATCCCAAGTTGGGGTCAAACAGGACAGTTTTCTGCTTTTCTGCTCTCTGAGCAGACCAACCTGGCACCTGCTACCAAAGACTCCTGTTTGCAATTTGAAAGGGAGAAATTTCCTTCAAACCACAGAAAGAGGTAGGACCCACTTGTCTCTTTGGGGATTTACTGATAGAGAACCTCCTGTAGTTTTTATATTAAGACTAGATCTCTTGTAATATACAATAGCTTATTAACAAAAACTTTGAGTTATGGCTTGTTGGGTTTTGAGTGGAATTTCAGATTATCTCTGAGGATGTCATGGGGGCAGACCAGATCATGCTCTGGTAACAATCAACCCCTGAATCTCAGTAGTTGAAAACAGCAAAGGTTTCTTTCTCACCCATGTTTCATGTTCTAGTAGGTTGGCAGAGGGACTTTGCTTCCAGTGGTCCTTCAAATATTCATGCTGATGGAGAAGGTCACTGTAATAGCAGGGGCGGGGCGGNCTCACCCATGTTTCATGTTCTAGTAGGTTGGCAGAGGGACTTTGCTTCCAGTGGTCCTTCAAATATTCATGCTGATGGAGAAGGTCACTGTAATAGCAGGGGCGGGGCGGGGGGGAGGGTAAAGAGAGAACCCAGGAAATCTCACACTGAAAGTCAAGCGCTCTAGAAAAGTGACACTGCTCACAGTCCACTGGCCAGATCAGTGATGTGGCTCCACCCTTACCGAGAACAGAAAGTCCAGTCCTGCCCTGTGCCCAGAAGGCAGAGAGCTGGAAATACTGGTAAGTAGCACCAATGGCTATCACACTCCACAGATAAATAGATGCGTGCCTGGTAAATCACATCTTTTTTCCTAGTGATGTTGAGGATACAATTATCTGAAAAATGAACTATTCCAAGATGCTTGTTCATAGCTATAGCAACTAAATGAGAAGTATGGTTCAAGGTTGGGAGAAAAACGGAATTTTAACATAACTGTTACATTTTGGTCATGAGCTTAGGGAAAGGAAGCTCTTTTTTAATCAGGAAGTAAAGTAGTAAGCCATATTTGTGTGTGTGTGTGTGTGTGTGTAGAACATGCGGTAGTATAATAGGGAGATTCTAGAGTAGTGATGGCAACTAGATTTTTCTTCTAGAAATATTTCAATTTATTGGTTATGGCATCTTAAAATAGAAGACTCCAAACTTATTTGATTTCTTACTTCTGTTGGTAAAACACATATCTTACTTACTTTCACATCCCTATAGGCTTCCCAGGCAGTGCAGTTGGAAAGAATCTGCCTGTCAATGCAGGAGACTCAAGAGACATGGGTTCAATCCCTGAGTCAGGAAGATCCCCTGGAGTAAGAAGTGGCAATATATATTTAATTATTCTGTGGTAACTCAGATGGTAAAGAATCTGCCTGCAGTGCAGAGACCGGGGTTTGATCCCTGGGTTGGGAAGAGCTCTGGGAGAAGGGAATGGCAACCCACTCCAGTATTCTTGCCTGGAGAATCCCATGGACAGAGGACCCTGGTGGGCAAAGAATCAGACACAACTGGGCAACTAAACACATACACTACCTATTGCATATACTGAAAATCATTGACCAAATAGCAATTAAAACTAGAAATAAGCAATCTGATATTTTCTTCCTACCCCATTAAAAACCACCTTGTCTGTCCACTTTGGACACAACAGTTCTTTAGCACTTGTTGAACTGGATTCTCAGGTCAGATTAAGGCTCAGTTCTTACTGAGTAGGAATATCTGTCAAGCAAAGGGAGAACACTCTATGCTCTAGATCGTTGACATCTCTGATTAGAGTTAGGATTTCCTTGCAAGAGTTGGCTACTCTACATTCATTTTTGTGTCTTTTCTATTATCACAAGACATCCCACCCCAGGTCTCCATTTTTAGATCATGCTAAATTACACCCCTTGACAACTCTTCCTTGACTCTTTCAAGCTGGTTTTTTCCTAAGCTGGATCATGTGGATAACTGCACAGAGGAATCTGCAAGCATCTGAAAGCTCACAACTGCAAGCAGTTAGAGAATGGTTAGCAAATTGGATCCAGAAACTATAAATAGTATCTGTAAGATTTTATACCGTGTTTCTACAATATGAAAGATGCCTGAGCTTTTTGTAGTAAATGTACTTTGACTCATCTACAACACTTCCTATCAAAACTAATTATAAGCTTAGGAATCATGAATCTGAAGGACAGAAGCTACTAGGTTTTTTGCATAATAGTTAATATCATTCAGAAAATGACTGGAGAACTTTCTGGTTGGAACTACCCAAGTTTTATCTATCTTTATCATAGAAAGTGATTTTCGAAGCACTGAGTTTTCAGGGACCTTGAAAGATTGAGGAGAGAATTTGAATCTAAAAGATGGACTTCTAGATCATTGTGACTAGTGACAATGCATTTTCTTTTCTTCTTTTACTTACTGAACTCAAGTGGGAAGATCAGGTACTCTGGTGTTTAGATGCTGATGCATTGTAATAGCCCAGGAATTTTGTTCAAAAAACAAAATAAACATATCATCTGTCCGAAGAACTGGTATTGCAATGGGAGTGCCTATTTATGTTTTAATTTGTTTGTTTTGGAAAGAGGGTTTTAATATACTGTGCAAAATAGTATTGAGTCCCTTCAAATCTGGTCATGGTTTGTAGGAATTATCTAAATCAAAAATTTCCAAGAAGTCAGGGGAACAGATTCTGTGTGACAAGTGGAATTGTTTAAAGAGTTTAAAGAAGTGGGAGGAAGTAAAGGTGGTAACTTTCAAAGAGATCTATAAGGCTACAACAATTAATGAAGACTTTGTATATTATATATAAACAATACATGAATTATATATAATTATTTATTATGTATAAAATTAATATGTATTTATATTTTGTGTATGTTTAACAGCCCAGCTTACACAAATAGACTGTTTCCATGGGGGATGTGATATATAAACGCAATATATTTCTTGTTCCACTGAACTTGTGGCTTCTAATCCTAATATAGTTCTTTATCAAGCACTTTGGAAAGACAAACATTTTTTTCATGTATCAAAAATGCTTAACTGATGATTGACATTGCATCTTTCCAACAGATGGTGCTATCTTACTGCCAACTATTCCAGGACAACCCTTCAGATAAATAAAATAAATCCCTTTCCCCACTTATCAACTACTGATTCGGGTACGTTTGCCCCATGAGTCACTCCAGTATTATAATAGCTTCAGAAAAAAGTCTCTTAAAAACTCTCTAATAATACATGTGTTTAATTCCTCAGTAATTTTCCTACATGAGCCTCTTCTCTTTATTGAAAGCCAGACATATAATGGGTGCACAACTTAGTTCTGTTGACTTGGCTGTCAGTAGATTAAAGCAAGGTATTTATTAACACAGCTAGATTGTGTTGGCCTATTAATAAAATGCTTCCTTGGTGGCTCGGTGGTAAGGAATCCGCCTGCCAATGGAGGAGACACAGGTTCAGTCCCTGGGTTGGGAAGATCCCCTAGCGGAGGAAAGGGCAACCCGCTCCAGTACTCTTGCCTGGAGAATTCCATGCACAGAGGAGCCTGGTGGGCTACAGTCCATGGGGTCACAAAGAGTCTGATGTGATTTAGTGACTAAACAACATTAACAACAATTAATAAAATACCAAAGGGATTTTGAATGATTCTTCTATGTGCATCTCTGAATACTTAGAAAGACAACGTTATTGTGTGAAGCTTTTTAAGAAGCAGAGGCCGTATGGTGACTTCTCTAAGCCTCTTTAAGCTTCATGGTTTCTTGACATGATGTTTGAGTTCTATGAAGTCAGTTAAGGATGATGGATGCAACATATAAATACAGATCTGGCTAACATGTCGGTCATTTGCATCTCCTTGGCCAAGTTTCTCTTAAATATTCCCACATTTAATGGAATGGCTTGAAAAGTAAATATAGGTATAACAATTGAGCTATATTAAGTATTTAATAAAGTATGTCTTTCTAAAGAAATTTTAATCTCTCATTACCTTTATTAATGCTTGAACTTATAAAAATTTCAAACGTACATAAAAGTAGAAAGAATAGCGTAATGAAACACCATTACCCATCATCTATCTTATTGTAACTGTATGTTCCTACCTCTGATCCTGTGCTGGTTATTTTTCTTACAGTATTATTGAGGTATAAAGTCACCCACTGTAAGCAAATGTGCACTTACACTGAATGGTAATACAGTGTTTTTTTAGTTGAGGTAGTAGCTGATGTCCAATATTATATCAGGGTTTCAGGTATATAATAATACTGAGTCATAGTTTTTAAAGTTCTATTTCATTTACAGTTACCATACAATATTGGCTATGATCCCTGTGCTGTATATAATATATCCTTGTAGCTTGTTTATTTTGTGCACAGTGTTTGTACCTCTTAATCCCCATCCCTGTATTGTCCCTCACCCTTCTCTTGCCCTGCTGGTAACCATTGGTTTGTTCTCTATATCTCTGAGTCTGTTTCTTTTTTGTTATATTCATTAGATTTTTTTAAAGATTCCACATATAACTGATATCACATAGCGTTTGTCTTTCTCCATCTGATTACACTTAACACCCTCCAAGTCCATCCATGTTGCAAGTGGCAAAGTTTCTTTCTTTCTTAGGGCTGAATAGTATTCCAGTACACCTATATTTATATATCAAATCTTTATCCATTCACCTGCTGGTGGACACTTAGGTGGCTTCCATTTCTTGGCTATTGTAAATAGAGCTGCTATGCACACTGGGGTGCATGTATCTTTTAGAATTAATGTTTCCATTTTCTCTGGATATATAACCTGGAGTGGAATTGTTGGATCATATGGTAATTCACTTCATGGGAAATAGATGGGGAAACAGTGGAAACAGTGTCAGACTCTATTTTGGGGGGCTCCAAAATCACTGCAGATGGTGATTGCAGCCATGAAATTCAAAGATGCTTACTCCTTGGAGGGAAAGTTATGACCAACCTAGACAGCATATTCAAAAGCAGAGACATTACTTTGCCAACAAAGGTCTGTCTAGTCAAGGCTATGGTTTTTCCAGTGGTCATGTATGGATGTGAGAGTTGGACTGTGAAGAAAGCTGAGCGCCAAAGAATTGATGCTTTTGAACTGTGGTGTTGAAGAAGACTCTTGAGAATCCCATGGACTGCAAAGAGATCCAACCAGTCCATTCTAAAGGAGATGAGTCCTGGGTGTTCATTGGAAGGACTGATGGTAAAGCTGAAACTCTAATACTTTGGCCACCTCATGCGAAGAGTTGACTCGTTGGAAAAGACTCTGATGCTGGGAGGGATTGGGGGCAGGAGGAGAAGGGGACAACAGAGGATGAGATGGCTGGATGGCATCACTGACTCAATGGACATGAGTTTGGATGAACTCCAGGAGATGGTGATGATGATGGACAAGGAGGCCTGGCGTGCTGCAATTCATGGGGTTGCAAAGAGTAGGAAACAACTGAGCGACTGAACTCAACTGAACTGATGGTAATTCTACTTTTAGGCTTTTGAGGAATCACCATACTGTTTTCCACAGTGACTATACCAATTTACATTCTTACCAAGAGTATATAGGGGTTCCTTTTCTCCACATCCTCTCTAACATTTGTTATTTGTGGTCTTTTTGACGACAGTCATTCTGACAAATGTGAAATGATAACTCATTTGATTTTAATTTCTTTGATGATTAGTGATGTGAAGCATCTTTCCATGTGCCTGCTGGAAATTTAATATATCCATACAATGAAAGGCAATTCAATAATAAAAAGGAATAAACTACTGTTACCTGGTATAGGGGGACTTCCTTGATGACTCAGTGGTAAAAAATCCAACTCCCAATGCAGGAAACTCGGGTTTGATCCCTGGCTCAGGAAGATCCCCTGGAGAAGGAAATGACAATCCACTCCAGTATTCTTATCTGGGAAATTCCATGGACAGAGGAATTTCAGTCCATGGGCTAACAAAGAGTTAGACACGACTTAGTGATTAGAAAACAACACGTATAGCACTGAGGAACATTATATCAAAAAAACATTATGCTAAGTTAGAAAGGTAAGATGCCAAAGGCTATGTATTGTATGATTCCACTTATATTAAATGTTCAGAAAAGGAGAATCTATAGATTTGACAATTAGTGGTTACCTGAGACTGGGTGTAGGAGTGGGGTTTGACTGTAAACAGGCACCAGGGAACTTGTTAGGGTGATGGAAATGTTCTAAAACTAGATTGTGGTGATGATTTCACAACCCAAAACATTCACTTAAAACTATTGTATTACAGTACAATGTGATAATTTGCTTTCCATGGGTGGCTTTTATGGAGTTAGAAGTCTAAGATCAAGGTGTTGGCAGGGTTGGCTTGTAGACATCCATCTTCTCCCTGTCTTCACATAATTTCTCCTCTCTACATGTGTTCTAAGCTCTTCTAATAAGCAGTCATTCAGAAGAAGGGTCCACCCTTTTGCTCTGGTTCAGTAGCTAACTCGTGTCCAACACTTTGTCACCCTAGGGACTGCAGCATGCCAGGCTTCTCTGTCCTTCACTGTCCCCCTGAGTTTGTTCAAACTCCTGTCCCTTGGGTCAGTGATGCCATCCAACCATCTCATCCTCTGTCGCCCCCTTCTCCTCCTGCCCTCAATCTTTCCTAGCATCAGGGTCTTTTCCAATGAGTTGGCTCTTTGCATCACGTGGCCAAAGTATTGGAGCTTCAGCTTCTAGCATCAGTCTTTCCAGTGAATATTCAGAGTTGATTTCATTTGGATTGACTGGTTGATCTCCTTGCTATTTAAGGGACTATCAAGAGTCTTCTCCAGCACTACTCATTTTAACTTAATTATCTCTTGAAAGGCCCTGTCTCCAAATATGGTCACATTCTGAGGTAATTGTGGTTAGGATTTCAGCTTATAAAAAAATTTTTTTTTCCAGTCCAAAACAAGACACACTCAATTCACTGTAGTTTGTAATAATCACAAGATTATAGTAGTCTCACCAGTGATGGTTGGTTTGCAGCAAAAACTGGGTTAAGAAAAACAAAAGCCCTATTTTTCTTAGTTGGTACATTTATTAAAAATATAGACAAATGATTTTGTGCTTAAATGACATGGTTGTGCACTGGTTGCCATAAAACATAACTAGTGGAAAGGAACTCTTCAACAAATATACTCCAGACAGAAGTGAAAAAGCACACAGGAATGACTCACAAGACAGTGCCACTGCAGATATCATTCCGTTATGATTAATACTTGCTAGAAAATGGAGTTTGACATCATGTATGATTGCACCAACTTTCACAGAGGCTGAATATCAGAGCCATGATGGAGTACCGTGACCATAAAATAACTCTTGACACTTCCCAAATTGTTTTATCTTTTAGTTATAAAGTTCAGTTACCAGAGCCAAACTTGTTCTTAACAAATAGAAGTTTTACATCCATTCAAAGAGTCTCTTACATCCTTCTGGGCCCATTCATTCACAGATAGGAGCAGAAACTATAGCCAGGCTCTTCACATTTACCCGTGATGCCCACTCTTCACACGCTGTCCAATAACAGGAGTGACTTGCAGCAGGGCCACACAGATGGGGAATTTGCATCTGGAGGAGATCACATCCTTGCGCATCTTTCATTTCATCTCCTCGGGGTCCAGCTTGGGTGAAAGGCCCTCCATCTGGAACATCCCAGCTCTGCTGCACAGCTTCCAGCAGACCCCCTCTGTTCTTCTCAGCGGCCTCCTCAGCATGTGAATTTAGGAAGGACATAATTCAGTCCATAACAATGATTAGAAAGGAAGAAACACAACTGTTATCCATGGGTGATGTGATTGTTTACACAGCAGATAAAAACCCTATGGTTAAACTATTAGAATTAATGCATGAATTTATTTAAGCTGCTGCATATAAAGTCGATTATAAAAATCATTGTATTTCTATAAGTACAATGTATAATAATGCAATGTATTCTATAATACAATGTATTTCTATAATACAAGCAAAATAGACTATAGACATTAAAAATATGATTTATTAGCATCAAGACCACCAAATTCATAACAACAAATCTGATAAATGATGCACAAAACCTTTCTACCTAAAAAAAAGTATAACTACAAAATGCTGTTTAGAAAATTGGAGGAAATGAAAGAAAATGTAACTGTATCACATAAATGACTCAATATGGCAGAAATATCAATGCTCCCTAGTAGATGTGTAGGTCAAATAAAATCCCAATAAAAAAATCACTGCACATTTAATTTTGTGGACTTTGAGTTGATCTTTAAATTTATATGAAAATTCAAAGGGTGAAAAATAGCCAAGACCATAGGGAAGAACAAATTTGACAAACTTATGTTACTAGATATCATGACTGTAAAGCTGTAGTTGTTAGCACTGCATCAAGGGTCCCCAAGACCATCCTGAGGTTTGAAGATTTATAGGGGACGTACACACGACTCGCATAGAGTTGGATCCATCGGTATGGTTTATTACAGT
Source organism: Oreotragus oreotragus (assembly GCA_006410675.1). Lineage (NCBI taxonomy): Eukaryota > Metazoa > Chordata > Mammalia > Artiodactyla > Bovidae > Oreotragus > Oreotragus oreotragus. The sequence goes on along the minus strand of SJYX01003038.1, from coordinate 378,156 downwards.
GAAAGAATATAAACAAAATCAGATGTGGGAAAAGGCACGTGAGATGAAGTCTAGAGGAAGTCGGGGCAAGCTTCCAGAAATCTTCTCCCAGTGCAGTCACATTTAAGTCCCCCAGCAAAGGATGACAACACGTGTGAGATGTCGTCTTGCACAGAAGCCTTCAAAGATCCACTGCCCAGGGTTTTATTGGGGGGCTTCTTATGTATGCATATTCTGCCAAGTATGCACCCAAGTTCCAAACACCTAGAAGGGTTCAGCATAAGCCATATTGTTTGAAGACTTCCCTGGTGGTCCAGTGGCTTACAATCTCCCTTCCAATGCAGGGCATGGGGGTTCGATTCCTGATCGGGGAACTAAGATCCCACATACAGTGGGGCAACTAAGCCTGTGTGCTGCAGCTACTGAGCCCATGCTCCACAGCTAGAGAGAGGCCCGTGAACAAAAAGATCCTGTGAGCCACATGCAGAATCAGATGCAGCCAAACAAACAAAGATAACAAAAACCCATATTGTTCATACAAACATTTTTGACACAGTGAGGCACTCCTTAGTTCTGAGAGTGACAGGAACTCTCCCCAAATCTACGTTCCCACACTCCAGCCAATGACCAGCCTTATATGCTGGCCTCTCAAAGAATAGCATCCTCAGGCCTGCTTTGTTAAATCTTTTCTGAACAGGTGCAAAGATGAGTAAATAGAAAAATAGAATGGGAAAAGAAGTCCAGAAATAGATCTACACACACACCTGATATATGACAAAGGTGTCACTGTCATACAGTGAGGAAAAGAAGGAATTTTTAGTAAATGATGCTGGATCATTTGGTTATCTAAATGGAAAAAAGTAGATTTGGACCCCTTCTTTATGTGATATCCAAATATCAATTCCAGACAGGTAAAAATGATAATGCCTATAGAAGACAACTTGAAAAATGTCATCAGGAGCTTATAGGCAAAGTGTTCTTGAAAATTCCCCCAAAGTAGTAACCAAAAAGAAAAGGATAGAAACGCTGGACATGATTAAAATTGTAAACTTTGTTTCACCAAAATCTAGCAAGGAATAAAAGACATAAGCCATGAAGTGAGAGAAAGCATGATAAATATGGTTTTTTACAAAGGTCTCGAATGCAGACTATATAAGGAATTCCCACAAATCAAAACAAACAATTTAAAGACATGGACAAAGGACTTAACCGATAGCCATTTCATAAAAAATCGTATCCACATGGCCAAAAGAGGTATACATATGGGGCTTCCCTAGTGGCACAAAAGAATCTGCCTGCAATACAGGAGACCCAGTTTCAATCCCTGGGTTGGGAAGATCCCCAGGAGAAGGAAATGGCTACCCACTCCAGTATTCTTGCCTGGAGAATTCCAAGGACAGAGGAGCCTGGTGGCCTACAGTCCCTGGGACTGCAAAGAGTCGGACACGACTGTGAGACTTTCGCTCACACAGTAAATGCATGAAAAGGTTATTACATGAGCTTCCAATTGTTGCTGTAACAAGCTGCCACAAGCTTGAGCATTCATTCTAAAACACACAACAAACTCTCAAGGCTTGTGAACTTTCCTACATGTATGCTATACTTCAGTGAAATAAAGTTAACTTATTAATAAGTACAGAAACAGGTATGGAGTCTTTCTGAGAAATCTATGCCTGACTCCTTGGAATAAATCCAACAGAAATGTGTCCCGGTACTCATCAAGAGACATATGCTAGAATCCACAGTGTAGCACTATTCAGAATAGCTCCAAACTGGAGCCATCCAAATGTCCAGCAGAAGTAGAATAAATAAATAAGCTGTAATAATAAAGTAAGTATTATTTATTTATAACTACAGCAATGAGAATGAAGGAACTACTATTATTACTCCATGTAACTACATGACTGAATCTCTCAAATGTAACACAGAGCAATGCGGAGTACATACTGTCTGATTCCACTACACAAAGCTCAGAATTAGGCAAAATTACTGTATGGTGTTAGAAGCCAGAGTAGCGGTCCTTTTGGGGATGGTAATGCACAGGAGAGGGCATGGGAAGTTTTGGCAGTGTTGATGGTGCTCTAGACCTTGATCTGGGGCTGGTTCCACACAGGTATTCATTCTAGAACATGCAACAAGCTCTCATGGCTTATGAAGTTTCTTACAGGCATGCTATACTTCAGTGACATGAAGTGAACTTACAAAATAAGTAAATGCATGGAGTGTTTTAGGGGAGGCTTCCCTGGTGGCTCAGGTGGTAAATAATCAGTCTGTAATGCAAGGGACCTGGGTTCGATCCCTGGGTGGGGAAGATTCCATGGAAAAGGAAATGGCAACCCACTCCAGTACTCTTGCCTGGGAAATCTCATGGACAGAGGAGCCTGGTGGGCTACTGTTCTTGGGGTCGAAAAGAGTCAGACACAACTGAGCAACTGACACTTTGACTTTGGAGTCTTTTTGAGAAATCTTTGAAGAGGAAGCAAGTCATTATCTTGTGACCTTTTCCCTTTCCCACCCCTTCCTGTAGTTTTTTACTTGAAGAAAAGAATTGTTTCCTTTTCAGGGTCCTCACACTCTCCAGCTGAAGGCTGGTTCCAATTTTAAGTTAGCAGAGTAGCTGGAAAGTTGAGAAAATCCTTTCTGGAAATGGGTCCAGAATTGTTTGAATGTGTTTCCTGGGTTACAGAAACAGCCTTGGTGGGATTTTCAGCCTCAGCGTTTAATCTACTGCCAACTGCACTTGACACAGACACTCCAGGGACTCGTCATTTCAGGCTGTGACGATGAGATTAAGGTGAGTTTGGAAGTTCAGACACAGAGACGATCAGTCAGTGGTAAACCAGTTGCTCTCTGTTTTGTCTTTTCAATAATGCAGGGATTCTCAGATGCAGATGGCTTTCAACCATCTGCGTGACTGAAAATGTGCTCCGAATACAAGACTCCACAAGTTCTTGAATGTTTCTTTTTAACTCCCTGAAGTTGCTTGCTTACTTGTTTGTACACTTGCTTAAGGAACCTCCATGTGGTCCAGTAGTTAAGAATCTGCCTTGCAATGCAGCGGATGTGGTTCAATCCCTGGTCAGGAAATGAAGATGCCATGTACCATGGAACAAATAAGCCCGCACACCCCAGCTACTGAAGCCATGTGCCCTGGAGCCCCCACGTCACAACTAGAGTCTGTGCACTGCAGGAAAAGACACTGCACGACACAGCAGAAATCCCACAGGCTGCAACTAAGACCCAACACAGCCAAGTACACAGAGAAAAGCTTGCTCTAAAAAGCCTGTAGTGGAAGATGGCTTCCCCAGTGGCTTGCCAGTAAAGAATCTGCCTGCTAATGCAGGAGATGCTGGTTAGATCCCTGGACTGGGAAGTTCCTCTGGATGAGGAAATGGCAACCCACTCCAGCATTCTTGTCTGGAGAATCCCATGGACATAGGAGACTGGGGGGTTCCAGTCCACAGAATTGCAAAGAGTCAGACACAACTGCGTGGCTGAGCATGCACGGGGTGAAAGGCGGAAAAGGAAGACTACGTTTCTTTCCTTGGGAATCACAGAATCTTGATTGATGGAGTCCTTAAGGAGCATTCAGTCAATCATGTATTCAGAGAGTTGAGGAGACCATATGGCCAAATCTTTGTTTCCATAAAGGAGAACTTCCCCGCTAGTTTCTTAGAAGGAACCTGCTCTTCCGTCATCCACCTGCCCTTGATGACTTATCTGCTTGATGAGACTGGAACAGAACCCTGATTCCTCAGAGCCTTGGTCCCCTGTCTCTCCCAGAGCCGTGGGTCCTGAAGCTGTTGGCATTATCTCTCATCTGATGGAGCCCTTCCTTAAGATGGTGCTGGCTTTGCAGAGGGTGGGCTTATGGGAGTATAAGCTGAACTCCTGGCCCTAGGCGCCAGGAAGTTGATGGTGGTTATGGGTCCAGGCTGTCTCCTTCAATATGCTTTCGTCAGTAATAAATCTGGCTTCCCTGGTGGCTCAGATAATAAAGAATCCACCTGCAATGCAGGAGACCAGAGTTTGATCCCTGGGTTGGGAAGATCCCCTGGAAGGGCATGGCTACACACTTCAGTATTCTTGCCTGGAGAATCCCATGGACCCTGGAACCCGGCGGGCTACAGTCCATGGGGTCACAAAGAGTCAGACATGACTGAGCTATTAACACACACACAGTAACTGATCTTATAATTTGATCGCTTTTCTCTCTGATTCTGTCTCTTTTTTGATTGGGCTCATTCTACCTTGATTTCAAATGGTCACATTTCTTGGTGTGTTCAGGCTGCTATAATGAAATAGCAAACTGGGTAGCTTATAAAGAACAGGAATTTATTTTTTACAGTTTTGGAGGCTGGGAAGTCCAAGGTCAAGTGTCCAGTAGATTTACTGTCTGGTAAGGGCTGTCCTGTCACATGGTGCAAAGAGCAAGGCAATTTTCGGGGTTCTCTGTAAAAGGGCACTAATCCCCCTCATGGGGGCTCTGCCCACAGGACCTAATCAACCTCCCAAAGCTCCCCCTTCCAAATACCTAACCCTAACCATCACATCGGGAGCTGGAATTTAACACATGAACTTTGGAAAACACAAACATTCAGTCTGTAGCATCACACAGTGTCCAGGAATGTGCTGTTCTCCTGTGAAGCTCAGAAACCAGGGCCCTACGGCCCTGAACAGTTGAACAGATTAGATTGTTAGAATAAAAAGAAAGCTTTGCTAAGTTTTAAGGAGAGATCAGAAAAGGAATGCAAGAAACATGCAAAGAAATACTGCATGATATCACTTATTTTTGTGATCTTGTGCTCTGTTGCTTGGTCATATCTGACTCTTTGTGACCCCGTGGACTGTAGCCTACCAGGCTCCTCTGTCCACGGGATTTTCCAAGCAAGAATTCTGGAGTGGGGTGCCATTTCCTGCCCCAGGGAGTTTTCCTGATCCAGGGATTGAACCCACAAATCTGGCATCTCCTGTATTGGCAGGTGGACTCTTTATCATTAGTGCCACCTGGGAAGCTGATGTCACTTATACGTGTAATCTAAAAATAAAACAAATTAGTGAATACTGAAAGAAGAAGCAGACTCACAGATATAGAAAACAGACTATGGTTATCAGTGGGGACAGGCAGTAAAGGAGTTGAGGGGTGGGAGGTACAAACTACTGAGTATAAGGATATAAGGATGTATCATACAACATAGGGACTAAAGCCAATGATTTGTAATAACTGTAAATGAAGTGTAACCTTTCAGATTGCAAAAAAATAAAATAGAAACATATCGAAAAGCACAAAAATAATAGTTAAATAATGAAAGCTAGGTAAATGCTGGTATCAGCAACTGCGCTGGCTCAAGTCTCTTTCCTTGAGATTGGTTCCTTAGTAGTTTTGCTGCTCCAAAGTCAACAAGGAAAATGATGTTGTTATTTTTCTGATTATATAGGTAATACTAATACAGAAAACCCTAGCAACAGAACAGTGTAGAGAAGAAAGTTGAAAATCGCCTAAAAGTCCTTCAGTAGAATGCCCACTCAATGTCTTGGGAAACATTCCTGAGTGAACGGGGCTTCCCAGGAGGCACCAGTGGTAAAGAATCTGCATGCAATGCAAGAGACATGGGTTCAATCCCAGAGTCAGGAAGATCCCTTGGAGAAGGAAATAGCCACCCTCTCCAGTATTCTTGCCTGGAGAATTCCATGTACAGAGGAACCTGGTGGGCTATAGTACATGAGGTTGCTAAGAGTTGGGCACAACTGAGCACACAAACACTTCAGAGAAAAGGCCCGAGGGAGTCTTCTGCAGTCCTGGGAATGTGCTAGAATGTTCTGTGGCTGGTGTAGTCACATGGGTGTGTACAGATTAAAAATCTATCAGCTTGTATGAGATGTGCACTTCAGTTCAGTTCAGTCGCTCAGTTGTGTCCGACTCTTTGCGACCCCATGAATCACAGCACGCCAGGCCGCCCTGTCCATCACCAACTCCCGGAGTTGACTTAGACTCACGTCCATCGAGTCAGTGATGACATCCAGCCATCTCATCCTCGGGTGTCCCCTTCTCCTCCTGCCCCCTATCCCTCCCAGCATCAGAGTCTTTTCCAATGAGTCAACTCTTCGTATGAGGTGGCCAAAGTACTGGACTTTCAGCTTTAGCATAACTCCTTCCAAAGAAATCCCAGGGCTGATCTCCTTCAGAATGGACTGGTTGGATCTCCTTGCAGTTCAAGGGACTCTCAAGAGTCTTCTCCAACACCACAGTTCAAAGCATCAATGCTTCGGCACTCAGCCTTCTTCACAGTCCAACTCTCACATCCATACATGACCACAGGAAAAATCATAGCCTTGACTAGATACACCTTAGTTGGCAAAGTAATGTCTCTGCTTTTGAATATGCTATCTAGGTTGGTTATAACTTTTCTTCCGAGGAGTAAGCGTCTTTGACTTTCATGGCTGCAGTCACTATCTGCAGTGATTTTGGAGCCCCCCAAATAAAGTCTGACATTGTTTCCACTGTTTTC
>SJYX01003038.1:342981-367728 GCA_006410675.1 Oreotragus oreotragus | reverse complement strand
GCCTTTGACTGTGTGGATCACAATAAACTGTGGAAAATTCTGAAAGAGATGGGAATACCAGACCACCTGACCTGCCTCTTGAGAAATCTGTATGCAGGTCAGGAAGCAACAGTTAGAACTGGACATGGAACAACAGACTGGTTCCAAATAGGAAAAGGAGTACATCAAGGCTGTATATTGTCACCCTGCTTATTTAACTTCTATGCAGAGTACATCATGAGACACGCTGGGCTGGAAGAAGCAGAAGCTGGAATCAAGATTGCCAGGAGAAATATCAATAATCTCAGATATGCAGATGACACCACCCTTATGGCAGAAAGTGAAGAACTAAATAGCCTCTTGATAAAAGTGAAAGAGGAGAGTGAAAAAGTTGGCCTAAAGCTCAACTTTCAGAAAACTAAGATCATGGCATCCAGTCCAATCACTTCATGGGAAATAGATGGGGAAAGAGTGGAAACTGTGTCAGACTTTATTTTGGGGGGCTCCAAAATCACTGCAGATGGTGATTGCAACCATGAAATTAAAAGAGGCTTACTCCTTGGAAGGAAAGTTAAGACCAACCTAGATAGCATATTCAAAAGCAGAGACATTACTTTGCCAACAAAAGTCAAGGCTATGGTTTTTCCAGTGGTCATTTATGGATGTGAGAGCTGGACTGTGAAGAAAGCTGAGCGCCAAAGAATTGATGCTTTTGAACTGTGGTGTTGGAGAAGACTCTTGAGAGTCCCATGGACTGCAAGGCGATCCAACCAGTCCATTCTAAAGGAGATCAGTCCTGGGTGTTCATTGGAAGGTCTGATGCTGAAGCTGAAACTCTAATACTTTGGCCACTTCATGCGAAGAGTTGACTCATTGGAAAAGACTCTGATGCTGGGAGGGATTGGAGGCAGGAGGAAGAGGGGACGACAGAGGATGAGATGGCTGGATGGCATCACCGACTCGATGGACATGAGTTTGAGTAAACTCGGGGAGTTGGTGATGGACAGGGAGGCCTGGCGTGCTGTGATTCATGGGGTCGCACAGATTTGGACACGACTGAGTGACTGAACTGAACCGAACTGATGCTGCTTTGAGAAGTCATTCCTGAAAGGATCATAAAAATTATTTCCATAGCAATATATTTTCTTAGACATCCTTGTCTCAGACAAGGAATGTTTGGTGCCATAGTTTAGAAACTTATGATAGCTGGTTTAAGAAAATAGAGCCTTTAGGGAAAGAAAATAATAGGCCTTCTCACAGCATCCCAGATAAATTATGAATCTTATTTTAAATTTTTTGATTATCTTTAAGCCAATATTCTGAGCCTTTTCTCATTTTCTTACTTGTATTAGTTTGGGAATCTTAGAAGTTTATTGCAGCCTCAGAGGAGTGTCATGATTTCCATCAGACAGTTTTCTTGATGGAAGGTCATTTAATGAGGTCTAGTTGAATCCATGGAATCCACTGTGTTTGATTTTGTGCCACCCAATGTAGCTATGTTCACAAAGCAGAAAAATATATGTCAGGGACAGTAACCTGAATCTTATCAACAAATTAGAATCATAGGCTTAACTCTGTGAGCAAATGGCAGAAAGAGCTTTTGTTGTTATGTTTGAAATTCATTCAGTGGATAAATTTTTGGTTGAGAATCTAATAGGTGCAACATTGTATAGGATGCTGGAGATACAATAATGAACATGATGTTTATACTTGATCTCAGTGAACACAGACTTCAGTGTAAAGGTGAGTATAGACTGCTCCTTTCAAATCAAGTTCCTGAGATGGGTATTTCCTGATTCCCTGATTGCCCAAGGATGAGAGCTGCCCGAGGGGAATCTCACAGGAGGTAACGATGGATGCCAAAAATGAAGGAAATGTGTAGAGTTCAAAAGATCAAAGGAAAGCACATGTCTATAAACCCAGACAGGAATTTGGAGGTTGGTTAAAAAGGTGAAGCAAGTCAGCAGAAGATAAGGTCAGGTTTTGAAGTCAGGAATGTGAGACCTGGGCAACAGAGATGAATCCAGGGTAGAAGGGGATGGGAAATAAATGTCCTAAAAGAAAATGAAGAAGGATAAAATGAAGCACTGGTAACTGCTGGCATCAGAGGTTTGATATTAAGGTTGAGTACTTGTGGTTAGATGGCCAGGGGAACAATAATGAACAGACACTCAAGATGAAAAAATATAAATGCAGGAAATGTGATATAATTCTGAAACTCACAGAACCCACAAGAACAGCAAACCCAAATAAACTGTACTTGGTTCTGTTTGAAGTACCGTCTTCATGGAAAAGAAGATAAAAGCTTTAATTACCTGGTACAGGATGCATCAACAAAGTTAGTTATCTAACCTTCTCCTCTCCCCCCCCCCACCCCCGCCCAAGGACAGATTACATCTTCTGGTATTTTCTTAGATTCCTATTTCAGTCCACTTAGATTACATGTTGAATAGAAAAAACAGCAAGAAACTTCAGTCTTTTCATTAACAGAATATAAATTCTCCTAAAGATGGATTAAAGCACGCAACATAAAATACAACAAAATATTCCCAGTTGGCTGTTGGTGGGTGGTCTGGTTTGTTGATTGTCCTAGATTAAGCCTCTTACTGTCAAACTGGAAAAATGAAAGACCTAAACAAAGAATATGGCCCAAGAGAAGATAATACTGATCATTAAGAATGAGAAAGGGCATTTGAAGAAATAAAACACGAGTTAATTGAATGCGAATTGTGTGTGTGCTTGGTTGCTCAGTCATGCCTGACTCTTTGTGGCCCCGTGGGCTGCATGTAGCCTGTGAGGCTCCTCTGTCCATGGGGGTTCTCCAGGCAAGAATACTGGAGTGGGTTGCCATGCCCTCCTACAGGGGATCTTCCCAACCCAGGGATTGAACCTGAGTCTCCCACATTGNATGATAGTATACATATTTCAATGCTATTCTCCCAAATCATCCCTCCCTCTCCCTCTCCCTCTCCTTCTCCCTCAGAGTCCATAAGTCCGCTCTACACATCTGTATCTTTTTTGCTGTCTTGCATGCAGGGTCCTCGTTACCATCTTTCTAAATTCCATATATATGCATTAATATACTGTATTGGTGTTTTTCTTTCTGACTTATTTCACTCTGTATAATAGGCTCCAGTTTCATCCACCTTGTTAGAACTGATTCTTTTAAACAGCTGAGTAATAGTCCATTGTGTATATGTACCACAGCTTTCTTATCCATTTGTCTGCCGATGGACATCTAGGTTGCTTCCATGTCCTGGCTATTGTAAACAGTGCTACAATGAACACTGGGGTACATGTGTCTCTTTTAATACTGGTTTCCTTGGTGTATGCCCAGCAGTGATATTGCTGGGTCTTATGGCAGTTCTATTTCCAGTTTTTTAAGCAATCTCCACACTGTTCTCCATAGTGGCTATTCTAGTTTGCACTCCCACCAACAGTGTAAGAGGGTTCCCTTTTCTCCACACCCTCTCCAGAATTTATTCTTTGTAGAATTTTTGATAGCAGTCTTTCTGACCAGCATGAGATGGTACCTCATTGCGGTTTTGATTTGCATTGCTCTGATAATATTGAGCATCTTTTCTCCCCTTTGTTAGCCATCTGTATGTCTTCTTTGGAGAAATATCTGTTTAGTTCTTTGGCCCATTTTTTGATTGGGTCTTCTATTTTTCTGGTATTGAGCTGCACGAGCTGCTTATGTAATTTTGAGATGAATTCTTTGTCAGTTGCTTCATTTGCTATTATTTCCTCCCATTCTGAAGGCTGTCTTTTCACCTTGCTTTTAGTTTCCCATGTTGTGCAAAAGCTTTTAAGTTTAATTAGGTCCCATTTATTTATTTTTGCTTTTATTTCCATTACTCTGGAAGGTGGATCATAGAGGATCCTGCTGTGATTTATGTCAGAGAGTGTTTTGCCTATGTTTTCCTCTAGGAGTTTTATAGTTTCTGGTCTTACATTTAGATCTTTAATCCATTTAGAGTTTATTTTTGTGTATGGTGTTAGAAAGTGTTCTAGTTTCATTCTTTTACAGGTGGTTGACCAGTTTCCCCAGCACCACTTGTTAAAAAGATTGTCTTTTCTCCATTGTATATTTTTGCTTCCTTTGTCAAAGATAAGGTGTCCATAGGTGCGTGGATGTATCTCTGGGCTTTCTATTTTATTCCATTGATCTATATTTCTGTCTTTGAGCCAGTACCATACTCTCTTGATGACTGTAGCTTTGTAGTATAGTCTGAAGTCAGGCGGGTTGATTCCTCCAGTTCCATTCTTCTTAATCAAGATTGCTTTGACTATTCAAGGTTTTTTGTATTTCCATACATATTGTGAATTTATTTGTTCTAGTTCTGTGAAAAATACCTTTGGTAGCTTGATAGGGATTGTACTGAATCTATAGATTGCTTTGAGTAGTATACTCATTTTCACTATATTGATTTTTCCGATCCATGAACATGATATATTTCTCCATCTATTTGTGTCATCTTTTATTTCTTTCAGTGTTATAGTTTTTTTATATATAGGTCTTTTGTTTCTTTGAGTGAGTGAATGAGTGAATTCTCTCAGTAGTGTCTGACACTTTGTTTCTTTAGGTAGATTTATTCCTAAGTATTTTATTCTTTTCATTGTAATGGTGAATGGAATTGTTTCCTTAATTTCTCTGTTTTCTCATTGTTAGTGTATAGGAATGCAAGAGATTTCTGTGTATTGATTTTATATCCTGCAACTTTACTGTATTCATTGATTAGCTCTAGTAATTTTCTGGTGGTGTCTTTAGGGTTTTCTATGTAGAGGATCATGAGATGACACCGCTTTTATGGCAGAAAATGAAGAGGAACTAAAGAGCTTCTTGATGAAGGTGAAAGAGGAGAGTGAAAAAGCTGGCTTGAAACTCAACATGGAGGGGGATTCAGGATGGGGAACACATGTGCACCCGTGGCAGATTCATGTCAATGTATGGCAAAACCAATACAATATTGTAAAGTAATTAGCCTCTAATAAATAAATAAATTAAAATCTTTTCTACTAAAAAACAAAAACAAAAAACACTAATAGCATAACATACAGTCCCATCACTTCATGGCCAATAGAAGGGGAGAAAGTGGAGAAATAGTGACAGATTTTGTTTTCTTTGGGTCCAAAATCACTGCAGATGATTTCTGCAGACATGAAATTGGAAGATGCTTGTTCTTTGGAAGGAAAACTATAAAAAACCTAGGCAGCATATTAAAAAGCAGACATCACTTTCACAAGAAAGGTCCATATAGTCAAAGCTAAGGTTTTTCCAGTAGTTAGTCATGTATGGATGTGAGAGTTGGACCATAAAGAAGGCTGACTGCCAGAGAATTGATGTTTTTGAACTGTGGTGCTGAAGAAGACCTTGAGAGTTCCTTGGACAGGAGATCAAAAAAGTCAATCCTAGAGGGAATCAACCCTGAATATTCATTGGAAGGACTGATGCTGAAGCTGAAGCTCCAATACTTTGGCCACCTCATGCAAAGAGCTGACTCCTTGGAAAAGATCTTAATGCTGGGAAAGATTGAGGGCAGTAGGAGAAAGGGGCGACAGAAGATGGGATTGTTGGATAGCATCACCAACTCAATGGACATGAGTTTGAGCAGACTCTGGGAGACAGTGAAGGAGAGGGGAGCCTAGTGTGCTGCAGACCTTGGGGTTGAAAGGAGCTGAACATGACTTAGTGACTGAACAACAGCAAAAGCTGAGTAGCTCAGCAGTTAAAGCCTCTGCCTGCAATGCAGGAGACCTGGGTTCGATCCCTGGGTCGGGAAGATCCCCTGGAGAAGGAAATGGCAACCCACTCCAGTATTCTTGCCTGGAGAATCCCATGGACGGAGGAGCCTGGTGGGCTACAGTCCACGGGGTTGCAAAGAGTTGGACACCACCGAGCGACTTCACTTTCACTTTTCACTTTATTTCAAGTGAGATAGCCTACCTTTCCCTATGCTAAAAAGCTATTTATATTTCTCTTTCTGTGATCTATCTGGTAACGTTTTTAACCTACTTTTCTATTGTTTTGTTTTTTTTTCTTATTGATTCTGGCATGTCTTTATATATTAGGAAAATGAGCTCTTTGTTAGTGACAAGAATTGCAATTATTTTCCAGGTTAGTATTAATTTCATGTAGCCAAAATTAGCAACTCTTCACTGGTTTCTATATTTGACTCATATTTAAAAAGACCTTCACTGTGTTTTAAGACTTTTTCTCTCTTCAGTTACATTTAATTCTTTGATCCACATGAAATTTATTTTGGTATAATTTCTGAGATCTTTTAACTTAAATTTGCTGCTGTATCAGATGATTACTTTGCTGTTGATATGCCCACTGTCATGAATTTAGTTATCATATAAGTGATGTTTATAGAACCAACAATGTCTTTTATAAGGAAAAATCTTGAATCTAGTAAGAACTAAGTCAGTGTGCCCTTGAAGGTGATGAAATATTGAAAGCACTACCTAGTAGATTGCAAACCATATAAACATTGTTTTCCATGATATACTTAAAAATATCTTAATATTATGGTGGGGAAAATGTAATTTGCATTATTTGAGGTTGAACTTAACTGCACTTCTCAAAATAAATATTTCTTGCAAAAGACTCAGTGTTTAACATATTTGATAAAGTAATTCTAATTGATGTATTTAGGATGTTTTCCATGTGAAAGAGGTCATTTTGTAAGCCAGATCATCAGAAAGTTTCAGCAACTTTCAACTTTGCCTAAATGGGAGCATTGAAAAGATACCACCATGGAAAGATAGTAAATTTCAATATACAGATTTCAGGGCCAAAGACAGAAGAAAAATTGTTAATGTTTTCTATCATTTTGCTAAGCTTCACTGAACAAAATGAAGGAATTTGAAGTAAAAATGGATAATTCAATTAAGTAAAATATTTTGGATTTGTGTCTACCCGAGTGACCTTGATTGGGGTTTGCTGTTTTTGTGCCAGTGTGCTAGCTAAAGAAGGTCACTGCTGCCACCTAGTTCTACAAGAATTAAGTCATTAGCCAGAGCAGTCATTGACCTTCAACACACCCTGAAAGGAATTCAGGACAGAGATCAGGAATGAGGCACTCTGTTCTCTGGGAAAACTGGCAGAACAGGCCTTCAAAAAGTTGCATATTTTCATGAGACATGGTTCATGAACCTGGTTTCTTGCCATCTTCCCATACTTAGGAAAGACAGGGAGGCCTGGTGTGCTGCAGTCCATGGGGTTGCAAAGAGTCGACACAACTGAGCGACTGAACAGCAAGAACAAAGGAATCTGTTACTTGTGACTAGCAGGAACCTGTTAGATGTGTGCTTGGTTGCATGTACCCGCTTCTCCAAAATCACACATATGCTGACTCTTACACTTACCTCTTTGGAACAGTTTCTCCAAGCTCTCTGAGAGGCTGTCTCCTGGGCTGTAGTCCTCCGTAAGACACTGAATAGGCTCAACTTACAGCTCTTAACATTGTGCGTTTTTTTTTGTTTGTTGGTTGGTCTGTTTTTCAAGTCAATGTAGGACTGAAGTAGAACTCATATTGTGAATAAATTTAAGCTTTCACTGAAACTTTAATTTAACCATTGTAAGTTACTTTAGAGATCATCTCTAGCCAATCTTTTCATTTTGCTGATTAAAAAATCAAGAATGGGGACTTCCCTGGACTTTGTGCTTCAAATGCAGCAGCGGTGGGTTTGATCCCTGGTCACGGAAATAAGATTCCAAGTGACACGATCAAATTTTAAAAAAGAAAAAAATCAAGGATCAATAAGGTCAGATAACAGGTCTACAGACTTCATATTACTAGCTATTAGGCTTAAAAGAAAGTATGTATGGATTTATTTGCTATTGTTTTAGTTGCTAAGTCATGTCTGACTCTTTTGCGATCCCCATGGACTGTAGCCCACCAGGCTCCTCTGTCCATGGAATTCTCCAGGCAAGAATACTGGAGTAGGTTGCCATTTCCTCTTCCAGGGGATCTTCCCAACCCAGGGATTGAACCCATATCACCCTCGTTGGCACATGGATTCTTTACCACTGAGACACCAGGGCAGCCCATTGGTTTATAGGAATGTATAAAAATATAGAACATAGGGAGATAAAATAAAAATCATTTAATTCATCAGTCTTCCTAAGAGAAGGTAAAATGTATTGCCTTATGAATAAATTACTTGAAATAAGTTTTCAAATATTAGAAAGATTTAAGGGCTGCTTGAAAAGCTCAACTGTGTCATTTTAGGACAAACAAAAATGATTTTTTATGTGAAGAATAAGTTCATGGAATGTATTTCCTCAGAAAGTGCTCCCTGTTAAACTACAAAGAGATTAAGTTTATGAATGATTATAACTATTTTTTTTTTTTTTTGGATCTCAAAAAGACTCATGTAAAAACTGGAAAACTCAAATTGAAACACTTTCCATTGGTACCGAAAAGTCTTATGTAGGAACAGTCCTTTTCCTATTATCCAACCAAATTGAGTCATCCTTCAAAGAATCACTTGCAGTCAAATTTATCTTTATTGTAATACAGAGAGGGTCAGTGGTTTTTGAAGGAAGGTCTTATGGATAGGAAGATTTACTTTTTGTTTATAATCCTTGTCAGTCTATACTTACTTTAAGGAAACAGGATTGACAGGTACACTAATCTTTTTGTTATTTCAATTAACGGGTAAAACCGATAACCTTTAGAGAGTTCTTCGTCTAAGTCCCTTTAAGTATAAACACCTTAATATTTTTCTTAACTTCAAAACTTCCGGTTCTCAGGACACCACTCTTGATTTTAGACACCTTTATAAATTTACGTTTTCCGAAATACAAATCTTAAGCGGTGTCTAAGAATAGTAAGTACGACCGACAAAAAGAAGATTTTTCTTTTGTCCTTTGAAGAGCTTTTCAGTGACCGAGATCCGAATTTTTGTTTTGCTGGAAATTCCCATTGATACCCAAAAATTTTTTAGTTCACTTCTGATAAACAGTGACTAAAGTTTTGAACGAGAAATAGACAATAATTACTTCACCTCTCATTACTGTAAAGTCCTTTAACTCCTATCTAACAGACGTTTTACACCTTTTCCTTTTATACTTCGTCTTAAGAAAGACTTAACACAAGGATTGAATCGATTCGGTCGAGCTGTGGCACATGTCCTTGTAAGTTTACCTTTGGGATTTTTGCCAAGCAGACTTTCTTCTGTGAGCAGAATACTGAGTACTTATATACTTAGGATGGGGCTTCCCATGTGGCTCAGTGGTAAAGAATCCAGCAGCAGTGCAGGAGCCACAGGAGACTTGGGTTTGATCCCTGGGTCAGGAAGATCCCCTGGAGGAGGACATATCAACCCACTCCAGTATTCTTACCTGGAGAATCCCATGGACAGAGGAGCCTGGCTGGCTACAGTAAATGAAGTCGCAAAGAGCTGAACACGACTGAAGTGACTTAGCACACATATACTTTGGATACCTATGTATATAATTTTGTCAAAGAAGACAATGTTTTCTTTGAAATTTTGTCTTTGTGATTTGGAATAGGGCTCCGTTTTTCTAAAGAGTTTAAAATTTCCCTTCATATCTCTTGCATTCCCTATCTCTTTTATCAAAACACATCAATATCCTACATGTTGTATGTTGGTTACAAAAATTCAGCCAGTAATTTGGGAATAACACAATTTCATTTTCTCTATATTTGGGAACAAATAGGGTTGATCTGTGTGTACATTGACAGTTTGGGTCATTTCTGTGCTAGTATTAGAATATAAATTGAAACAGTCCATAGATTCAGGGCAAAATACTAACCAGAGAGACAAAAGCAAGTTCTTGTTACAGCTGTTTAACTCTGTCTCTTAGAAAATATGACCTCAACTTGGCTGGTTTAACTTTACCTCCATAAAATGGTCATTCTTTCCTTCCACTCCAGAGCCAAACATATAGGGGAGAATAAACATATAAGCTTCTTTGGTTTTGCTCATTGTTTTTCTTTTGTGTTTAATAAGATCATCTCTGAGCTCATGCTTGCATATATGATTTCTTGAAAATCCTTCAGATATTTGAGAAGTAGGATGGAATAAGGACACTTTTATCTCCATTGATTGAATAGTCAAACTAGATAGCTATTTTTACCAGAATTATCTTGGCATAATTTAAAGAGAGCTGAAAGGAAGCGTGTCATACATGACTTCAATTTGTTTTTCCATAAACATAACAAAATATTGAGGAATTCTTAGGCAGAAAGAAGCATGCAGAATATAGCTAAACATAGAAAATTACAATCTGAGAATAATCAGGATATTTCTTCCCAAGTTTGGATGTTTCACTTATTTTGCTTTTTACGTTTCTCTCTGTAGTCTTTGAGTGGTATTTGTAAAACTTTCCCTGTCAGCATTTGACCTCCCTTCACATGTTGGAAAATCAGCAATCAGCCATGTGTAAGTTTAGGAAGCCAAAAAGATCATGTATGTGCTTCTCCCGACTTCTGGCAGTTAGGATAGAGGCCACTGGCTCAGGAATTCGGAGGTTGCTATTTAGACTTTGAGAGACAGATGAAGTGGTGTAGTTGGCCTGCCTGGGTTTGAGGATCTTAGGCAAGGTGCCCAGTCTCTGTGAGTCTCAGTAGCTTCACCTGGCAGTCAGTCAGTTCAGTCACTCAGTCGTGTCAGACTCTTTGTGACCCCATGGACTGTAGCAGACCAGGTTTCCCAGTACATCACCAACTCCAGGAGCTTGCTCAACATGTCCATTGAGTCAGTGATGCCACCCAACCTTCTCATCCTCTGTTGTCCCCTTCTCCTCCTGCTTTTTCAATCTTGCCCAGCATCAGGGTCTTTTCCAGTGAGTCAGCTCTTGGCATCAGGTGGCCAAAGGATCGGAGTTTCAACTTTATCATCAGTCCTCCCAATGAATATTCAGGACTCATTTCCTTGGATTGACTGGTTTGATCTTGTGGTCCAAGAGACTCTCAAGAGTCTTCTCCAACACCACAGTTCAAAAGCATCAATTCTTCGGCACTCAGCGTTCTTCATGGTCTAACTCTCACATCCATACGTGACTACTGGAAAAACCATAGCTTTGACTAGACAGACATTTGTTGGTAAAGTAATGTCTCTGCTTCTTAGTATGCTGTCTAGGTTGGTCATAGCTTTTCTTCCAAGGAGCAAGCATCTTTTAATTTCATGGCTACAGTCACCATCTGCTGTAATTTTGGAGCCCAAGAAAATAAAGTTTCTCACTGTTTCCATTGTCATGATGTGATGGGACTGGATGCCATGATCTTAGTTTTCACCTATAAAATGGGACAATTATTTTCTTCCAGGTGTTATCAGGACAATTAAATGAGATAGTGTTAACTTGCTTAGAACAGACTTCACAGAATGTAAACTCACAGTAGATGTGAACTCTTACTGTGAAGGGGCCAACAAGGCAACCAAACAGACAACTTAGAATTCATCTGACAGTGGTTGTGTATTGTACCTGGAGTCCTGTGGTGGCTTGGCAACCAAGCAGTTCTTTTCACTTGACCCCAGTTGTGGATTCCTTTGGTTTTGTCCTGTTTTCCAAATGTAGTCCTCCAAACCTCCAGTCAGTTTTGTGAGCCACTCAATAACCTTCTGGAAAATCCTTCTACCTTAAGTTTGTTAGAACCCATACCTAGAAGGATATTGTCTATGACAATCAGATGAATGTCTGAGTACTATGTCAAACTGTTTTACTTTGGTTTCATTTATATGAGCCTTTTCCTGATGAAGAGGGAGTTAACTTTGAAAATGTGAAGAACCTACCTTGCTTTTTGTTTGTATCAGCCCCAGAGTCCTGCAAGGTACTGGTCCAGGGCACCAGGTGTCACCTTCTCTTGGCCCATGATCTGGTGCCTAGGAGGCCAAGAGAATACTGAAAAGCATGTTGGATGAAAGAATGAATGAACTCAACAGATGTTGTCGACTCAGGGCTCTGATGTGGTTAAGCAGTGCTAGCAATCCTTTAACAGACTTCTGGTTAAATGAAACAGAAAATCTTATATTGTTTGTCATTTTTGATTGAGTATTCTGTGATTGTAGCCAAATAGATCCTGACATTAAGATTATATGTGCTTTTTATCCCCCAAGACTGTTTTTGTCTTGCTGTCCACCTACTGCCAAAGAAGCACTTCTTGCCATTTTTGTGAGAAGTGATTTACAAGTGTGCTCCACAAAGTTCTGTTGGAAACAAATACTGCTTTGGACAGATTCTGTATGGTTCATCGAAACTGGCTCTGTTTCACTCTTTCATTCAGGAGACTCTTCAAACATAAGATTGAGGCAAGTGCTTTTATTTCAGAATGGAGATTTTTGGAAAGTTTTTGCATGAAGTTTGGCATGTTTTGCTTTAATTTGTCATTAAGGGATAATAAACTTATTTGGATTATGCATGTCCCAAAATTTTTTTAAAGAATGAAAAAATTCTGTTTAATTCTGAACTGCTTCTGTGACCTGTTTTTATAGAGGTATTTTGTAAAAAAGGTTGAGTCAACATAGAACAAGAAATCTGAGTGTGCACGACAAATCCTTGGAAAGAACTCTGACAGAGCTTTCATCTGACCACCAACCTGAAATACTGATCACAAGCCAAAAAAACCTCTCCACGTCGTCTCTCTTCAAAGGGTGTTAAAGTGCAGTGCAGTCAGGATGAAAAAACAAAGCAGATTTTAATAATATCCAGTCTTAGATGCCATCAACAAGATGACATTTCCTGGAAAGAACTATGTGATTACAGTATTATTATTTGTAATGATGCTTGATATGATCAACAAAGGAAAAGTAAATGATCCAAATGGGACTTCTGGCAGAGAACTGCATTCTCATTAAAAGAGGTATTAGTGGGCCAAACGCATTTGAGTAAACATGGAATATGAACTTGATGTTAGAAAAGAGGAGATGTTTGTGGAGACCAAAGGAATTTATAAGGCCAAGGAATTCCGGTTTCACCCACTTAGAGTAAAACCAGGCTGACCTTTGTCAGACCTCTTGGCAGCCTGGGCCAGGATTTATATTGAAAGAAAAAAGTCAAAATTACATAGTTAACATGATGTCATGCGCTTTATAGTTTCCATCTTTTAGATACACAGACATAATGGCATAAACCCTAGCACTTAGGCATGTCAGAAAAATACCAGAAAAACACCCCCAGGAAGCGTGGGGGTGGTAGAGAAGACTTCAAATTCTTTGCCATGAGGTCAGTAAACTTGAGAGATAATAAAAAAATTAGAGCTGGAGGGCTCTGAATACGTTACTACTCAGTCTGCCAATGAGGAAAACGTGAAACAAAAACTTTTAACAATGACATCGACGGGTTACTTATTAAAAAAAAAAAGACCAGAGACAATTTAACCCAGCATATTCATTTCTATTTTTTTGTACAGTTGTCTTTTAAAAATACATAGGATGGGGAAAAAAATCAAGGAAAATTTGAGTTAGGTAATGATTATCTGAGACAGTCTCCTGATAGACGCCTGCCAATTCCTGATGCAATAAACACCAATCTTACTTTCTAAAAATTTCTGTATAAATATCAGATCTCCAAGTCCCAGATGTTCAGTGATCTAACTGAAGTAACATTAGATCCAGTTCATAAATGGAAGACATTAAACAATTTAAAATTATTTGTAATAGGGCAAGAGCAAGACTGTATGTTGTCATCCTGCTTATTTAACTTATATACAGAGTACCTCATGCGAAATGCCGGGCTGGATGAAGCACGAGCTGGAATTAAGATTTCTGGGAGAAATATCAATAACCTCAGGTATTCAGATGACACCACCCTTAGGACAGAAAGTGAAGAAGAACTAAAGAGCCTCTTGATGAAAGTGAAAGAGGAGAGCGAAAAAGCTGGTTTAAAACTCAACATTCATAAAATGGAGATCATGGCATCTGTTCCCATCACTTCATGGCAAATAGATGGGGAAGCAATGGAAACAGTGAGAGAGTTTATTTTCTTGGGCTCCAAAATCACGGCAGATGGTGACAGCAGCCATGAAATTAAAAGACGCTTACTCCTTGGAAGAAAAGCTATGACCAACCTAGACAGCATATTAAAAACCAGAGACATTACTTTGTCAACAAAGGTCCATCTAGTCAAGGCTACTGGAGAAGGAAATGGCAACCCACTCCAGTAATCTTGCCTAGAGAATCCTGTGGACAGAGGAGCCTGGTGGGCTGCTGTTCCTAGGGACTCGCAGAGTTGGACACAACTGAAGTGACTTAGCATGCATGTATGCATTAGAGAAGGAAATGGCAACCCACTCCAGTGTTCTTGCCTGGAGAATCCCGGGGACAGAAGAGCCTAGTGGGCTGCCGTCTATGAGGTCGCACAGAGTCGGACACAACAGAAGCGACTTAGCAGCAGCGGCAGTCAAGGCTATGGTTTTTCCAGTGGTCATGTATGGACGTGAGAGTTGGACTATAAAGAAAGCTGAGAGGCAAAAAACTGATGCTTTTGAACTGAAGTGTTGGAGAAGACTCTTGAGAGTCCCTTGTACTGCAAGGAGATCCAACCAGTCCATCCTAAAGGAAATCAGTCCTGAATATTCATTGAAAGGACTGATGCTGAAGGTGAAACTCCAATACTTTGGCGACCTCATGTGAAGAATCGACTCCCTGGAAAAGACCCTGATGCTGGAAAAGATTGAAGGCAGGAGGAGAAGGGGTTGACAGACAATGAGATAGTTGGGTGGCATCACTGACTCAATGGATATGAGTCTGAGTAAGCTTTGGGAGTTGGTGATGGACAGGAAAGCCTGGTGTGCTGCAGTCCATGGGGTCAAAAAGAGTCTGACACAACTGAGCAACTGAACTGAACTGAACGAGCAATACTATTATTTAATAACTATGAAAGTACAGAAAGATAACTGTTAATTGTTCTACAAAGAAGCTATTTTTCTGTTTTTAAATTTATTTATTTTTAATTGAAGGATAATTGCTTTACAGTATTGTGTTGGTCTCTGCCAAACATCAACATGAATCAGCCATAGGTATACATATGTCTCCTTCCTCTTGAACCTCCCTCCCTACCTCCCCACCAGGTTGTTCCTGAGCCCTGGTTTGAGTCCTACAGCAAATTCCCATTGGCTATCTAATTACATATGGTGATATATGTTTCCTTACTTTCTCCATACATCCCGCCCTCTCCTTCTTCCCCCAACCCCCATGTCCATAAGTCTGTTCTCTATGTCTGTGTCTCCATTGCTGCCTTGAAAATAATTTTTCAGTACCATCTTTCTAGATTCCATATATATGTGCTAATATATGATATTTGTTTTTATCTGACTTACTTCACTCTGTATAGTAGGCTCTAGGTTCATCCACTTCATTAGAACTGACTCAAAAGTGTTCTTTTTCATGGCTGAGTAATATTCCATTGTATGTGTGTATGCAGTTTACAAAGAAGCTATTTTTCAATGGATAAAATAGGTTACCTTTTTTCTACCCTAATTTTATAATGATGATAAATTATCATTCTACCATAATGAAGATAAATTACGTGCTGATTGTCTTCTAATTGTCATACTAAGAAATGAATCAACCTTGAATGACACTCCATTTGTCTGCAAAATAGCAATAAGTTCACTCAGAGACTTGCTCAGAAGATTAAACTTTATGTCCAAAATGCCTCCAAACCAGCTGGGGAAATGGATCCAAAAGTCACATTCTTATATAGGGAATGTGGTATGTATTTTAAAATGAGACAGTCATAGGCTTGTGAGGGAGATGTGTATAAGAGACAGGAATATAGCTAAACATAGAAAATTACAATCTGAGAATAATCAGGATATTTCTTCCCAAGTTTGGATGTTTCACTTATTTTGCTTTTTACGTTTCTCTCTGTAGTCTTTGAGTGGTATTTGTAAAACTTTCCCTGTCAGCATTTGACCTCCCTTCACATGTTGGAAAATCAGCAATCAGCCATGTGTAAGTTTAGGAAGCCAAAAAGATCATGTATGTGCTTCTCCCGACTTCTGGCAGTTAGGATAGAGGCCACTGGCTCAGGAATTCGGAGGTTGCTATTTAGACTTTGAGAGACAGATGAAGTGGTGTAGTTGGCCTGCCTGGGTTTGAGGATCTTAGGCAAGGTGCCCAGTCTCTGTGAGTCTCAGTAGCTTCACCTGGCAGTCAGTCAGTTCAGTCACTCAGTCGTGTCAGACTCTTTGTGACCCCATGGACTGTAGCAGACCAGGTTTCCCAGTACATCACCAACTCCAGGAGCTTGCTCAACATGTCCATTGAGTCAGTGATGCCACCCAACCTTCTCATCCTCTGTTGTCCCCTTCTCCTCCTGCTTTTTCAATCTTGCCCAGCATCAGGGTCTTTTCCAGTGAGTCAGCTCTTGGCATCAGGTGGCCAAAGGACTGGGGTTTCAACTTTATCATCAGTCCTCCCAATGAATATTCAGGACTCATTTCCTTGGATTGACTGGTTTGATCTTGTGGTCCAAGAGACTCTCAAGAGTCTTCTCCAACACCACAGTTCAAAAGCATCAATTCTTCGGCACTCAGCGTTCTTCATGGTCTAACTCTCACATCCATACGTGACTACTGGAAAAACCATAGCTTTGACTAGACAGACATTTGTTGGTAAAGTAATGTCTCTGCTTCTTAGTATGCTGTCTAGGTTGGTCATAGCTTTTCTTCCAAGGAGCAAGCATCTTTTAATTTCATGGCTACAGTCACCATCTGCTGTAATTTTGGAGCCCAAGAAAATAAAGTTTCTCACTGTTTCCATTGTCATGATGTGATGGGACTGGATGCCATGATCTTAGTTTTCACCTATAAAATGGGACAATTATTTTCTTCCAGGTGTTATCAGGACAATTAAATGAGATAGTGTTAACTTGCTTAGAACAGACTTCACAGAATGTAAACTCACAGTAGATGTGAACTCTTACTGTGAAGGGGCCAACAAGGCAACCAAACAGACAACTTAGAATTCATCTGACAGTGGTTGTGTATTGTACCTGGAGTCCTGTGGTGGCTTGGCAACCAAGCAGTTCTTTTCACTTGACCCCAGTTGTGGATTCCTTTGGTTTTGTCCTGTTTTCCAAATGTAGTCCTCCAAACCTCCAGTCAGTTTTGTGAGCCACTCAATAACCTTCTGGAAAATCCTTCTACCTTAAGTTTGTTAGAACCCATACCTAGAAGGATATTGTCTATGACAATCAGATGAATGTCTGAGTACTATGTCAAACTGTTTTACTTTGGTTTCATTTATATGAGCCTTTTCCTGATGAAGAGGGAGTTAACTTTGAAAATGTGAAGAACCTACCTTGCTTTTTGTTTGTATCAGCCCCAGAGTCCTGCAAGGTACTGGTCCAGGGCACCAGGTGTCACCTTCTCTTGGCCCATGATCTGGTGCCTAGGAGGCCAAGAGAATACTGAAAAGCATGTTGGATGAAAGAATGAATGAACTCAACAGATGTTGTCGACTCAGGGCTCTGATGTGGTTAAGCAGTGCTAGCAATCCTTTAACAGACTTCTGGTTAAATGAAACAGAAAATCTTATATTGTTTGTCATTTTTGATTGAGTATTCTGTGATTGTAGCCAAATAGATCCTGACATTAAGATTATATGTGCTTTTTATCCCCCAAGACTGTTTTTTTCTTGCTGTCCACCTACTGCCAAAGAAGCACTTCTTGCCATTTTTGTGAGAAGTGATTTACAAGTGTGCTCCACAAAGTTCTGTTGGAAACAAATACTGCTTTGGACAGATTTTGTATGGTTCATCGAAACTGGCTCTGTTTCACTCTTTCATTCAGGAGACTCTTCAAACATAAGATTGAGGCAAGTGCTTTTATTTCAGAATGGAGATTTTTGGAAAGTTTTTGCATGAAGTTTGGCATGTTTTGCTTTAATTTGTCATTAAGGGATAATAAACTTATTTGGATTATGCATGTCCCAAATTTTTTTTAAAGAATGAAAAAATTCTGTTTAATTCTGAACTGCTTCTGTGACCTGTTTTTATAGAGGTATTTTGTAAAAAAGGTTGAGTCAACATAGAACAAGAAATCTGAGTGTGCACGACAAATCCTTGGAAAGAACTCTGACAGAGCTTTCATCTGACCACCAACCTGAAATACTGATCACAAGCCAAAAAAACCTCTCCACGTCGTCTCTCTTCAAAGGGTGTTAAAGTGCAGTGCAGTCAGGATGAAAAAACAAAGCAGATTTTAATAATATCCAGTCTTAGATGCCATCAACAAGATGACATTTCCTGGAAAGAACTATGTGATTACAGTATTATTATTTGTAATGATGCTTGATATGATCAACAAAGGAAAAGTAAATGATCCAAATGGGACTTCTGGCAGAGAACTGCATTCTCATTAAAAGAGGTATTAGTGGGCCAAACGCATTTGAGTAAACATGGAATATGAACTTGATGTTAGAAAAGAGGAGATGTTTGTGGAGACCAAAGGAATTTATAAGGCCAAGGAATTCTGGTNAGTACTTTGGCCACCAGATGCAAAGAACTGACTCATTGGAAAAGACCCTGATGCTGGGAAAGATTGAAGGCAGGAGGAGAAGGGGACAACAGAGGATCAGATGGTTGGATGGCATCACTGATTCGATGGACATGAGTTTGAGCAAGTTCCCTGATGGACAGGGAAGCCTGTCCAAGGGCTGTAGTCCATGGGGTTGAAAGAGCTGGACACGACTGAGCAACTGGACTGATTGAAGTGGAAGCCCAGAGAGGTTAAGCAACTGGCCTTTATATCAAGTATTGGAATAGGGATTTCCACCCTGGGTCCATACTTTTAGCACACATCCTGGTCCCATAAAGATTTACGGTGATGGAATTGACTAGCACATCGGCTTCAAGGAGTCTGACTCGAACCTAGTATCATGGAAAGATTTCTGCTGAGCATGGTATTAGCATATTCTATGATGTGATTTATGTCCTGAGATGTGAATTTTGGGGCTATACAGAAAACTCAACAGATTTTAACATCCAGCTGGGAAAAAAATATCATGGAGACATGCAGAGAGAGACAGCAGGGCCAGGATGTAGAAGGTAAGAGTATAGCGACCACCTTTCTTTTAACTTCTCCTTTGCATTGAATGTTCTTGTAAATTACCACACATCTGTGATTGCCTGTTATTCAGTTTTCCTCAGGGTTGTCTGAAAATAGGTGTCGCTTGTTTTTGAAGGTCAAATCCAACCTCCAAAGGCAAAGATTTATCATCACTGAAAACTTTTAGGAGAATATGCTGGAGTCTGCAGAGGTAATTCTAAAAGAAGCTGTCTAAATTGCTTAAATAATGGCAACCTCACTGGGAAAAAGGATATATTTTCCTGGATTGACTCCTGCAAGCATACACAGTCTCTTCAGATGTTTAAGCTATAACTACATATTTTAAAATATGGCTTGCTTTATCTTTAGAACTCATGGTGGTGGTTTAGTTTAGTCACTAAGTCATGTCTGACTCTTGCGACACCATGGACTGTAGTCTGCCAGACCCCTCTGTCCATGGGATTTCCTAGGCAAGAATACTGGAGTGGGTTGGCATTTCCTTGGAATAAATGAAATTTCTGTCATTTGCTTGCATTCTTCATGGAAAATTACATAATAGATTTTCCTTTGGCTTTTAGCATTATTACTCTAAATCTACAGTGGGTAAGGATATAATTTGTTTTTCTATCCTAAAGTCCTATTTATATGCAATTATTTTGGATCAAGATCATGCTATAAAATAATTCTCCTGAAAAAAGGGGAAATTCCAACTTATCCTATGAATAAAAAATAGTTTCTATTTGAATAATTGACCAGCATGTCAGCATTTTCTCTCTCTTTCTTGTTTCACTTTATTAATCCAGCAACTAAGATTTCAAAGAGTTCAGTTATAAAATGTTGATACACTTTTGAGACTTCCCTGGTGGTCCAGTGGCTAAGACTCCAAGCTCGCAATGCAAGGAGCCAGCGCTCACTCCCTGGTCAGGGAACTAGATCCCTCAGGCCACAGTGAAGAGTTTGCATGCCACGACTAAGGATCCCCCATGCTGCAATAAGACCTAGTGCAACCAAATACATAAATAAATGAAAATCAATTAAAAACAAAACAAAATTTTCTCTTAAAAAATGTTGATACATTTTTGGGGATTTCAGAAATGATTTTGTATAGTGATTAGCCCTGTTTTCAAGGTGCTCTTAGAGATACAAAGGATTCTCTTGGGACCAGACAGGGTCCATTCTTTCCCCTGGGCAGGAAATGGAGTTGGGATCACATTGGAATCTGCAATAGCTAGCTGAACATCAGAGTGTGGCCCAAACTCCCTTTCTTGTATTGCCTGAGGGATACAGTTACCCTTACATGTTAAGTGTGTGTTCTGGGATCCAAAAATTTTCATAAGTCTCAAAAATATTTTTAAAAAACATTCAGTTTTCAGTCATTTTCATTTTTGATTTGGGCATAACTTTCAATCAAGTAAATGTAAGCAAAAAAAAGCCTTCAGTTGTTAGTGTATGTGAGACATCCACCGTGTGAGCCAGGTATGAGAGTTGCATTTGGTCCTCAATTCTTTGCTTTCGAGCATTGGTTCTTGTTGTGAATCTAAACAACATTTTGAATTTTGTCATACCTGCCTAAGTGGGTTAGTAAGTTAATTGCTTTTTATAATCATTGTAAATTAAAAAAAAATTTAGGATTCAATCAACTATCAGTTTTATAAAATTTTTATGAGATCCTTTAACTGTATGAATTACATAAATTTATATGTGAACTATAAGTGCATGTATATGCATGCTCAGTCTTTGTGACTCCCATGGACTGTAACCGGCCAGACTCCTCTGTCCATAAGGTTTCTTTAGGCAAAAATGGGACTGGACTAGGTTGCCATTTCCTCCTCTAGGATAAAGGCATATATAATTATATAAATGTCCCTCATTGTGTTAGTCGCTCAGTCATGTCTGATTCTTTGTGACCCCATGGACTGTAGTCTACCAGGCTCCTCTATCCATAAGATTTCTCCAGGCAAGCATACTGGAGTGGGTTGCCATTTCTTTCTCCAGGGGATCTTCTCCATCCAGGGATTGAACCCATGTCTCCTGTGTCTCCTTCATAAGCAAGCGGATTCTTTACCACTGAACCACCTGGTAAGCCCTAATCAACTTGTCCACCATCTCCTAAATTGCTTTTGTAACTCTTTAGGGAAGTGACCAATAGGTGGAATTGAAAACAACATTTGACACCATTTTATTAAAAAACTAAAAGGAATGTCTTTAAAAATAATAATTTATTTTATTAAATGCCAAAATAAAATACACACTTAATGGTACGATTTGGAGTATGAAAGGTATTTAAACAAAGAGACAGTCATTTCGTCTCTTCCGTCTCTGAACCAGCCTGAACACACGAAGCACTTAAAGTTTCTTTTTCTACTTTTTTAATAAAAAGGATTAACTTTTTTAAAAAAGTAGACATATGATATACTGCAGCACAGGGTTCAGTATGCACCATTTGTGCTTAGCTCTGCTTGAAAATCATAAAAAGTTGAATTCCACACACGGGGACCCAGAGGCGAGGGTTACAGGATGTCATATCCGGTCAAGAAGGAAGCGTGGCCCTTGGTCAGGGTAAGCGAACCAAAAGAGCTGCGTTGGGAGGCTGACACCCTTGACCATGAGGTCAGGCTTTAGCAGTTTGGACTCTTCAAGAATATTTCAAAGTCACTTTGGCAGAGAGCTAAAGTCTTTTATTTTTATGTTCTGGACTACATCCTTGGAAGGTTATCTGTTGTTTTTCCTGATGACTTATGCAGAGGCAGCATAAACACTTCCCTTCTTGAAAACAAGCTGGGGCTTTGCATTAGTGGACGTTACCCTGGGTCCCAGAGTTAAGGAGCTGTTTAGAACCAAAAGGGGACCACAGGGTTACGGCCCGCACCTCCAGGACCTCCTTCGTGAGGGACTGGCCCTCATTTCCACTGCACGTTCTGGTAGGTGTTGATCTTTGGATGGCTGTTCCAATGTCCTGACGCCATGCTGGGCCCCACTCACGTTTAGTTCTACTTGACTGATGAGGAAATTGAGACTCAGAGTTGCCTCACTTGCCCAAGGTCTGATACTTGGAGTCTGATAGGCCTGCTTTGAGTCTGGGTTTAACTCCAAATAGCGTGTGTTCTCCACTGCATCACACTGACCCCCACCATCCGGTGCCAGAATTGTACCAGCTTGCAGGAAATGCAAGTATTTATCCCACACAAAAAGAAACTCTACCAGATATAGCTGCTGAGAAAAGACCAAGGTGAGAAACGACTGAGGCGGGAATGGTGAAGAGGATTATAAATCCAGAGACTTCGATTCCAAGGCAGTTGGGCACTATTAGGTGAGTCACGTCACCTAATTGGACTCAGTCTCCCATTCATCAGTCAAGAGTGTGAGCACACTGAGAGTAACATGGAAACCTACATTACCACATGTAAAATAGCCAATGGGAATTGGCTGTCAGAATTATGTAATTTTGTATTTATAGGGGCTCTATAACAACCCAGAGGAGTGGGATGGGGAGGGAGGTTCATGAAGGAGGGGACATATGTATACCTATGGCTGATTCATGTTAATGTTTGGCAGAAACCAACACAATTCTATAAAGCAGTTATCTTTCAATTTAAAAATAAATAATAATAAATAATAAAGAGTGTGAGTAATTTGGACTTCAGTCCAGTGGTTAAGACTCCCAGCTCTCACTGCAAAGGGCTCAGATTTCATCCCTGCTGGGGAACTAAGATCCCACTTGCTGTGCTGAGTGGCGGAAAAAAACAGTGTGAGTAATAGAAGTAGAATTGTTAACATTTTCTGATTCTAATCAAGGAAGTTTGGAGGGAAAATCATATGAACTTGATCTTGAAGGGAAAAGTGAAGGAATGATGAAATGGCAATTCAGATTAGGGGAGTAACTTAAGCTCCACGATGAGTTCAGATGAGCTGTGTTCTTGGGGGTCAGTAATAGACCTCCTAAGTTCATTCACAGAGCAAAGTACAGGACAGCTTAGACAAAGGTGAGAACAATGCCAAAACAGGATTTGGAGGGCAATGTTTAGCCCACTCGTTTTAGACCTCATCTAATCTGTTTTCCCTCCAGTTAAAAGTATCTTATCTTCTCTCTGAGACGAACTGGAAATTTAATCATTTAATGATGAGAATTCTTACAATATAATGACATGAGAATTCCCTGGCAGTCCAGAAGTTAGGACTGTGTGCTTCTACTGCGGGGGACATGGTTTGGATCCCTGGGAAGGGAGCTAAATTCCTGCATGCCTTGCAGTCAAAGATACATGTATGTGTCTATAATAACATACAGGGGACTCCCAGTGAGTGCTTTTTCTTATAGACAAGGAAAGAGATCAAATACAGACTAGGGCCTTGGGGAAACTCCCACGCATGTGCTGAGTCACGAGGTTTGCGTTTATCTCCTCTTATCCTTGCTGGGTGTCCAATGCCATCCAAACAACAGTTTTGAAGAGCTGATTATACAGAGGATGTTATGGATAAAGCAGCCCACAGCCAAATGAGTCATGTGGTAAAGGACAGTGAAACTGCCAGAGAAGAACTGTGGGGAAGTGAGTGATTAGACCAGGCCAGCAGGGCTGGAAAAGGCTTTCCAGAGGAAGGAGCAATTGAACTGTGCCTTGAAGGAAAGGAATAAGGGGGATGGACAAGCCAACGAGAGGAAGGAAGCAGCACGAGGAAAGGCATGGAAACGTGCTTCGAACAAGCTGGTCACAGAGTGACGAGACCCCCAGGACACGGGGGTCCGTGTCCATGGCAGGGTCCATGGAAAGCTGGAGGAGGACTCAGATGTACATGACCTAAGGTCTCATAATGGCTCTACACGTTCTGAGCAAAAAATTTTCTGAATTTTAAAGACATGCTAATAACTATACCACATCACAAGACATAGCACAGGATTCTGGGAGTGTATCTGGGTTTGTTGGAACACTACAGTTGGAGGACAGAAAGAAATGGATTAAAGTGGCTGACTGAGTCAAATGCCAAACCAAACACACTTATTGAGGCTAATAGGCTAAAAGAGGGGTGGGGAACTGAATATGGGGAGGATTAACTGAAAATGGGCTTCATAAAAATTCTGGTATAAAATTTTATTTTAAATTTATTGTAATTGCACAGAGTTGGACACGACTGAAGTGACTTAGCAGCAGCAGCAGCAGCACAGGGAACTGTACTCAACATTTGTGATAAACTGTAATGGGAAAAGAACAGACAAAAGAATATAGATATATACATGCATATGCTATGCTGTGCTTAGTTGCTCAGTCATGTCTGACTCGTTTCAACCCCATGGACTGTAGTCTGCCAGGTTCCTCTGTCCATGGGATTCCAGGCAAGAATACTGGAGTGGGTTGCCATGCGTCTTCCTGGTGGTCTTCGCAACCCAGGGACCAAACCTGTGTTGCAGGTGGATTCTTCACCATCTGAGCCACCAGGGTAGCCCATATATGTATATCAGCTCAGTTCAGTTCAGCTCAGTTCAGTTCAGTTCAGTTCAGTCGCTCAGTCGTGTCTGACTCTTTGCAACCCCATGAATCGCATCACGCCAGGCCTCTCTGTCCATCACCAACTCCCGGAGTTCACTCAGACTCACATCCATTGAGTCAGTGATGCCATCCAGCCATCTCATCCTCGGTCATCCCCTTCTCCTCCTGCCCCCAATCCCTCCCAGCATCAGAGTCTTTTCCAATGAGTCAACTCTTTGCATGAGGTGGCCAAAGTACTGGAGTTTCAGCTTCAGCATCATTCC
>SJYX01003038.1:296517-336698 GCA_006410675.1 Oreotragus oreotragus | reverse complement strand
TGAAGGAGATCAACCCTGGGATTTCTTTGGAAGGAATGATGCTAAAGCTGAAACTCCAGTACTTTGGCCACCTCATGTGAAGAGTTGACTCATTGGAAAAGACTCTGATGCTGGGAGGGATTGGGGGCAGGAGGAGAAGGGGACGACCGAGGATGAGATGGCTGGATGGCATCACGGACTCGATGGACGTGAGTCTGAGTGAACTCCGGGAGATGGTGATGGATAGGGAGGCCTGGCGTGCTGCGATTCATGGGGTCGCAAAGAGTGGGACACGACTGAGCGACTGAACTGAACTGAACTGAACACATATATATGGAATTTAGAAAGATGGTAACAATAACCCTATATGTGAGACAGCAAAAGAGACACAGATGTATAGAACAGTCCTTTGGACTCTGTGGGAGAGGGCGAGGGTGGGATGATTTGGGAGAATGGCATTGAAACATGTATATTATCATATGTGAAATGGATTGCCAGTCCAGGTTTGATGCATGAGACAGGGTGCTCGGGGCTGGTGCACTGGGATGACCCTGAGGGATGGGATGAGGAGGGAGGTGGAAGGGGGTTCTGTATGGGGAACACATGTATACCCGTGGTGGATTCATGTCAATGTATGGCAAAACCACTGCAATATTGTAAAGTAATTAGCCTCCAATTAAAATAAATAAATTTATATTTAAAAAGAAAATGTTATAAATACAATGGAATCTTATTCAGCCTTAAAAAAGAAAATTTTGCAATATGTGATGACATGACTAAATCTTGAGAACATTTGCTAAACGAAATAGGCCAATCACAGAAAGATAAACACTGTATGATTTCACTTCTATGAGTTAACTAAAAGAGCCATATTTATAGACTCAACAATGGAATGGTAGTTACCAGGGACTGATGAGAGAGGGAGCAATGGGGAGTTACTAATCAATAGGCAGAACTTTTCAGTTAAGCAAGATGAACAACTTCTAAAGAACATTGTACCTCTGGTCAACAGGATTGTATTGTACACATAAAACCTGGTTAAGAGGATAGACTGTATGTTAAGTGTTCTCCTCAATAAAAAAATCAAGCCAGATAAGAATCTTTAATTATTACCAAAATTTTAAAAAGGACCTACTCCAGAATCTGAGTTTCCAAAGTATATTTTGATCACATCTTTATTTGTTACTGATCACAATCTGACTTGAATGATAACCAGGTAGATGTTTGGATTCATCTACCCTTGAATGTGAGTTCCTTAGACCAGAGACCAGGTCTTAATGCATTCTTGCAGTGTCTCAGACCTAGACAATGCTTTTCTTATTACATTTTTTAAAAGTACTCTGTTGGATGAATGAATGAATTCTTGCAATAACTAGACTCTATTATATTCACACATAAGCATTTTTGTAGTAGGTACAGATTTAGTCATTTATAAAATATTAAGACTGATTTTTGCATCTATTTACCTTATGAAGTATATAAAGGCATTAATCTCATTATTTGTAGATATTTTGGGGTTTGTATTAAGTAGCATTGTTCAGCCCAGTTACCCACTTTGTTCATCAAGCTAGGAGCTAAATGGCTTTAGTGTTTTTCTCATCATATGTCCATCCTCAGAACATTAAAATTTGCCAACCCTGGGGCTGTTAGAAAAACATGTCATCTGACCTGGGATTAATTACAGGTTGGTTCCATTCCATTCAACAGGCACTTACTGGGCCTTAGCAGCTCTGCAGCAGGTGGCAGAGATGAAGATGGAGCTAGAGATGACAGTGGAGGTGGAGATGGAGCTGGGTGATACCAAGCTCCCGCTTTCAAGAGCAGCTCACAGGCTAATACAGAAAACAAAGATAAACACGTAAAAAGCACAACTCCTCGTGATCAGGGAGATAATAGAAGGCAGAGGCAAGACCAAACAATGTTAATTCTGTTGAGGTGGTGGTGATGTGATGCTAGGGGATGGAACCCAGACCCTGGCAGTAAAGACACCAAATCCAAACCACTAGACCACTAGGGAGCTCCCTACCTAATGCCTTTGTTCTATCCCAGGACTCCATCTGAAGACTACCTGGCGATAATTTGTCATGCCTCTTAGACTCTTGTTGGCTGTGACAGTTTCTCAGATTTTCCTAGTTTGAAGGAGTTTGGAGAAGTATTAGTGTGGTGCTTTGTAGAAGGCCCTTCAATCGGGATTTATCTAATGTTTTTCTCATGGTTAGACCGGGGGGTGTTTTTTGGGAAGGAAGTGCACAGACAGGAAGTATCCTTCTCATGACATCAAATCCAAGGTACCTGCGACCAACCTGACTTATCACTGAGGTCAGTGTTGAGCCTGATGTCCTGGCTGAGGTCATATTTGTCAGCTTCCCCTCTGCCTTTCCCCATTGTCCTCTTTGGAGGGAAGTCACTCTTGAGAAGCCTATACTTAAGCAGTAGGAAGTTATGCTCCACCTCTTTGGGGACAGAATTTCTATATAAATTACTTGGAATTTTTCAGCAAAAGGTTTTTCTCTTCTCCATTTAGTGATTTATCACCAGTGATTTTTTTTTAGACTTTTACCATGAAACATGTACTCAGTAAAATGATGTTTATTGAAGTCCTATTAAATGCAAAGCATTCATAACACATTTTTGCTGAACAACATTTTGGTTTTCTCAGAAACAACTTGTTTATAAATGGAGAGAGGACTTCCCTGGTGGTCCAGTGGTCAAGAATCTGGCTTCCAATGGAGGGGATGCAATTTCCATCCCTGGTTTGGGAACTAAGATCCCACTTGCTGTGGGGCAATTAAGCCTGTGTGTTACAATTAGAGATCCCATGTGCTGCAACCAAGACCCAATGCAGCCAAATATATATATATTTTTTTTTTTTTAAATGGAGAAATCTGCATTTCTTCCCCACCTCTGACATTTCCTTGCTGCGAGCATCAGGCAGGAAGTTTTACACTCAAGTCCCAGTGTTCTCTTTTGGAAAATTCAATGGTAGAAAATGATTAACTCTACCATTTTTTCCCAGGTTTAAAATCATACCAAAGGGGATTATGAGTATCTGCAGTGGGCTGGCTCAACCCAATGAAATCTGCATTGAAAATCTTCTTTGTCATCTGCTATAGGGAATGTGTCTTTTGCTGGCTATATTATTGTCTTATGACTCAGAGCTAAAATATATACACCCAGTGAAAGTAGCAAGTGGATGATGTTAACCTTGTTAGTGTAAGGTATTTTATGATGAAGAAAAAGGTGCCAGACCATCTGGAAATGACTGATTTATGGCTGTAATAGAAACCACTACCTGTGGAAGAAGTAGTACAGAATGAAAATGAAGCAAAGGAATTTGGAAGCTATTGCGATACCAGATTGAGGTGGTATTGGGAAGTCAAGCAAAGATTCATGTGGACGCTTCCTCACCATTACCTCTGTTGGGAAAAAGAAACACAAAAGTGAGAAAAGCTGATAAAACCAGAGGACAAAAAGCAGAGTTTAGATCTGCGAGAAAAATAAACGCACACATTTAAGACGGGCTTCTTAGACGGCTCCTCTTCAGCCGAAAGGAAGAAGGCGTCTGGGAGGTCTCACTGTCAAGTGCCAGTTGGCTCTTGGCTTCATTTTAGGGAAAAGGCAAAGTAACTTTCTCCTACTCCGGCCCTTCACAGACTTCTTCAGGCTTTTCCGGGCAGCTGTAGCCTCTCTTTTCTCTGATGAATGTCTGCTAATGCATTTCTTGCAAATGCTATTATGGATGTTCTTTCCAGTGTTTTCTTGGAAGGTTTATTCCTGTAAACTCAGTAGTTGTCATGGTAAACTAGCTTGGGAATTCCCTGGTGATCCAGTGGTTAGGACTCCTGTGTTTTCGCTGCTGGGTGTGTGTGTGTGTTGTAGGGGCAGGGCGGTGGGGAGGGAGCACGGTTCGATCCCCAGCCGGGGAACTAAAATCCCACAAGCTGTGCAGCATGGCCACAGATCCAAAGCAGTGAAGACCAGGTCTGAGGTGATGCAGTCCATGTCACGGAGTGCCTTGCCCAAGCGAAATGCTGTACTAAGCTTTACTGAGAAGAAGTAAGTAAAATGGAGTCATTAAGACTAACAACTTGGTGAGGGGAACAGAGATGGGAAACAGCTGCAGTTCAAAGTGGCCCAGATGAGGGCTTGAGCAGGACAGGGGCTGAGGGAGGGAGCACCACTCTGCAGCCCCTCCTGCCCGGGTCTGGCTGAAGCGTGGAGGGACAAGTGTGGGGAAGGAAGAGAGGCTGGAAGGAGCACTATTTTGCCATTTAGCAGTGGCTGTGGGACCCAGAAAGGTGACGCAGAAAGCACAGGACTTCCTTGGCTTTGTTTTTCTGTCCTGCAGCCTCTAGGCTCTGAGCCAGGCAGCTGCAGGAGGAGGACTGAAGCTAAGGGCCTCACCTTCGAGGCAGGGCGTGGATTCTCTCCAGATAGAGTAGGTGAGCAGTGGGGAGACATCCAGCTCAGGGTTAGGTGACTTATATGACAACTAGTCTATTCAATCTGCATGAGGTTATGCCTACACCCAAAGGATGCTCAAACAACCCTCTTACTCCAGAAAGGAGGAGGCCACTGGAGAGTTTCTTCCATCTACCTACCTAATATGCAGTTGTTCTTTAGTTGCTAAGTTGTGCCAACACTTTCGCAATTCCGGTCTGTACCCCACCGTACTCCTCTGTCCACAGGATTTCCTAGGCAAGAATACTGGAGTGGGTTGCCATTTCCTTTTCCAGGGGATCTTTTGGACCCAGGGATTGAACCCACATCCTCTTGCATCGGCAGGTAGGTTCTTTACCACTGAGCCACCAGGGAAGCCCAATAGCAATTTCATTATTTGACTTTTTTTTTTTTTTAAGGTTAATAAGAATGCTTTCTCTTCAGCTAGCCCCTGTTTAAAGTGC
The DNA here is from genome assembly GCA_006410675.1 of Oreotragus oreotragus. Taxonomy (NCBI): domain Eukaryota; kingdom Metazoa; phylum Chordata; class Mammalia; order Artiodactyla; family Bovidae; genus Oreotragus; species Oreotragus oreotragus. The sequence continues at coordinate 331,815 of SJYX01003038.1, read as the reverse complement.
AAAGGCCATATTATACAGAGTGAAGTAAGTCAGAAAGAGAAACACCAATATAGTATATTAACGCATATATATGGAATTTAGAAAGATGATAATGATGGCCCTATATGTGAGACAGCAAAAGAGACACAGACGTAAAGAACGGACTTTTGGACTCTGTGGGAGAAGGTGAGAGAAGGATGATTTGAGAGAATACCATGGAAACGTATATTACCACGTGTGAAATATATGACCAGTCCAGGTTCCATGCATGAAACAGGGCACTCAGGGCCGGTGCACTGGGACCACCCTGAGGGATGGGCTGGGGAGGCAGGTGGGAGGGGCTTCAGGATGGGGGACACACGTGCGCCCATGGCTGATTCATGTCAATGTATGGCAAAACCCACCACAATATTGTAAAGTAATTAACCTTCAATTAAAATCAATAAATTAATTTACAAAAAAATAAAATGCAAAGGCCACTAAGGAAATCAGTACGATCATTCACTTCACTGAGTATCGGCCGTCTCCTTCTGCCTCTGCTCCCAACTAGTGTCAAGAACTATGGTGGGTCTGAGGTGTTATCCCTCCTGCAAGTTAGTAAGTTAGCCTGTCACAGGTTTGTAGAATAACGGCAGAAGACAGGAAACCCCAGGGTCAGAGACAAAGGGCTGTGTTACTCATGGTGCAGTAAAAAGCAGAGGGAGGTGGAAATCAGGCGTAGTCATGTCTTATGGTTTGTTCAAGAATGTTTCTCTTTCATTCTCCCTTGATCAAAACGGACTTTTTCCTCTTGGAGGTTGACCTAAATTAAAAAATATAGGATTCTTCCGATGTGTTACTAGCATAACTTTTTGTCAAACACCAACAAATGGTAGAAGAGACACTTGGGGATAATTTACTGAATCATTTAACAAAAAAAATTACAGGATCTGGGACTCACTTCCCTGGTGGTCCAGAGGCTGACTCCGTACTGTCAGTACAGGGGACCCAGGTTCGATGCTTGGTCAGGGAACGAGAGCCCACATGGCACAACTCGAGTTTGCATGCTATAACTCAAGATTCTGTATGCAGCAATTGAAAGATCCTGCATGCCACAACAAAGATGGCGCAACTAAGAGCTGGTCCTGCCAAATAAATAAATATTAAAAAATGCCAGGATCCTATTGTGTATCAGGCATTATGACAGATGCTGGCAGTAACAAGGGGGCAGACCCTGCCCTCAGGGGGCTTACAGGCTGTGAAGAGAGAGAGCTGAATAAAGGTGCAGGAATGATACAGGCCATTGCAGGCTCCATCAACACCCAAACTGTAAGTGGAAAGCAGCTGGAGATGGACCAGCCTCTAGGATGGGGATAGGGTGGAACTGGACTGTCAGGTAGATCATCATTTTCCTCATCGATCTTATTTCACCTAGGATGTATTACATAGTGTCTACAATGAGTTTTAAAATATGGATCATTATAATGAAATTTGTTAGACACATTATTATTTATCTTCTTATTCAGGAAGTCCGAGGAAGTGTTTACTGTTTGGGAAAACAGGGCGATCTCTATAACCACAGTCCAAATGAGAAGCAATTTTAGAAATTCTGTGCTCATGAAATGAAAACATTCCACAGCAGTATTGTTTCCTCCTTCACGCTGAGAAATTAAGTTTCAAAACTGACGTAAATATTGGTAATGCTCCTTTGATGAGCTTGAATTCCTCCCAGTGAGGTTAATGAGTTAGAGGTAGTGATGAAAAATAAACATATCTAAGCTGACAGCGAAGGGAGGGTAACAGAATTCCTTTGGCTAGCCATGCTCATGAGTTTGCAAACTCAGATTTGTTATGCAGGATGAGATGGTATATTTGGTCCAGAATAATAACTTCCATAAGGAACCAGTAAGGTTCCTTCCTCCTGTAGGGAGGTGATCCAGATGAAGTGCAGTCTTTTGCCTGATCCTTTGTTCAGCTACACTGGGTCTATTTGCTGGAGTGTAACTAGTCTTCCTCCTTGGAGGTTTCAGACATGCAGTTGCTACATTGGACTGTCCCCTCACCAAATCACAAGTCCTTCCTGGTGAATGAATTTTCATCTTTCAGTATTTGATTAAAGCTTCTTCTGCTCAGTGAGGTCATGCCCCAGTACTGCAGGTATCAGATTTTGAGTCTCAAATACAACTCGATTAGAACCCTGGCTGGACTTCCCTGGTGGCTCAGATGGTAAAGCATCTGTCTACAATGCGGGAGACCTGGGTTCGAGCCCTGGCTTGGGAAGATACCCTGGAGAAGGAAATGGCAATCCACTCCAGTACTGTTGCCTGGAAAATCCCATGGACAGAGGAGCCTGGTACACTACAGTCTATGGGGTCGCAAAGAGTCGGACACGACCGAGCGACTTCACTTCTGAATCCTGGTGTCTGTGTGACTATGAGCAAATACTCTTCAAAGTTTCCTTTTTGAAACTTGGAAAATAAATGTAATAATACCTGCTGCTGCTGCTGCTAAGTCGCTTCAGTCGTGTCCGACTCTGTGCGACCCCATAGACGGCAGCCCACTGGGCTCCATCCCTGGGATTCTCCAGGCAAGAACACTGGAGTGGGTTGCCATTTCCTTCTCCAATGCATGAAAGTGAAAAGTGAAAGTGAAGTTGCTCAGTCATGTCCGACTCTTAGCGACCCCATGGACTGCAGCCCACCAGGCTCCTCCGTCCATTGGATTTTTCAGGCAAGAGTACTGGGGTGGGGTGCCATTGCCTTCCCCAGGAATAATACCTACCTCCTTAGATTGTTGTAAGAATGAATGATATCCCCTCAGAAAAGCACCTCCCACAGGGCACGCCCTCAGGAAAAGTGGGTTCCTGTCCTCTGTGTGATCACAGATCCCACTCCAAGTGAGTTTTTGATTGTCTCTTTCTCCCAGTTGATTGCAGTCTCCTTGAAGAGAAGGAATGTATCTTAATTTTATCTTAGAATCTTCTCCACTATCTAGAAATATACTTGACCAGAGAAGGGACTCAATAATGGTTTAATGAATGAAGAAAGAACAAGGGAATGAGTTAATAAGTGAGTAATTAACTGATATATCTTAATTCAGTAGTCCTTAAGCTGCTGTTTTTTCAGAGAAGCACTACTTGACTGCCTTCAGGGGATACACTGGTGTGTGTGTGTGCATACATGTGTGAATGTGTGCATGAGCATATGTGCACACACGTGTGCTGAAGGTGAGGTTAATGGCTGTTGTCTATGTCAAGGGATAAACTGGACTGGAAGTTAATTTTCACCAGTGATACACATGTGAAGAGAAGTGTGTTTTTAGAGTTGATCTGGAGGTCCTTGGGGCTGGTGGTTATCAACCTGACTCATGGCATCTATTTGTTGCTGAGAAGTGTTTGGTTCTCATTAATATTGTGAGAGTGAGCTATGACGCCTAGCCCAGCCTTTCTGTGACTAAAGTTTGATTGTCCGGGATATTAAATAGTATTGTTGACTGTGAATGTCTGCTATGAGCTGATGACTGCATAATCTTTTCTTTAATTGTTTATAACACTAGACCTAGATCATCTGGGGGCATTTGGTCTTAGATGACTCAGTGGTTATTTCACATTCACCTCTATTTAATGATATATCCATCTCATCCATAAGATATAAGACAATTATTGAATTCTTTTAACCTACTCGAGAAAAATCATGTGTTCCCCATCATAGAGAAGGTCTGGCACATGGGTAAGCATTCATTCACCAATTCATTCATTCTTATTCATTCAAGGAATATTTATCAAGTCTACTATGAGTCAGGCACTGTTTCAGGTGCTGAACATACAACTGTGAACAAGGCAGCTAAGTTTAGGGTTGGAGCTAAATATATTATTACTGAGGGCCTCCTACGTTTCAGGCACTAAACTGTACTCTGGAGATACACCAAGGAAAAAAAGAGTTATGGCTGCATAGGAAATACATGAATGATGGAATATACTCACAGATGGGGAGACTGTGAGTACCAGTAAAGACAGTTTTCTGCTTCTTTGAGTGTTAACACTTAAGAATCATTGCCAACTCTTGTACGGTTACATCAATTCTCCACTTCTATTGCCAAGTCATGGCGCCAGGCATCATAATAGAGAGGTTTGGCAGAATTTTACAGCTGGTTAACAGCTATAGTTTTGAAACAGTTGTCTTGAACTATTCAATACATGACATTCTTTCCTCCTCCTGCTTTTCTGTTCTCTGGATTAATCTTGAAACTTGAACTTGGTGTTCAGACCCTGGGTTCTTGTGGACCACAGTGAGAGCTTTCGTCCGTCTACACCTGCTCAGACTGCTTTGGCTTAACTCCTGTTCCAGTTCAGCCAGACCCAGGACTGAGGATGTTCCCAATGACCAACATATTATGAGGCCCTTCCAAACCCAAGAGTAAGATTTGAACAAACCAATTTATTTCAGATCTTATTTCTCAAAATCTTCCTCAAATGCCTGTATCCATTTCTGCTTTATGTCTATACGCTCTATTGATTGTATAGAATTGAATCTTTCTTTGATACTTGAGGCTCTTGTACTGCTTTGAAGCTCATCAGCTTAAATCCTTGTTCTTAAACATTATAATAATCCTGATAAAATTTTGATATATTTAGAAATCAGCCTATACGTCGTTAATACTCTATTCCAATAACTCAAAATGAAATTTTAAAATAGAGCTGAGTTACAATGTACTGTCAGTTTCTGGTGTACAGCAAAGTGATTCAGTTGTACATATATGTATTCTTTTTCATATTCTTTTCTATCAGGATATATAACAAGGTATTGAATATAGTCACCTGTGCTATATATAATAGGACCTTGTAGTTTATCTATCCTATATATAATGGTTTGCACCTGCTAATCTCAAGCTCCCCATCCACCCCTCTCCTACAACCCCTTTCCCCTGGCAACCACAAAATTCTCCATGGCTGTGAGTCTGTTTCTGTTTCACAGGTAAGCTCATTTTTGTCATGTTTTAAATTCCACATGTACATGATATATATGGCACCATTAGTTTATGAAGCACTAATTTTCTTGATATCACTGAACAAACAGGGCTGACTGCCAAGAGATACCAGAGTTCGAAAGAAATGAAATGGAAGGAGAAATCTGACTTCATTGAAAGTCAGCAACATAACACGATCCAGGACAGATACCAAATTAGCAGCAGGGGCAGCGAGCCCTATCAGAACCCACAGCTGTGAGAAAATCACTGTCGAATAGTGTGGAATCTGAGCTGGGCCTTGAAGAAGAGCTGGGGTTTCAATAGGAGGAGAGGAGGGGCGAAACCGCAAGCAGGGTTGGTGGTGCGAACAAAGCCGGAGGGGCGAGGAGGTGCCCGCCTCTGGATAACATCAAAGAGCTTCAGTCTTATTGATCTGGCCAAAGCCTCCATGGCTTTCAGGTGGCCTTTGTGTTACAGGAGAATTTGAGTTCCTAGATAAGAATGACTGGCAGCTTTCAGAAGACTTCAGTTGAAAAGCAGAGATATGATGATCCTGGGGGGCAGTTTGTTTAACTCTATAAATCTTGAATCCCTTTGGGTATCACTCAGAAGAGCCATGCCCTTCATCATCAGTGATTGGACTTTTTAGGTTTAGCTTCTCTACCAGGGGAAAAAAATGACTCTTTGGCTGCTTAACTCAGGTCACTAGAGGCCTTCTCTGGAGAATTACTCTTTGTGGATAATTTCACTCATCGCCAGTCAGATTAAGACCTTCAACTGCAGATAATGACATTTTCCCTGGACTGTTGTTGCTGTGAACTTCATTGTGACAGCTTATATTTGAAAGGTGAATTTGTGTAAGCTATGTGTCTAATGGGATTTTTAAAAATATGGTATGAGAAGTGTTCAGCACAGCTGTGACTCAGAGGGTTTTGATTCTCTACAGTTTTGCAGGAATGATTTTCCTGTTTTAGACAAATGATCAGTTTTGTGCCTAGGGAAGAGTGAAGGCGGGTGGTTGGTACCTGCCTCCTGGTCTGGGTTACACTGGAGAAATACACTTTCACCGGGGAGGGATGGGAGAGGGTTGCTATTGATCAGGGGGTCTGTAGAGGGTGGTCAGAAAAGAGTAACTGGTGTGAACTCTGATTTTAAATATTGAGATGCCAAGGATGTATCCAGAAGGATAGTGTGCGTGTGTGGTCACTGTGACCCTGAGGACTGAAGCCCACCAGGCTCCTCTCTCCATGGAATTTTCCAGGCAAGAATACTGGAGCAGGTTGCCATTTCCTACTCCAAGGATCTTCCTGATCCAGGGATCAAACCTGTGTCTCTTGCATCTCCTGCACTGGCAAGGGGATTCTTTACCAACTGTGCCACCTGGGAAGCCCAGAAGGGCAGCACTCGGTGGTAACTCAAAGGGTGGAATAGGATACATTTGAAAAGTTGGAAGTTTGAGGACTGTGGGAATTCCCTGGTGGTCCAGTGGTTAGGACTGTATGGTTTCACTGCTGAGGGTCTGGGTTCAATCTCTGGTCAGGTAAGTAAGATCCCACAAGTTGCGCAGTGTGGCCAAAAGAAAAATAGTTAGAGTACTTACAGCAGGACAGAGCGCAGCGTGAGGAATGGGTGTACCAGGCAGTTCTTCGTGAAGGAGCTGATGGCACGATGCCTGGTGTGTGATGCGGCCATTCTCCAAGGAACCATACTAAGACTAGACTCCATTCTTTTCTGTGGCATGTGTGGGGGTGGATCTTGTCTGGGTGACAGGGGGTGTTCTGTGCCAGGATCTCAGTGTAGAGGAAATAGATGGTGTTTCAGGGAAAGTCAGGGTTGGAAGGTGGTGACCCATCATCCTATGAGCAAAGGTCACTGGGCCAAATGTCCTCAGGGTAAAGTAGTTCATGCATTCCATGTGGAATGAATGTGGAACTTGGATGGCAGACATTGGGAACATTGCTTTGTATGAATGGAATCTTGAAAGGCAACTTTGAACTGCAGAGACTTCCAATTAAGTTTCTTTGGGCTTGGCGTTGGACATATTCAAGGGTGCTCAGGTGAAATTGAGTGTTTTTGTTTGTTTTTGTCTTGTGTGTGTGTGCGCACCCATGGCGGTGTGTCTGAACAGAAGGGGTGTGGCTAGAGACAGGCCAGAACAGGACTCTCTAAAGCTAGGGCTCCAGAACCTGGACCCATGGGGGCATTTCCTTTATAGTCTGCAGCTTGGCATTATAACCTTGAAGGAAAGGGCTCCCTAAATCCAGGGTTGCTATTTTGAGTAGCTCCAGGGAGGCAGCCAGATCTCGTGATCATGAGGTATTAAACCCTCTTGAAGTCATGTCTCTAAGCCCAAGTAGGGTGCCTCCTGTCATATGGAGCCATTGGTCAGGCAGGGTCCACTGAAATAGCTATGTGTACACGAATAGGTTTTGGGCAACGTGTCCCATCCCTGCCCACCCCTTCACTGCTTGTATCTATTCGAGGAATTCCTCAGTTTGTGAGAACCTGCCCCTTATTATAGAAGTAAGAGATGACAGTTGACACTCACTTTCCCAGACTCCTTTGCACCTAGGGAATATGACCTATGCTCAACCAAGCAGATGCATCTACTTAGAGCAGAGCTTCTCAACCACCATGCTGTGGCAAAGCGATAGATCGTGAAGAGGTCATAGGGAGCCTGAGGTAGGGAGTTCCTCAGGCCTTGGAAGTGTCAAAGCTCCTGGACATGTCACCTCTGGCTACAGCATCCTCATTGTACCCCTGGCACCGTAAAAATACAATTTTCTGTAGGGCTGTGGCATGAAAAAGCTGTGAGACACTGGACTAGGAAACTGGACTGGGATCTGGTGACATAGTTATGGAGACCTTGGGATCTGAGATTATCTGTACCTCAATGGTTGCTGCAAGAGACCATGTCATGGGTTGCCCTGGGCAGAATGTTTTCTCCTGGGATCACTTCTATAACATAGTTCTCCATCCCTTCAGCTAACATTTAAAAATTTTTTTTAATAGATTAATTTTCTGTTTCGGTCAGTCAGCTTTCTAGAAGAGCTGTACAGTAACAGAAGACAGAAACTCTGTGAGAGGGGAACCAGGTAGGAGAGTACTGAATGCTTCTTCCCATTCAGGGTAAATCTGAGCCAACTGACCCCTTTGTTGGACAAAAACATTCCTGAATAGGTCACACACACTCAAATTTGGAGCTTGAGGAGACTTTGAAGACAGTTGTAGTTCAGTCCTAAGAAGCCAAAGTGAAAGGGCTCCCAGGCTCCCACGGTTACTGGAAAAATGGCGAAGTCTGGCTTATTTCTATTGTCTGAGTGGGTATTTCCTTTAGCAATGCCATCTCTCACTTTTTAACAAAAACTTGGACCATTTGAGTGTCTAGCTGTTCCTGGCATTCCCTTTTCCATAGGAAAGAATGCTTTTAATGGCTTTAAGCTAAAGCAAATACTTTTTCCCCCCCTGACGCTTGCTAAATGGGCCAAATATGTTTTTCGCTTCCTTGGAATTTTCTTGTATTTTATTTGTTTTTGAAGGTGAAGCGTGCCAGATAACTAAGCAGATTGTCGTGTAAATTGCACATGGATTAGCAAAAAGCCTTAATGCGTCAGAAGGTTTAGATAAAGCAATTAAAAGAGTATTTGCAAAGAATCACTTAAAAATTTTTTTTTTGTTTGTTTCTTTTGTTTTGTTTTTAAGCCAAAGTCTCTTGAGAAGACTTTGAAGATTCTTGTAGTTCAGTCCCAAGAAGCCAAAGTGAAAGGGCTCACAGGCTCCTATGCATAGTTACAGGAAAAATAGTGAAGTCTGGGTTATTTCTATTAGTTTTTAAGCGATGCCTGGGGATGCAAGTTGGGGTGTGCGAGGGGTGGTGGGAGGAATTACTGAGGAGTGGGAGGATACTTTGGGGGGGCAATGAGGATGTTCATCATGCTGATAGGAGCAAACATACCTCAAAACTAATTAAATCATATGATTTAAGCATGTGCAGTCTGTTCTATGTCAGTTATACTCAACAAGGTTGTTTATAAAAAATGAAACAAATGAGACACCAGTTCATGAAAAGACTGTGTAAAGAGTTAGGGAGAGGAAGCCAAAGAATCAGAAACTCTGCTGACCAAGCTCTTCCAAATGACCAGAGAGCATACGGAAAACATTATTTTGAAAAAGCTGCCCACTCAGCTCACAGGTGATCACCAGATCTGAAGATCTACACCACGACCAAATGCCATTTCCTTATGAGTGGCACTTCCAAAGGCCTCCTCTTGGGTCTGCTTTCTCTAAACTCTTTGCTTAGGCTTTCTTGATCATCTCTGTCTAACATAGGAGATGGGCCTTCCTTCTGTTTGAAACCCATTTATTTTTCAGAGGACTGCAGCAAGGATTTATGTTTATTAAACATAATTCTATAATTGATCTGAAGGTTCTTGGAATGTGTGAATTATAGATCAAGCTTTTGACCATAAATCTAAAGTGAAAGTGAAGTCGCTCAGTTGTGTCCGACTCTTTGTGACCCCACAGACACCAGGCTTCTCTGTCCATGGGATTTTCTAGGCAAGAGTACTGGAGTGGGTTGCCATTTCCTTCTCTAGAAAAGGCACTGCTCAAATTATGTTTCACAAGAATTTGTGGAATTTCATCCTATCAGCTATTGTGTGGAATAAATGAGAGAGAGNTGTCCATGGGATTTTCTAGGCAAGAGTACTGGAGTGGGTTGCCATTTCCTTCTCTAGAAAAGGCACTGCTCAAATTATGTTTCACAAGAATTTGTGGAATTTCATCCTATCAGCTATTGTGTGGAATAAATGAGAGAGAGGCTCAGAAGCAGAGGCTGCTCTTTGACTTTCTAAAAGTAGAAATTGATGAGCCCAGGTCATCCTTTCTGTGTGCTCGGGAGTAAAGCAATGTGCATACAAACCAAGGCGGCTAGATCTCAGTCCATCTGGTGGACTTGCTTTATTTGGAGCTGGAGAGAGAAGTGGGCAGTGGAGGTGAAGAAAGGAAGGCAGGGATTACTCAGAGATTTCAAGGACCAAGTCAGCCACTGGTGACAAGGATTGATTACTCCTTATAAGAGCTTAGGGTGAATCTTTCCTTATTCCTTTGACCTGAGAAACATCACAGCTATATATAAGCAAATCCTTGCACAATAGCAACATATTCAGCCTCTCATATTTGAAGAAAAAATTGGTTAGGACAAATAGGACTTTTCTTCAACTAAGCTTCCTAAATCTACCATAATCTTTGCAATTCAGAAAGCAAAGTTTAAATGGACTCTTTTGGTTATTTCTTTTATTGATTTTTTAATTAAAAATGTTTTAAAAATAGCTTATACTTCCTTTTCCTACACTCTTAAAGTTGCCATTGCCTAATGCCAGCTGCTCTAAGTAGCTAGAATTTGGAAATGAAAGAGTAGATGGCAACATCACAGAGTTGAGAGTTACAAAGATTTTCAATATGAAAATATATTTAATATCCTGCCTGGGTATTAAAATGACAGGCTGTATCTTGGATAAGCTTTCATGAGTCCATGATAATTAGTTTTTATTACATTGTATTGGACAGCTTTCTCTAACATGTAGCCTTTTCCAAACAAGGTGGTGTGCAAGGCTGTGTATGATTTTAGTCTTGCTTATCTCGCTAGCGTCATCTCTCAATCCTTGCTTGACTCACACTTTAAATTCTAGCAATATTAAACATCTTGTAGTACTCTGTGTCCCACATAGAAGATTTTAGAGACTTTGAGCAGCTCTTTATCTCTCAGTCCTTTTTGTTGCTATGTTGTTTTTTAGAGAATGTCTTTTCTTCTACTTCATTCTTCCTCTTTAAACATTCAGTGGTCACTGTTTCCAGGAAGCCCTTCCTAATTCTTTTCCTTAATTCTCCCTTAGTTACTTTAGGATTCCTTTTCTCTGCTTCCTTAATATGCATGCAACTCTCTATTCCTATGTGTTGTCTTATCTTATATACAGAGAAAAACAAATCTGACTCCATCTTGAATCTGTTTCTTTTTACTCTGACCTTTATATTCTATTGTTTTTCCTACAGGTTAAGAATGTGGTCTATAGCCTGAAATATCCAGGAAAGCCCATTCCCAAGGTTCTGACTTTTAAAGATATAACACTTTTCCATTTATACAGAGATTAAGTTGCAGAACAGGGAATAACTCCATCTTGCTGGAGGTTTATAGGAACATTGTGACCAGACCAATGTGGACAGCTGCAAGAGCAAAGAATACCGGCAGCAAGATGCTTGCAGCAACCATCCACACCTCCTACCCTTTTAGTGAAAAAGAAGCCTAAATTCTAACTCAGGGAATATGGTTCTTTGGGACACTAGTTCATCATCGTCTCTGTTTGCTGGCTTTCAGAATAAAGCTACTATTTCTTGCCCCAACAATTTGTCTCTTGATCTACTGGTGTGTTGATCATGTGGGGAGCAGTATGAGCTTGGATTCAGTAACCGTTATAAGGTTTTATATTTGTGTCTGATGTATACTGAACAAGCATCTAGAAAACGGAATCTAGTATAGAATGTTTTCTGTCTGTCTGTCTCTCTAATGGCTGGCACAGTTGACCCAGAGTAGGTGTTTCCAAAACCTAATAAAATTGTACATGAACCTGAGAAAACAACCAGTTGAAACGTTTCCAAGAAAGACAGGTGTGCAAACGATTCCAGCCGAGAGTAGGTGCAATGCTGTTTACTTTAACTGCTCTTGAGCCAGCTTTGCTTTCTCATTTCCTCAGAGTAAATATGTGAACATATTTGATAGAAGCAGATGCATAGAATTTAAGTGCAGTGGTGCTATCATCAGATCAAAATAGCACAGGCTTTGTTGACCCCATAATATTGGATTCATTTTTAGCTATTAGTTTATTTCATGTCAGTTTCCATTTTTTTCTTGGAACTGAGAAATAACACATATTTAGCTGCACGTTTTAAAGGAAAATGATGCTAATATAATGAATAGGAAGTGTTACTTCCAAACTGCTATTAATGAGAGTGCATACTATTTTCCCAGTATGCTTTTGACTGAGATACCACTGAACATTGTTGGACAGCATCTTTATTTTTGAAGAAGCACATTACCCCAAGTAGCAGGGGCTTGAAAAGAGTGGAGGAGAAATGATCAGAAAGTAATCATTAGTTCAAATATATTTAGTTTTTAAACTTTCCAAAATCTTAGCTGTTATTATGTGTTCAAATGGTAAGCTTAAAAAAAATATTATTCCAAAAGGTGAGAATCAGGGCTTGAAATTTGTATAGTATGTTTCCTAAATTAATGACACTAGAAGATTAGCAGAAAGCAGGCAATGACACCGCACTCCAGAACTCTTGCCTGGAAAATCCCATGGACGGGGGAGCCTGGTGGGCTGCCATCTATGGGGTCTCACAGAGTCGGACATGACTGAAGCGACTTAGCAGCAGCAGCAGCAGGGTAGTCTAACCTGACTTCTGATTGCAGAAGACAAGGTTAAGCAGTCTGATTGTTCCCAAACCCAAGTTCATGTGCCTGACATACAGTGAGGACAAAGTGAAACATGGGAGTTTGAAGCAGAGAAAGGTTTATTGCTGCTGCTGTTAAATTGCTTCAGTCATGTCCTACTCTGTGTGACCCCATAGACGGCAGCTCACCAGGCTTCCCCGTCCCTGGGATTCTCCAGGCAAGAACACTGGAGTGGGTGGCCATTTCCTTCTCCAATGCATGAAAGTGAAAAGTGAAAGTGAAGTCGCCCAGTCGTGTCTGACTCCGAGCGACCCCATGGACTGGAGCCTACCAGGCTCCTCCATCCATGGGATTTTCCAGGCAAGAGTACTGGAGTGGGGTGCCATCGCATTTATTGCAGGGCCATCCTAATGGCAGAAAACAAAGAGGAACTAAAGAGCCTCTTGATGAAGGTGAAAGACAAGAGTGAAAAAGCTGGCTTAAAGCTCAACATTCAAAAAACTAAGGTCATGGCATCCAATCCCATCACCTCATGGCAAACAGATGCGGAAAAAATGGAAACAGTGACAGACTATTTTGTTGCACTCTAAAATCACTGTGAACAGTGACTGCAGTCATGAAATTAAAAGATGTTTGCTCCTTGAAAGAAAAGCTATGACAGCATATTAAAAAGCAGAGACATCACTTTGCCAACAGAGTTCTGTCTAGTTAAAGTTATGGTTTTTCCAGTAGTCGTGTATGGATGTGAGAGTTGGACCATAAAGAAGACTGAGTTTTGAAGAATTGATGCTTTCAAATTGTGGTGCTGGAGAAGACTCTTGAGAGTCCCTTGGACTTCAAGGAGATCAAATCAGTCAATCCTAAAGGAAATTAGTCCTGAATATTCATTGGAAAGACTGATGCTAAAACTGAAGTTCCAATACTTTGGCCATCTGATCCAAAGAGCCAACTCATTGNTGATGCTTTCAAATTGTGGTGCTGGAGAAGACTCTTGAGAGTCCCTTGGACTTCAAGGAGATCAAATCAGTCAATCCTAAAGGAAATTAGTCCTGAATATTCATTGGAAAGACTGATGCTAAAACTGAAGTTCCAATACTTTGGCCATCTGATCCAAAGAGCCAACTCATTGGAAAAGCCCCTGATCCTGGGAAAAATTGAGGGTAGGAGGAGAAGGGGGCGACAGAGGATGAGATGGTTGGATGGCAGCACTGGCTCAATGGACATGAGTTTGAGTAAAGCTCAGGAGATAGTGAAGGACAGGGAAGTCTGGCATGCTGCAGTCCCTGGGGTCAAAAAGAGTAGGATGTGAACTAGTAACTGAACCAGAACAACAAACCAGCCGGTCCTAGATGGCTCCATGCAAAAGTGACCATACTAAGTAACTGAAATCACTGAACAGGGTATGGCTAAGGTAAAGAAATTGAAGTTCTGATTATTTAATCCTTTTACGTTGTTATAACATCAACTTTTACAGGAGAGTTGGGAGTCCCTTCCTTGTGATATACACACATGGCCAAAAAGCTTTTGGTTTTCTGGAACTGTTGTTTAAAATTTCAAGCAGTCTGAGTGTAAATTAGAGGCATTAAAGTTTTGGCTAGTATTGACAAGTTCAGGCAGATTATTAACATATATTCCATTTAAGGTATTACTTTCTAAAAGGCAGTAAATATGTACTTGTAAAGCTTTTCTTTATGAAACATACAGAGAAATATTTAACCAATGCTTTGGGTGATAGTGGTGGTTGTTGAGGATTACATAAAAGTGCAGATAATTATGATGAACATAATTTCTTCTATCACTCAGATTCATGTCCATCGAGTCAGTGATGCCATCCAGCCATCTCCTCCTCTGTCGTCCCCTTCTCCTCTACACACCTCCAAATAGGAAACATGTCCAACTATCCTTATAATCCACAAATCTGGTATATTTTCTCTGAAACCAAACAGAAATGTTATATTTAACTACCAATAAGTCATATATCAAGATGAAATACCAGCTTTGTTTTTTTAAAACTCAGTTCTTACAAACCTCTTTGCTGAACACATTTTTATTAGATGTTCTAATTGATGAATATGACAGAAATCTGTAAATGAGAGTGAGTAACCAGATATGCCATACAAAATATAAAATAGCTCATTTTTTTAATTAAAAAAGTTCTTGCTTTCTTATATATAATTTAGATTCCTTTTGGCCAGGTTTGAAGTTGGAAACCCTTTAGACCCGGGATCTGCTACATCTGTGATCCCATGAGTCTCTGTCTTCAGAGACTGTGTTCCAGGTGAGTTCATTACTCATCTGCTGTTTGGCCTTGGATAACTGAATCTCTTGGCCTCTGTCTCTTTAGTTAGCTCCTTATCTGTAAACTAGGGGATAAGTAGATCAATGGTTTTCAAATTGTGCACTATAAAGCCCTGATGTGACTGTGGGTACTCTTATTAGAGACCTCTGGATGGGATGGTGGCAGTAGGCACAAGGATCTGGGGCTCTGGGATCCTATAGTACCTGCTCAAATGAAGCAGTTTTACTTACACCTACTGGATTTATTGGAGTTCTATGTGAGCTTTCCTTTGAGGAAAAAGGTGTAAGGTAAAAAAAAAAAAAAAGGCAAACCAGTAAACTAGATAAAAATTAAGGTTATGGTTCTAGAATTAAATTATTTTACTCCAAGCAATTAAATGGGTCTGGCATTAAATGGCTCTCAAGAAATCTCTGTTGAATGAATGGGGTTCCTGCCTTTAGAGAATTTATAACCTGATGAAAAATCTTCCTTATTTTAAAAAGTACTGTAGTTCAAATAATGCTTCTTTTATCCTATTACCATTACACTGTCAATGGTTTCTTAATCTTTTAATTTTGTAAGCAGCAAAAGAAAATGTCTATTCAAAAAAAAAAAAAAAAGGCAAACCAGTAAACTAGATAAAAATTAAGGTTATGGTTCTAGAATTAAATTATTTTACTCCAAGCAATTAAATGGGTCTGGCATTAAATGGCTCTCAAGAAATCTCTGTTGAATGAATGGGGTTCCTGCCTTTAGAGAATTTATAACCTGATGAAAAATCTTCCTTATTTTAAAAAGTACTGTAGTTCAAATAATGCTTCTTTTATCCTATTACCATTACACTGTCAATGGTTTCTTAATCTTTTAATTTTGTAAGCAGCAAAAGAAAATGTCTATTCTTCATCTTCAAATGTACCCATACTAAAATCATCCCATTCAGATAAATATCAAATCACAAACTGCAGGCTATGATTGTTAGAAGTCTCATCATTAATTTGTCTAGCACCTATAATAGATATAGTCTAGAAACACTGAACTTACTGTACAAATATGAGACATTTTGGTAGAGTAAATAGAAATCTTTCTTTATAGAAAGAAAGCTCTCCCAATGATGTGTACATGAGTACAAATGAATATATCTTAGTATGTTTTCTAATGAACTTCAAGAAAACTTTCAATGAGTTCACATTAGAACAAGTGTAGAAAACCAGGGAGTTGAAACAGTGTTGAGTTGGCAACTAAACAACAATTCCACAGTAGACTGGAACTATGATTTATAAGTCACTGAAAGAAAATCTAAAAGGAAAGAAGGAAGAAATCCTGACATATGAGACAGCAAGGATCAACCTGGAGAACATTACGCTAAGTGAAATAAACCAGTCACAAATACTGTGTAATTCCACCTTTATGTTGTTCAGTCGCTAAATCATGTCCAACTCTTTGTTGCCCCATGGACTGTAGCCCACCAGGCTCCTCTGTCCAAGAGATTTCCCAGGCAAGAATACTGGAAAGCGTTGCCATTTTCTTCTCCAGGGGATCCTCCTGACCCAGGGATTGCACCGCTGTCTCTTATGTCTCCTGCATTAGCAGGCGTATTCTTTACCACTGAGCTGCCTGTGGCACATGGGTTTAGTTGTTCCTGGGTATGTGGGGTCTTACCAGACCAGGAGTCAAACCAGTGTCCCCTGCATTGGCAGGTTTTTTTTTTTTTAACATTTAAAGTGCTTCTCTCATAGACAGCACTATAGTTAGGTCTTGCTATTTTTAATCAACAATCTGTGTCTTTTTTTGTTTTTTTTTGCCTGTGCTGGGTCTTCATTGCAGCTCATGAGCTCTTCATTGTGGCATGCTGGTTTCTTCTCTAGTTGCAGTGTGCAGGCTTAGTTGCCCTGTGGCATGTGGGATCTTAGTTCCCCAACCAGGGATCAAACCTGCATCTCCTGCACTGCAAGGTAAATTCTTAACCACTGGACCCCCAAAGAAGTCCCACCTATTCCTCAAATTTAAAGACAGAGTTTCCACATCACACACTTCCCATTCTCCAGGGGATCCTCCTGACCCAGGGATTGCACCGCTGTCTCTTATGTCTCCTGCATTAGCAGGCGTATTCTTTACTACTGAGCTGCCTGTGGCACATGGGTTTAGTTGTTCCTGGGTATGTGGGGTCTTACCAGACCAGGAGTCAAACCAGTGTCCCCTGCATTGGCAGGTTTTTTTTTTTAACATTTAAAGTGCTTCTCTCATAGACAGCACTATAGTTAGGTCTTGCTATTTTTAATCAACAATCTGTGTCTTTTTTTGTTTTTTGTTTTGCCTGTGCTGGGTCTTCATTGCAGCTCATGAGCTCTTCATTGTGGCATGCTGGTTTCTTCTCTAGTTGCAGTGTGCAGGCTTAGTTGCCCTGTGGCATGTGGGATCTTAGTTCCCCAACCAGGGATCAAACCTGCATCTCCTGCATTGCAAGGTAAATTCTTAACCACTGGACCCCCAAAGAAGTCCCACCTATTCCTCAAATTTAAAGACAGAGTTTCCACATCACACACTTCCCGTTAACTAGTAAAACAGGTTATGAGAATTTTAGAGTACAAAATGGAAGTAAAATCTTCTTTCCAAATCTTTGAAAAAGATTCCATGTTTAAAAAATCACGGCTCCGAAGAAGTGCATAACCAAAGCCGAAGACCAGAGTGTCCAATCCAGTTTCGATGTTTGCTTCAAATATATTAATAGATTCAAAGAGATTATCAAATAATCTTGCTCAACCCACACGATGCTTTCGTGAAAGAGGAAGAAGCCTCCTCTCTCACAGAACTCAGTTGCCCCGGATCACCTTGGTTTTGAAGAATTACTGGTTTGGCTGGGATCCCACTTTCAGAATACAATTCCTTAGATCTGGCAAACTTGAATTGTGGATTGATGACTGCTTGGCTTGTTTGAACGGATTCTCTGGTTTACTCTCTGATGTGGCCTCGAGTAAAATGCACGTTGTCCCCCTCCCCCACCCCAAAGAAAGCTGGGTACCACATGCACCTACTTCACTAACTCTTGGGCATCGTATTTAATCACACTTAGACAAGACCGTAAGCAATGACTATAGATCCAATGTTCCAGACAGTGAAGTAGCTGCAATACCACCATGGGGCTGTGATGGGAAATTTGGGATCTGCAACTCTGTGGAATGTATAGCCACAAAAAGAAAACTTGTTGTTAGAAGCCCAAGGTTCAAATGCCTGACCCAAGATCTATTTCATTTGGGTCCTGGGGGAAAACCAATTAATTGTTTTCTGAGGCGCAATGACTCCAACCCTAAAACGAGGACAATAACAACTTTGCTCATGAGTTGATATAAGGATTATAATGAAATGTATGTCAGAATGAGTTGTAAGCCACAGTGTGTGTAAGCACATGTGCCTACACACACCGTACATGTATGCATTGCTGTTGTGGTCAGTGATGATGAGTAGGGTAGGGGGCCTGTTGAAAGACTCCAGGGTCTGAAAGAATCTGTAGCCTGCTGGCCAGTACATCTGAATGTAATGTTTTGCTGCTGTTTCTGATCAAACAACTATAAACTTTTGCTCTCAATATTTTCAGAGTATTGAAAGTGAAAAAACACAGTTTTCATATCCTTTTTGGATCTATAGTCATTGCTTATGGTCTAATGTAAATGTGATTGAGCAATGCCCAAGAGACAGAAGCAGGTGCATGTGGGACCCAGCTTCCTTCACTACTGTGGGAGCTTCCGCCCAGGACTGACCTCCGTCTCTGGATTGGAGGCAGTCCCTTGTAGCTACCGCAACCTGGTCAGCCTGAAGGAGATCCAGACACCCCTGTGAATTCCTTACCTTGCAGGGTGGTGCCAGTCCTGGGGCTAAGAGGGCATGCTTACTCCTGTGATCTCCGCTGGCCAGTAAAAGATGATTATGGCCCTGCTCGCTGTGTGGGAGGCAGGGACGTGATGACAGCCTCCCTTGACAGATGGCAGGCATGTGTTCCTGTGCTAACAAGAATTTCTTGCTGGATCATCAAAAGGCATTTATTTCCCTTTTGGGGACTGGACCTTGTAGAATCTTACTTCTAGGTCTGGGGCTTCAGCATCTGGGTTTCATCGTCAGTCGACCTGTCCTCAAACAAGAGATCTGGAAAGAAACGCTTTTCCAGAAGTCATAAACATGCTATTGACTTTTACTTCCTACTGTTAGCCCTTCCTCACTACCCCCCAGCGGTTTCCCATGAATAGTAAATATGTGTCTTAGGCTAATTGGACTAAACTGGTTTGTCAGATCTACTTACAAGCTCCTTTTAGTTTATTTGTTTGCTAAACTTGAATTCTGTGTGTGCTATGTTAATACTTTTTTTTGGCTTAGATTAAAAAAGTATACAAATCGCAATGCTTCCATCAATACAATAATAATAAAATAATAATAATCCATTTCCAGACTCTATTGTCAATCAGATGTTTTATACACATGATCTGATTTAATGCCCATAATGTTCCAGAGTAGGCATTATCTCCCTTTTACTCATGAGGCTTAGAGGGTACAACAATTTGTTTAAATCTACATAGTAATTATTAGACCTGGAATTGAAATCTAGGTAGGTTTAAATCCAAGAGTACATTCTTTTCACTATATCATCCTGGATCTTGAATCTTTAGTTACTCTTTGGCATGGCACTGGAAATCATTACTATCTTTGAGTTTAAGCTCAGATTCCTTTTAGTTTATCTGTGCAGGGCTGGACGATAGGATACAGGTGGTTTCAAATTTTACAAACCAACCTGTTTCTAGAAAGCCTACTATGAAGCAGATTGTCATGAATTTCACTGAACACCCAGAGTTAGTCCAGATAATATTGATAGTGAGAAGAAAACACAAATACCATGAACAGTATCAAATGGTACATGGGCTCCATGTTCTGAATCCCTTCAGACCTCCTTTCAGTAGCCAGAGTAATCATTCAAAAACACAAGTCTGATTATGCCTTGACCACAATGTGTAAATTTGATTTCATCTGTGTCATTGTTCTTAAGTTAATGGCAGCCTCCCCCAGTATGGCTTAGCTGGTAAAAAATTCACCTGCAATGTGGGAGACCTGGGTTCGACCCCTGGGTTGGGAAGATCCCCCAGAGAAGAAGACAGCTACCCACTTCAGTATTCTGGCCTGGAGAATTCAACGGACTATATAGTCCATGGGGGTCACAAGGAGTTGGACAGGACTGAGTGACTTTCACTTTCCCCCAATAGACTCTGGGCTCTATATGAGCAGGGAGCATCTTTCTTTCGTTTGGCCCTGAATCCTGTACCCAATGGTCCCTAGTTCTCTAACACACCAGGCTTGGCCCTGACTCCAGGCA
This sequence comes from Oreotragus oreotragus, assembly GCA_006410675.1. Classification (NCBI taxonomy): domain Eukaryota; kingdom Metazoa; phylum Chordata; class Mammalia; order Artiodactyla; family Bovidae; genus Oreotragus; species Oreotragus oreotragus. The sequence goes on along the minus strand of SJYX01003038.1, from coordinate 311,811 downwards.
TCTGTGCCGACTGTTCCTTCTGCCTGGAAAGCCACCTTCTGCTCCACTGTGCCTGCATGCCCCTCTCTCATCTCATGCAAGATTCGGCTCAAATGTCCCTTATTCAAGAGCCCTCCCTGACCACCCTTTCTAAAATGACACTCCCTGTCCCTACCCCAAGTCCACCACCTCTGAATCCTTTGCTTTTTTTTTTAATTAAAAATTGTTTTTCCTAGCACAAATCACTGACTGACATAATATGTTATATTTTTACTTACAAAAAAAGTCTGTCTTCCTTCACTAGATTGCTAAACTTACCAAGGGAAGGGACTTATTTTATTTCCTGCTGCATCCATAGTCCTTAAAACTGTGCCTGGAGATAGTAGGTGCTGAGTAAATATTTGATGATCTAATCAATTAATACAACTGCAGTGCAGGAGGCCTGGGTTCGATCCCTGGGTCGGGAAAGAAAGCCCTGGAAAAAGAAACGGCAACCCACTCCAGTATTCTTGCCTAGGAAATCCCATGGACAGAGGAGCCTGGCAGGCTACAGTCTATGGGGTCACAGAGAGTTGGACACGACTGAGTGACTAAACCATCACCAATCAATGAATAAATAATTTAATTATTTAAATTGACTAAATTAAGATTTATTGAATTGATTAAATATTTAATTAATTAAGATTTATTGAATTCACCAACACCTCCTTCAATCCCGTCAGCAGCAGACACTGCTGGTACGCTTCTGCCCAGCTCTGCCTATAGCTGTGGTGGGGGTGGGGTGGGGGAGCGGAATTCCCGTGCACGTGGACTCTGGTTCACTTCACCTGCAGGCTGAGTCCCCTCTTTCTCTGCATCAGGCTTTCTCAGAAACTGTGCGGAGTTGCCTCACAGCCTGGAAGTACCGGAGAGTTACGGCCCAGAGGCAACCCTCCAGCCCCAGGAAGGGAGTCAGGGGTAAGTGCCAGGGTGCCCTTCTTCAGAGGGGCAGCGCGTACTGTCTCCAGAGCTGCTCCGAGTCTCCAGCCGGGCTGCGTCCACAGCAGTAAGGAGCTCAGGAAGCCCTCTTCACGGTGTTTCCTCCACCTTCCTTACTCTGGCGTCCTTGTTGCTCAGTTTCTCAATCCGTTCGATGCTTTGTGACCCCATGGGGCATCCTTGGGTCATCTTTTAAACTATTTGCCCTCAAATCTTTGCATCAGGAAAACCCAAACCAAGGCACAGTCCTCTTCAATACCAGTGTCAGTGATTCAGACGTGACTGTCAAATTTGCATGAATAGTAGCAATCTTGTTTGTTTACACTGGGTTTTATAGGTACCAAATGCTTCAACTTAGGCTGATTAACAAGTTGCCTCACAGAATAACGAGCCAAATAAAATACTGAAGTATCTTGAAAAATGAGCTAAATTCAAGATGTGAAATCATATAAAAAAACTATAAAAGGACAAGGATTGGGACTTTTCCAGTGGTCCAGTGGTTAAGAGTCTGCCCTGCAATGCACAAGAGGTGGGTTTAATCCTTGGTCAAGGAACTAAGATCCACATGTCATGGAGCAACTAAGCCCATGTGCTATAACTAATTAAGCCTGCATGCTCTGGGCCTGTGGGCTGCAACTAGAGAATATGAGCACAGCAAGGAAAGATCCCAGGTGCCGCAGCTAAGACCTGATGCAGCCAAATAAATAAGTAAATTAAAAAAAAAAAAAAATACTAGCCAGATTCTCTGTATTTAAAAAAAAAAAAAAAAGACAAGGCTTAGGCTTTAAAAAGCAAAAACAATACACACATACACACATACATAGAACGGGAAGAAATAACCCAACCCTCACTCTGGTGGTTGTTGTTCAGTAGGCAGCTTGGATATTGCAGAGGGTGATTCCCACGTCCTAAGTGATCCTTGACATCTTACACAACTTTGTTTCAGCTGTTTCCACAGCCTCACTGCAGATGACATGCTTCCTGTGGCATCAGCTTTACAGAGAAGGCCTACAACCAGGGATGTGCCTCTAAATGTTAATAGCCAGCTGTCTGGAGAAACAGGAAGCCTTGATTTGCAGCATAATGCTTATTTCCATGGTGAAACTATTTCCGCCAAGGTTGATTTCAAGCTTCTGATGGGATGCATAGAATGTGGCGTGGGGAAGAGAGGGTGGTGGGGCCAGCTTCAACAGGCCGCTGCTGGTAACAGCATTTTGGAAGTGAAGAGGCTCGAGGACTTCCCTGGAGGTTCACTGGTTTAGACTCTGTGCTTCCGCTGCAGGCACTGCGGGTTCGAGTCAGGGGACTAAGATCCCGTGTACCAAGTGGTGCATCAAAAAAAAAAAAAAAAAACAAAACAAAACTGCAGAGGCTCATTTAATTTTTTTATTTTATCAAATACTGCTCCAGATTATCAGGGAGGTAGGGCAATCACAGTGAGAAATTTTAATCAGTCAATTCAATTAAAAACTAACAACATCTATAGACATAAAAAAATATCTGATGAGTATTGGTCTCCATTTGGGAAGGTTTGCCTTCTGAATACAGAGAAGGCTATGGCACCCCACTCCAGTACTCTTGCCTGGAAAATCCCATGGACGGAGGAGCCTGGTAGGCTGCAGTCCGTGGGGTCGCGAAGGGTCGGAGATGACGGAGCGACTTCCCTTTCACTTTTCACCTTCATGCATTGGAGAAGGAAATGGCAATCCACTCCAGTGTTCTTGCCTGGAGAATCCCAGGGACCGGGGAAGCTGGTGGGCTGCCTTCTATGGGGTCGCACAGAGTCGGCCGTGACTGAAGCGACTCAGCAGTAGCAGCAGCAGCCTTCTGTATATAGGAACAGTAGTCTTTGTACTCCGGGGAAGGCAATGGAACCCCACCCCAGTACTCTTGCCTGGAAAATCCAATGGACAGAGGAGCCTGGTGGGCTGCAGTCCATGGGGTCGCAAACAGTCGGACAGACTGAGCGACTTCACTTTCACTTTTCTCTTTCATGCATTGGAGAAGGAAATGGCAACCCACTCCAGTATTCTTGCCTGGAGAATCCCAGGGATGGGGGAGCCTGGTGGGCTGCCGTCTATGGGGTCACACAGAGTCGGACACGACTGAAGTGACTTAGCAGCAGCAGTCTTTGTACTCTTCCTTTTCTCTTTAATCCTTGGCCTCTGTAAGGTACTAACTGTCTTAAAAAATTGTGGATTTCATTTGTTAGTCCAATACGTGAAGGTCAGGTCTAAGCAAACAAAGCCCAGAACAAGAAAAGATTTTAATCATATTTCTTACACAGGAGTCCCACCAAAATGAGAGATCTCAGTGGAAAGTCAATAGTCTGATTAGTCAGAATTTTCCAAAGCACACACCCCTCAAAGGACCCAAGCTCATTTTAAGAAGAGTAACCAATGTTACTACATTGTGGAAGTACTGAGGACTCCTTCCTGGCAACAGGCTGGTCTCATCACTAAGAGACACTTTTTTGGAGTCTCTGGGGTCATTTCCCCTTGGACCACACCCTGGTGTGTTTTCAGCCCATGAGCACCAGTGCTGCCTTGAGGGTACAGCTGTGGATGCCCCTGGACACGGTGCGGGCTGGTCCCTGCGGGGGAGTTATCTGCCTGCACCCAGGTCCGCCATGCCCTGTGCTAAACTGCCTGTCGGTGATAAAAGCCCTGAAGACAGATGTTTCCTACGAAACACAGGGTGCTGCAGAAAGTTCCAGGAAAAATATAAATAAGCAGATTTTGAAACAGTATTCAGTCTCTAGAAGGTTTGTCTAGATTAATAACATCTCACTATTGAAATCAGAATAAGAAAGGTCAACTGGTGTAATGAATGTTCTGAGTTAGAAATTTCCCCCATTTATTCCAGACTGAGAACTAGAGAAGATTTAAAACAACAAAAGCAGCCAGTTGAAAGACCACCCAAATACTGAGTCAGTCATTAAAAGGAACTTTAGGAAGGAGCCTGTGAAAATTCTTAATTATTATCAGGTCTTTAAGGACTTTGTGTAATTTTACTGAACTTAATAGTGAACAAGAAGCTGATTGTTTGAGATACAGAGCTCTCTTGACAAAGCTCATGTTGAATTCCCCACCTTTTTAAATAGGATGAAAGTGAAAGTATTAGTCTCTCTCAGTTGTGTCCAACTCTTTTCAACCCCGTGGACTGTAGCCCACCAGACTCCTCTGTCCATGGGATTCTCCATGCAAAAATACTGGAGTGGTTGCCATGTCTTCCCCCAGGGTATCTTTGACTCAGGGATGGAACCTGAGTTTCCAGTATTGCAGGCAGATTCTTTACCATCTGAGCCACTGGGGAAGCTCTAAATAGGTTGATAAGCCCTCAAATAAGATACTTGTCTTTAAATTTGAAAACCATAACTCTCCCTGAACACTCTGATTTTTTTTCCTGAAAAAAATAATCCCTTAATACAAAGCCCATTAGTAAAGGCAAGAACAATAATAACTCAAAAAAAAAAAAAGTACAATAATAGCTCTTAACATGTACTGAGTACTTGTCTAATGGGTTATATGTCATTTAATGTACACACACACCCCCCTCTAAAATGAGCATTATAATGTGCAGAGTCCTGTTTATAGATGAAGGAAATGAAGCTTGAGTGAGTTAAGTGACTTGCTCATGAGTATCTGAATAATAAGTGGAAATGAGGAAAATGGGATGTGAGTCCACATGGTCTTTTTCTAGACAGTCCTATAATATTCCAAAGCAGGTTAAAGGAAGCTCCCAAATAACACCGGGTAAGAAATCCTGTGTCCCTGTTTCTGACATTTTTATGTTGTAGAAGTCTTGTTCAAGTCAAAGGTAGCAATCGTGGGAAGGTGGCAAAGAAGGCAGTGGGAGACAGCTTTAACAGTGAAGGACTACAGTCAGTACCCGGACAGCTCATTTGTTATCTTTAATTTTTTAAAAATGTAATTCCTTTCTAAACTCTTTGAAGAACACACACGTGTTTATTTATTTGGCTGCTCTGGGTCTCAGTTGCAGCCTATGGGATCTTGTTCCCCGACCAGGGATTGAACCCAGGCTCCCTGCACTGGGAGTGTGGAGTCTTAGCCACTAAGTCACCTTCTACCTGTTATTAATAACAAATCAGTATATGTTATTAATATTATTATGACATTATTTATCAATAAACAATTATTTATCAATATCTCCAATATTATTAATATTTTATGATGCGATTTTGTCACCTTCCTCTGATCTCCTTCTCTCCCATCCCCCCTGCACCAACGTTGCACTCAGGCTGCCTGATTCTCCCAGGAGGGCACCAGTACTCTAAATCAAGGGGCCTCTGGGGGTCCCCCTGATCACCTGTATTCCATGAACCATCTATAGTTTGACTGACTCATCCATGACTCCTGCACCAAATACAGAATATAACAATGCCATTATTTCTCCTATTTCCTAATGGATATTATCAAGGGGCCAGTTCAATCATGAAACAATTCCCCTACTGTTGAAGGTATTAGGTTTTAGTTATTAAATACAAGTTAAATACAGTTCTTGGTTGACTATGATTACAATCAATAGAGCAAACATTTTCTGTGTTTCTGCAGACTTCAAAATCAGTCACTTTGAGCCTAATCCAAAACTCAGTAGCCATGAGCCCTAGGCTTGGGAAGCCCCCTCCCTTGATATACTGCCCACCACACCTGTTGACTCAAGCAGCCCTTTCTCACATGACTGAGGTACCTAAACTCTCAGCAAACAAGAATCCCCTTAGTTTCTCAGAGGATATACAGTGTGGGTAGTGTCAGGCTGTTCAGAACTGGGTAAATAAAATTACATCCTACAGCATTTTCTGTAAGTTGACTTGCTTGCTGCAGCCATCATTAAAACATCTGTAAAGATTAGGGGTTTTGTGTGGACTATCTGGCAAACTTCAAACGGTGGTGCTAAAGAAGACTCTTTTTTTTTTAAATTTATTTTACTGCTGCTGCTAAGTCACTTCAGTCGTGCCCAACTCTGTGTGACCCCATAGACGGCAGCCCATCAGGCTCCCCCATCCCTGGGATTCTCCAGGCAAGAATACTGGAGTGGGTTGCCATTTCCTTCTCCAATGCATGAAAGAGAAAAGTGAAAGTGAAGTCGCTCANCATAGACGGCAGCCCACCAGGCTCCCCCGTCCCTGGGATTCTCCAGGCAAGAATACTGGAGTGGGTTGCCATTTCCTTCTCCAATGCATGAAAGAGAAAAGTGAAAGTGAAGTCGCTCAGTCTGTCCGACTGTTAGCGACCCCATGGACTGCAGCCCACCAGGCTCCTCCGTCCATTGGATTTTCCAGGCAAGAGTACTGGGGTGGGATTTATTTTAACTGGAGGCTAATTACTTTACAATATTGTGGTGGTTTTTGCCATACATTCACATGAATCAGCCATGGGTGTACATATGATCCCCATCCTGAACCCCCCTCCCACCTCCCTCCCTATCCCATCCCTCAGGGTCATCCCAGTGCACCAGCCCTGAGCACCCTGTCTCATGCATTGAACCTGGACTGGTGATCTATTTCACATATGATAATACACATGTTTCAATGCTATTCTCTCAAATCATCCCACCCTTGTCTTCTCCCATGGAGCCCAAAAGTCTGTTTTTTACATCTGTGTCTCTTTTGCTGTCTCGCATATAGGGTCATCGTTACCATCTTTTAAAGAAGAATCTTGAGAACCTTCTCTCAGCAAGGAGATCAAACCAGTCAATCTCAAAGGAAATCAACCATGAATACTCATTGGAAGGACTGATGCTGAAGCTGAAGCTCCAATACTTTGGCTACCTGATGGGAAGAGCTGACTCATTGGAAAAGACTCTGATGCTGGGAAAGATTGAGGGCAGGAGGAGAAGGGGGCGACAGAGAATGAGATGGTTGGATGACATCACCGATTCAATGGACATGAACTTGGGCAGACTCCGGGAGCTGGTGATGGACAGGGAAGCCTGGTGTGCTGCAGTCCGTGGGGTCGCAATGAGTTGGATAAGACTTGGTAGCTGAACAACAACACGAGACCCTTGCATTTGGGAAACCTCTGTAGGTGTGTGTCTGAAGTGGTGTGAGAGAATCAGGGCCAAGAGACGTTTAAAAGCAATCAGGCATCAAGAATTTTCCCAAGAAATATGTCCAAGTATCCCTTTTACCTTAAAATTGTTTGGATTAGAGGTGAGATTTTTTTTATTGAGCAGGTCCCACTGTTTCTCGCCCCGTCTTTTTTTCTCCTACACACCATATTCCTGTCCACCCAAAATGGGAACTCACACTTTTAACACTGTGTTGTTGACAGGTCACATGTGCAGACCTTCTTCTATGGCTCCTTGACCTTGCTCTGGATTCCAAATGTTTAACAAAGGAGGAGACTCAAGGTCGGAGACCTTAAGACCACGGCAAGCTCACATCTGCGGTGAATGTGCCACCGGCTGGAAGCCAGGTCATGTGAGTCTCTCTCAGTTCATTTCCACTAGACTCAGGGCCAGCTGGCCTGTTTAGTGCTGGGTTTGGGGGATCCTGTTTTGTTTCTTGGGAGATGAGGTTTTGGCCCACAAAGAACATAGTATCAGCCAGTCATAAAAACACAAACCAAAAAGTAAATATCACTTTCCAGGATGTTAGGAGAGCAAATGTTCCATGCCACACAGAATAATACTGTGTCCAACCCCCATTTGGCACTTCAATAGAAACGTATTTTAAAATGATACTATCATCCTTCTGGTGACATTTAAACTGACCAGGTCTAGAGTCGTGCGTTTGGACCACTCCAGATGTTATTCTTCTATTGGGCCATTTCCCCTCATTGTATCCACAAAATGGTTACTGAAACACAAAGCTATCCCTGTAGGTTTCTGGTACCTGATTGAAATTTTCCTGGACGCTCATCTACTTCCTGGCAACAATTTAACTGATGCAGAAATATGAAATGAACTTGCCTACTGGTTTCGACATGTCCTCAGATTACAAGATGCTTCCCCCGACAAACCTAACCACTGGCATATACAGAAAGATCTAAAAATATCATTGAATAACATTTATCAGAAAAAGTACCCACCCCCAAATGCTATTTTGACAGCTGTTTAAGACACAGGCAGCTAAAGTGAACCCACTCAAGCACCTCAGTTTTATATCTTTTAAATCGATGGATTGGATTTATTGTTGAATCACCTGATTTCATTTATTGAGTTCATATTTTCAAACCCAAGCTTTTGTCTTATATTATAGTCAATATAGAGATGCCTTATTGTGCTTTTCTTAGGAATTACAATGGATTTTAGAAAAGGTTCTGCATTGTACTTTTTTTTCTTATAGATTCACTAATCTGTTTGCTCGTCCATGATCCATGTTTGAACGTGGTGTATGCAGCTTTGCTTCTTGTCATTACTGAGGACTTTAGCTACACAGGAAGTCTTTCCTTCTTGTTTTTGTTTTTTTTTTAATTGTAATGACTTTATAGATATATAATTTAAATACCATACAATTCACTTGTTTGTAGTATAAAATTCAGTGGTTTTTAGTATGTTTACAGAATTGTGCAACCATAACCACAATCAATCTGAGAATATTTCATCCCCCCAAAAGAAATCCCATACTCATTTAGCAGTGCATGGACAAACTTCTGTATGTGATTATAACCCTGTGAATTCTGCTTCAACACAGAAGATTAATACATGTTTTCATCTTTGCTTTTTTTCAAAACCCCACTAAAATAATAGTAAAGAAAAAAATTTAAAGCGTAAAACCAAACGGAAAGAAGAGCGGAGGTAGCAGTAAATGATTCTAACTGATTTTAGAAGTGATTTTAGAAATGATCTCTACCTGCCAGGGGTGGTAGGTGGCAGTCAATCAGCAACAAGCCAGCTGTCACGGCAGGACCCCAGAAAGTCTCAGAAATTTGAGGCATCAGCAACCTGAATGCAGAGGTGCTGGATGGGGCTGTGGTTAGACTCTGATGGTTGGGAAACTGGTTGAAACACTTTTAAAGGAAGAAGTAATGCTTCAGTTTGAGGCTGAAGACTCCATGAAGTTCGAAGAAAACAATGTACCCCCTTGAAAGTAGTCAGGCAGGAGAAATCTCTTTATTCTGAGTAAGGTCAGCTTTTTGTTCTAAGCAGACCTTCAGCTGATTCAGTGATGCCCACCCACATGAGGGAGGGCAGTCTGCTTTACTCATTTTACCCATTTAAACGTTAATCACATGCCAAGACACCTTTAAGAAATATACAGAATAATAACTGACAAAATATTGGGGCACCCCATAGCCCAGCCAAGTTGACATGTAAAATTAACCATTGCAATTGCCCTGTTTGTAACGTTCAGAACCTTTAAGAGGCATTTGAGTGTTTTATGCCCCAATATAAACAGACAGCCAGGGATGGCCAGGCATCTGTGGACAGTCTTTAAGATGCAGGAACGATCCCAAATAAAGGCAACTTGGAAAAAGAGCAGAAGGAAACGTGAAAACAAGCAAAGAAATACACCAATCATGGTCAGTTAATATACTCAGAGAGGATGAGAGACAAAGTTCTTATAAAAAAAGAGAACTTAAAAAAAAGTATCATTCAGAGAATAAGAAAGAGACTCCTGGGTGTTCAAACAAAGATGGCATCCCTAAAAAATTAAATAGAAGGTGAGAAAAATGAAGTTGAGAAAATTTCCCCCAAGTAAAAATGACACTGGGATAGAAAACAGAAGGAAAAGAAAAAAAAAAAAGGGAAGAAATAAAGAAAGGAAAGAGGTAAGAAATTAGAGGACCAATCAATAGTTATACTAACTATTGAGAGAACAGCGAACGCAAGGGATGGGGTGGGAAAGGAGGGAGAGGGGTGAATTATCTAGAAACCTGAGAGCTCAGCAGTAAATGCAGGGACGCACGTGACCCAAGCCGCAAGAGGCTCTATGCGGGACACAAACCAGGACCAAGACAAGAAGATGGCTTTCCCTGGGAAGCTGGCAGGATGCAAGCTCATTGTTTCTGCTGGTTGTTCCTGTTTCTCTTACTCTTTGGAGAAAGCTGCCTACTTTATCCAGGGCAGAGATAAGGTATGGGAAGAGACAGAGAGAGAGAGGTGAGGAGGAGGGGCGAGAATTCTGTGGTGGAAACTTTTGTAGCCGTTTGTAAGACCAGACGCAGCTTCCAGCCTCCCTCCTCTAGAACAATGGGGAGTGATGCCTTCTTTTCCAGAGAAGATCTTGAGAATTTTGTTTTCACCACGTTCAGCACAGGGGACATTGGTGGTCTTGACCCACAGGCCATGCTCATGTCATCTGCAAACTGCAGATCACAAGGAAGAACTTCATCTGATCACTCAAAAGCAAATACTCTTTATATATATATATGTATCAATCCAGTTCAGTTCAGTTGCTCAGTCATGTCCGACTCTTTGTGACCCCATAGACTGCAGCATGCCAGGCTTCCATGTCCATCACCAACTTCCGGAGCCTACTCAAACTCATGTCCATTGAGTCAGTGATGCCATCTAACCATCTCATCCTCTGTCCTCCCCTTCTCTTCCCACCTTCAACCTTTCCCAGCATCAAGGACTTTTCAAATGAGTCAGTTCTTCGCATCAGATGGCCAAAGAATTGGAGTTTCAGCTTCTGCATCAGTTCTTTCAATGTTCAGGACTGATTTAATTTTAGGATTGACTGGTTTGATCTTGTGGTCTACAGGACTCTCAAGAATCTTCTCCAACACCACAGTTCAAAAGCATCAATTCTGTGCTCAGCACATCCATACATGACTACTGGAAAAACCATAGCTTTGACTAGATGGACCTTTGTTGGTAAAGTAATGTCTCTGCTTTTTAACATGCTGTCTAGGTTGGTCATAGCTTTTCTTCCAAGGAATAAGCATCTTTTTAATTTCATGGTTGCAATCACCATCTGCAGTGATCTTGGAGCCACCCCCTCCCCGGCCCCAAAATAAGGTCTGTCACTGTTTCTACTGTTTCCCCATCTATTTGCCATGAAGTGATGGGACCGATGCCATGATCTTGGTTTTCTAAGTGTTGAGCTTTAGGCCAAGTTTTTCACTCTTGTCTTTCACTTTCATCAAGAGACTCTTTAGTTCTTCTTCACTTTCTGCCATAAGGGTGGCGTCTTCTGCATATCTGAGGCTATTGATATTTCTCCCAGCAATCTTGAGTCCAGCTTGTGCTTCATCCAGCCCTGCATTTCTCATCTGGTACTCTACATATAAGTTAAATATGCAGAGAAAACTTCCCCAAAGTAAAATACTGAATACTGTATTCAGCCCTGACGTTCTCCTTTCCCAGTTTGGAACCAGTCTGTTGTTCCATGTCCAGTTCTAACTATTGCTTCCTGAACTGCATACAGATTTCTCAAGAGGCAGGTCAGGTGGTCTAGTACTTCCATCTCTTTCAGAATTTTCCACAGTTTATTGTGATCCACACAGTCAAAGTCTTTGACATAGTCAATAAAGTAGAAGTAGATGTTTTTCAGGAACTCCCTTGCTTTTTATATGATCCAAGGGTTGTTGGCAATTTGATATCTGGTTCCTCTGCCTTTTCTAAATCCAGCTTGAACATCTGGAAGTTCACGGTTCACATATTGTTGAAGTCTGACTTGGGGAATTTTGAGCATTACCTTACCAGCGTGTGAGATGAATTCAGTTCTGTGGTAGTTTGAGCATTCTTTGGCATTCCCTTTCTTNGCCCTGTATGCGAGACAGCAAAAGAGACACAGATGTATAAAACAGTCTTTTGGACTCTGTGGGAGAGAGAGAGGGCGGGATGATTTGGGAGAATGGCATTGAAACATGTATAATATCATATATGAAACAAATCGCCAGTCCAGGCTTGATGCATGATACTGGATACTTGGGGCTGGTGCACTGGGATGACCCAGAAGGGTGGTACAGGGAGGGGAAAGGGAAGTGGGTTCAGGATGGGGAACACGGGTATACCTGTGGCGGATTCATGTTGATGTATGGCAGAACCAATACAGTATTGTGAAGTAATTAACCTCCAATTAAAATAAATAAATAAAGCAGAGACATTACTTTGCCAACAAAAGTCCGTCTAGTCAAGGCTATGGTTTTTCCAGTAGTCATGTATGGATGTGAGAGTTGGACTGTGAAGAAAGCTGAGCACTGTAAAATGGATGCTTTTGAACTGTGATGTTGGAGAAGACTCTTGAGAGTCCCTTGGACTGCAAGGAGATCCAACCAGTCCATTCTAAAGGGGATCAGTCCTGGGTGTTCTTTGGAAGGAATGATGCTGAAGCTGAAACTCCAGTATTTTGGCCACCTCATGCGAAGAGTTGACTCACTGGAAAAGACTCTGTTTCTGGGAGGGATTGGGAGCAGGAGCAGAAAGGGACAACAGAGGATGAGATGGCTGGATGGCATCAGCGACTCCATGGACATGAGTTTGAGCGAACTCCAGGAGTTGGTGATGGACAAGGAGGCCTGGTGTGCTGCGATTCATGGGGTCGCAAAGAGTTGGACACAACTGAGTGACTCAACTGAACTGAAGTGAATATTTTAATAAATGGATGAAGACTCATATTTTTCATTTTCTTCTCAACTGTGTTGTTTGATCTTAGAGGAATTTAAATCCCAGACATCTTTATGTATGAAAGTCATTTTGCTTGATCTGTCTCTTCCTTCAGCCATTGCAGATCCCTCCACAGGAAGCTGACGTGTCTGGCAGCAAAGCTGCATTCTCTTCTGGGTCCCCTAGCTGTTTGGCCTTGGGGAGCACTCCAAATTGAGGATATTTTGGTTTTTTAATGTGGAAGAGGCAGCTCCTTGTTTGAAGAATCACCTTTCTTTCTATGAATTTGATAGGCAGTTTCATTCCTTCCTCCCTCCCTCTCTCCCTAAATTTCCCCCTTCTCTTCCCCCACCCCAGCACTCTCTCTCACACACTCTCTCTCTCATTCACTATTTTTTTCTCTTTCTTTCTCTTACTCCAGATGAGTGAGGCTGTGAGGTGTACTCTTTGTAACCTGTGAAATTTTTGGAGGCTCCTTGAATCTTGTTCAAAGAGAAACCTGGCAAATTCCATGTTCTAATTCAAAGCTTCCTGGCTGAACTCAGTGGAACTGGAATTAAGGAATTAAGTTGGTAAGCCAGTGATATTTGAAATGAATAATGGAGATATTTGGGGATAAGCTTTCATTTTGGAATAAGTATGTCAAATAGCTTTTGCTGGAACAATTTTAGTGTAAAGTTGCAAGTATTTAAGATGCTACTTGGCTTCTCACCATCTTGATGATGCCAATAGAGGGGATAGATTTCCTGTGCACTGTGAGATCTGGGTGCTAATCCCTGTTTTCTCTTTTATTACATTGTTGATCTAAAACATCATCACCATCCTTCTGAGATTTTCACATCTGCCCACTTCTTATGGCATTGCTTATTTTGACTAACAGCTATAACTCCAGGGAAGAGTGTTGTATTGGTTTGGGTACTGACAGGAAATAGATATCAGAAGTAATTAAGAGAAGGACATGAGTTTGAGCAAGCTCTAGGAGTTGGTGATGGACAGGGAAACCTGGTGTGCTGCAGTCCATGGGGTTGCAAAGAGTCGGACATGACAAGCTACTGAATCCTCTACAAGGATGTAAGGGGTATTAAGGGAACCAACAAGGAAGTGAAATATGCCAGCTGATAACAGTTATTACCTCTTGGATTAGAATGGGTCAAGGAGAGGAAGAGGTTACTGGAAGCTGAAGAGACTTATAGCTGTGAAAGGACCTCCTGCCAGAAGCCATAGCCTTGACTAAAATATAGATCCATTCATTAATCTATATGCCTTTACTGCTCAGGATAAAAGCTAAGCTCTATAATAAGAGATCCCCAACACTGTGACTTAGTCAATATGTAAGTTTGTTTCTCTACCAGTTATCATCCTGCATAGAAGTCCAGGGTTGGTGTAATGACTTGGTGGTGTTGAGTACTTTGGTGATTTAGTTCTATGAAAAAGTGTTTCCAGTCTTCTTCCTCTGGGAATACGGAAGGAATGTGCTTCTCTGCCTGCTTGGGGTTAGTTGTGGTCATGCAGCTTGCTTTGGCCAGTGAAATGTGACAGAGAATGAGATGTTTGGATGGCATCATCAGCTCAATGGACATGAGTTTGAGCAAACTCTGGGAGATGGTGAAGGACAGGGAAGCCTGGCATGCTGCAGTCCACAGGGTCACAAAGAGTCGGACACAGCTTAGCTACTGAACAAGAGCAACAATGTGAGTGAGCGTGAGGTGTGTCACCGAAGCATCTAGATGCCAACGCGAGGCTCTTGCGCTTGTTTTCCCTTTCCCTGAAATTTGTGGGTGAACTATTGACATGAAGGACAGCCATCCTGAAGAGTTTCCCTTCAGAAACTCTTGCAGAAGAGAAAGGTATCAGATTTGTGGATGTGAGAAATACAGCATTGCTCTCAGGCCTCTGAGATCAGAGGTTGTTAGCACAGCTAAACCTGGCATTTCTTGACTAATCCTGAGACCCAGGGTCTTTCTCTTCTGTTGCCCTCCTGAGCCTAAGGGGTTGCAGTCATCTGCATATCTGAGGCAGCTCACTACCTTGTATGGATGGCCCTCAGTCGTGTCTGACTCTCTGCGATGCCTTGGACTGTAGCCCCCCAGGCTCCTCTGTCTATGGGATTCTCCAGGCAAGGATACTGGAATGGGTTGCTGTTTCCTACTCGAGAAGATCTTTCTGACCCAGGGATTGAAACACATGTCTTTTGCATCTCCTGCTGGCAGGTGGATTCTTTACCACTGAGCCACCTGGGCTTCCTGCTTACTAAGATACTCACATCCTTGATCATGGGAAGTGGGAAAGAGTAACAAGGGAGCACACTTACTCTCTTTAGGAGCATTACCTGGAAGTAGCACACGTCACTTCATTGGTCACATCCAGTGCTTTAGCTATCTACTGCTGCATAACAAATGATCCCAAAGCTTCAGTTCAGTCGCTCAGTCTTGTCCAACTCTTTGCGACCCCATGAATCATAGCACACCAGGCCTCCCTGTTCATCACCATCTCCCAGCGTTCACTTAGACTCACGTCCATCAAGTCAGTGATGCCATCCAGCCAACTCATCCTCTGTCGTCCCCTTCTCCTCCTGCCCCCAATCCCTCCCAGCATCAGAGTCTTTTCCAATGAGTCAACTCTTCGCATGAGGTGGCCAAAGTACTGGAGTTTCAGCTTCAGCATCATTCCTTCCAAAGAAATCCCAGGGCTGATCTCCTTCAGAATGGACTGGTTGGACCTCCTTGCAGTCCAAGGGACTCTCAAGAGTCTTCTCCACCACAGTTCAAAGGCATCAATTCTTCGGCGCTCAGCCTTCTTCACAGAACAACTCTCATATCC
>SJYX01003038.1:284958-296125 GCA_006410675.1 Oreotragus oreotragus | reverse complement strand
ACTATCTAGGTTGGTCATAACTTTTCTTCCAAGGAGTAAGCGTCTTTGAATTTCATGGCTGCAGTCACCATCTGCAGTGATTTTGGAGCCCCCCAAAAATAAAGTCTGACACTGTTTCCACTGTTTCTCCATCTATTTCCCATGAAGTGATGGGACCGGATGCCATGATCTTCGTTTTCTGAATGTTGAGCTTTAAGCCTTTCCTTGGTATCTCTAATTTTCTTGAAGAGATCTCTAGTTTTTCTCATTCTATTGTTTTCCTTTATTTCTTTGCACTGATTTTCATCTCTCCTTGCTATTCTTTGGAACTCTGCTTTCAAATGGGTTATCTTTCCTTTTCTCCTTTGCTTTTCATTTCTCTTCTTTTCATAGCTATTTGTAAGCCCTCCTCAGACAGCCATTTTGTACTATTGTTTTCCTTTATTTCTTTGCACTGATTTTCATCTCTCCTTGCTATTCTTTGGAACTCTGCTTTCAAATGGGTTATCTTTCCTTTTCTCCTTTGCTTTTCATTTCTCTTCTTTTCATAGCTATTTGTAAGCCCTCCTCAGACAGCCATTTTGTTTTTCTGCATTTCTTTTTCTTGGGGATGGTCTTGATCCCTGTCTCCTGTACAATGTCACAAACCTCTGTCCACAGTTCTTCAGGTACTCTGTGTATCAGATCTAATCCCTTGAATCTGTTTCTCACTTCCACTGTATGATAGTAAGGGATCTGATTAAGTCATACCTGAATGGTCTAGTGGTTTTCCCTACTTTCTTCAATTTAAGTTTGAATTTGGCCATAAGGAGTTCATGATCTGTAGCACAGTCAGCTCCCGGTCTTGTTTTTGCTGACTGTATAGAGCTTCTCCATCTTTGGCTACAAAGAATATAATCAGTCTGATTTTGGTATTGGCCATCTAGTGATGTCCATGATTAGAGTCTTCTCTTATGTTGTTGGAAGAGGGTGTTTGCTATGACCAGTGTGTTCTCTTGGCAAAACTCTATTAGCCTTTGCCCTGCTTCATTCTGTACTCCCAGGCCAAATTTGCCTGTTACTCCAGGTGTTTCTTGATTTCCTACTTTTGCATTCCAGTCCCCTATAATGAAAAGGACATATTTTTCGTCTGTCCCTGTTATTCATGGAGCTTTTTGTCAAACGACAGAAAGATGTGTAATTTAACGTGATTGATCCATGAAGCACAGAGCACTGAAGGAAGACACAGGAGTGATGTGCCCCCGTCTTGATGGCAGAGAGTGAACGCTAATTTCAAAGTTGAGCAAGTGAGGACGCCCTGGGGACAGGAAGGGGAAGGGGAGAGTGTTTGGGAATTTGCAAGCAGTTCCTATGCCCTTGCGAGGAGATCGAATTAGTCAGTCCTCGAGGAAATCAACCCTGACTGAGAGGACCGATGCTGAAGCTGAAGCTCCAATCCTTTGGCCACCTGATATGAAGAGCCGACTCATTGGAAAAGACCTTGATGCTGGGAAAAGCGTCATTGACTCAATGGACCTGAGTTTGAGCAAACTCTGGGAGATGGTGATGGACAGGGAAGCCTGGCGTGCTGCAGTCTATGGGGTCACAAAGAGTCGACACGACTTAGTGACTGAACAGCAGTGTGCCCAGAGCAAGAGGTGAACCTGGGGAGATAAGCAGGAGGCAATGGCACGCCACTCCAGTCCTCTTGCCTGGAAAATCCCATGGACAGAGGAGCCTGGAAGGCTGCAGTCCATGGGGTCGCTGGGGGTCGCTGAGGTTCGGACACGACTGAGGGACTTCACTTTCGCTTTTCACTTTCATACATTGGAGAAGGAAATGGCAACCTGCTCCAGCATTCTTGCCTTGAGAATCCCATGGCCAGGGGAGCCTGGTGGGCTGCCGTCTATGGGGTTGCACAGAGTTGGACACGACTGAAGTGACTTAGTAATAGTAGTAGTACCTAGCAGTCACGAAGCAATAAATAACTATAAACATCAGTGCAGTGAAGCTGGTAAATAAGGAAATCGGAAAAGGACAAAACCAGTCTCCTGACATGTTTCCTTGGTTCTTGCCTGCCACTTGTGGTGAATATGTGAACTGGGTCTGACTTTTAACCTTCCCTGGTGGCTCAGTGTTAAAGATTCTGCCTGCAATACAGGAGCCACAGGGGCTGCAAGTTCGATCCCTGGGTTGGGAAGATCCCCAGGAGAAGGAAATGGCAACCCGCTCCAGTGTTCTTGCCTGGAAAGTCCCATGGACAGAGGAGCTTGGTGGGTTATAATCCATGGGGTCACAAAGATTCAGACACGACTGAAGTGGCTGAGCACAACACATGTTTGGCTTTAAACTTGTCCCAGGATTTCAAAATGCCTTTTCTCCATGTCTGAAAGTCTGAGTTCTTGGATCATTTCCACGATTGCTCATCCTGGGTTGTAGCTAGACCCTGAGCGCAGGAGAATGCAGGGAGCTTGGGTGAATTGAGGGAGACACCTGCACCCCCCCCACCCCCAGTCCCCTGAAGCATCCAGAAGGAGGCAGCACTTTCCAAGATTACCCCATTTGGCCATGCCAGGTGTGGTCAGGGTGACCACACAGAGTGCCACACAGGAAGGCCACACAGGGAGGCCACAAAGGAGGCAAGCTCATGAAAGCCGGTCAGCCTCTGGAACACACTCACTGCAGGTCACCCGTGGGCCTGTCCACCCATAACCTACCAGTCTGTGGACACTTTCTTCCCCAGGCTCCTAAAAGTTCTAATGGGGCACAAAGATGTAAATTTCCAGACAGTTATTCTGGATAGCTGACAATCTGCTTTGTATATCGTTAATTGTTTTCTCCCTCACATCAACCCTGCCTTTTTTTTTTTTTTTTAATTAATTTATTTGGCTGGATTGGGTCTTAGTTGCATCATGTAGGATCTTTAGTTGCAGCATATGGAATCTAGTTCCCTGACCAGGAATCAACCCTGGGTCCCCTGCCTTGGGAGCGCAGTCTTAGACACTGGGCCACCAGGGAAGTCCCTCAACCCTGCTTTTAAATGTAGGGAATGTGGTTTATTTAACCTCTATAAAGTTATTACATGTAGCAAAATGGAAAACACTTCCATCAGAACATTATAACCAAATTTTTACTCTGATTTGCTATCCTTGTACCTGGTCAGGGATAGCAAATATTTGTAGAGCTTTTTTTTTTTTTTGTCCATATGAAAGAAAGACAGATACAAAAAATCCTTTCTCTTCCCCAGAAAATAAGTAGTGAGAGTTACAGGAACAATTGCCAGTTTAAACCCTGGAAGTTTTATATGGATGCTTGTCTCTTCTCTTCTGTTGGAAAAACCCTTTCTGTATTGTGCCAGGCCTTGAACGGAATGGGTTTCCCAGGGCATTCCAGCTGCAGCTGAAGAATTCAGGAGTGTTAGATGTCTTGTTACCAAAACACCAACTCCTCACTGCAGCCTGTTCAGATCAGTGACCTCTGACCCCTCTGACTTCTCACCCCACCACAGTAACAAAACAGAGTTTTCCTGCTTGCCTGCGGTGGGTATTACTGGGCTCCAAGATCACGCATTAATCCAGGCTATGTAATTACCTTGCAACTTAGTTCTCTTAATTGTGCTGAGGTATCTACGGAATTCGACAGTGCTGGTGCTAAACTTGGCATTTGTTTACACCAACAACATATACATTAAGCCCCTTAAGTTGGCATGAATGTAAGGCATTAGGAAATGTCATGGTTCAAAAGTGAAATCATCAGATGAGCATAGCTTAACCCAGGTGCAAAATTGTGACTTTATCATGAGTAGAAGGAGTCATTCCCTTGGGCTAGGGCATGGTTAGGTTGAACAGAGAAGTGACTTATTCTACTTTGGGCATTTGGCCACATGGTTAGTACACCTTGCATCCTTAATAAAGGGGAGCATTATCTTGTGTCTTTCACTCTGAGAGGGAAAGATGTCAGGTTTAAATCAAATTAAATGCAGATCATTTTCAAAGTATTTAAACTAGGCTTCCTGGATTTCCCAGGCGATCTAGTGGTTAAGACTCTGAGCTTCCACTGCAGGGGCACAGATTGGCTCCCTGGTCGGGGAACTAGGGTCCGGTATGCCTGCCACGTGGTGCAGCCAACCCTCTCCTCCCCCAAGCTGGACTTCCTAGTGTGTGTTAGTCGCTCAGTCTTGCCCGACTCTCTGCGACCCCATGGACTGCAGCCCACCAGGCTCCTGTGTCCGTGAGATTTTCCAGGCAAGGATACTGGAGTGGGTTGCCATTTCCTTCTCCAGGGATCTTCCCAACCCAGGGATAGAACCCAGGTCTCCTGCACTGCAGGCAGATTCTTTACCTAGTCAGATTCTAGGCCTTCCTAGAACTGGACTCAAAGAAGCAGGTGTATATATGTGAACTGGATTGGGGGAAAATTTGAAGTGGCCTACCTTTCCCCATCCTTTACCTCTGACACTCTCGACACCACTAAACAGGATTCTGTGACTAAAGGGGGTGGCTGATGCCTAGAACTCCTAAGTCTCTGCAGAGAGCCTTGGCATGGTAACACGATGGCCGTGGGGAGGGTCTAGGGATAATTGTGTGGCTGTGTGTTAAATGTTGAGTCTCCATGTGTCGCAAACAAAACTGTCTCATTTTTTCCAACGTTCCTTTTTGCTCAGGAAGGAAAAGGCACAGGGCCGGGACAGAAACTTGAAGGGCAGGCAGAACTCTGGGTCTTATCCTGGCTTCCTTTGAACTGTCTCTATGACTTTATGCAGAAAATGGGAGCATTTTAGAAGCGATAAAACATATGTAGATTTGCAACTTCTAAACATAAATCATGTAGGATAAGGGGACCAATGAGTGGTTTGGGTGGCAGAGAGGTCAGGTCTGAACCTTGGCTCTGGGAATGAATTTCTGAATCGTCCAGGCAAGTTACCCTTGGAATCTCTCAGGGATTCCACTCCCTCTTAAATAAAAACAACTGCCTCATAGAGTTTCCTGTGAATTAATGCCATGATACAGGTTGTGCAACCGAGTCATTGCCTAAAAAGTAGGAGGTCCTCAGTAAACAGTAAGAAATCTTATTATTTACAATATGGGCAAGTTGGGTAACATGACCTCTACTGTCTTTGTTAGCAGCAACTCCTTTGCCCCATAGTAATTAATACCTGCCTTACTTAAGACTTTTCGAGAACAACATGCTCCCCATTGCTTTGGAAACTCCTAACCTCCATTAATTTGTGCCATTTTAATTTAGCTGTTTAATCAGACACGATGTCTTTTTATAATCTAATTGGTGGTGGTGGTTTAGTAGCTAAGTCATGTCCAACTCTTTAGACCCCCATGGATTATGACCCACCAGGCTTCTCTGTCCATGGGATTTTCCAGGCAAGAATATTGGAGTGGGTTGCCATTTTCTCCTCCAGGGTATCTTCCCTACCCAAGAATTGAACCTGCCTCTCCCGCAATGCAGGCAGACTCTACCTCTGAGCCACCAGGGAGGCCCTCCATCTAATAATTAATAGTACTAATGGCATTAATAGTACTAATTAGTACTAATAGTATTAATAGTATCCGTCAAATCCATTCATTTTATCCCATATCATCACTGCCATAAACAACTACTGTTTATATCATTATTTCTCTCTTTTTTTCCTCCCTTTCCTCATCATCTCCACTAATCCTGTCAGTTGCTGTCTAATAGCCTAGGATTATATGCTGTTAGAAGCCATTTTGGTGTATGAACTGTTAAATTTCATTTAGAAATCTATGTTTCTCTTTCGACTCTTGCATCCACTTATGAAAGTACTGAATTTCTTGTTTTACTTTGAGAACTGTCTGAAACTTAAATGATTATCTCTTGCATGAATTGTTCCAATTGCCTTTTTTTTAAAATTGAAGTGTAGTTGATTTATAATGTGTTAGTTTCAGGTGTACAACATAGTGATTCAGCATATATATGTACATATACGTATAAGCACAGCACATATATATACGTCCAATATATATATATTCAGCACATACATGTGTGCTGTGTTTCGTGGCTCAGTCATGTCTGACTCTTTGTGACCCCGTGGACTGCAGCCTGCCAGACTCCTCTGTCCATGGGGATTCTCCAGGCAGGAATACTGGGGAGATCCCCTTCCTCCAGGGGATCTTTCCAACCTGGGATCAAACCCAGGTCTCCCACATTGCTGGCAGATTCTTTACCATCTGAGCCTCCAGGGAAGCCCATACATATGTGTAAGTCTTGACCACTGAGGGAAGCCATGTGGTTGACACCTGCCAATGCAGGAGACACAGTTTTGGTCCTTGATCCAGGAAGATCCTCTGGAGAAGGAAATGGCAACCCTCTCTCGTATTTGTGCCTGGGAAATCCCCATGGACAGAGGAGCCTGGCAGGCTACAGTTCATGGGGTTGCAAAGAATTAGACACTACTTAACTACTGAATAACCATAATAATATACACACATATATATTACATTTATTCACATGTATATGATATATATATATATATATTGTTTTTCAGATTCTTTTTCATCATATTTTATTACGAGATATTGAATGTAACTCTTTATGCCATACAGTGAGACCTGGCTGTTTATTTCATATATGGTTGTTTGCATCTGCTAATCCCAATCTCCTAATTTATCCCTCCTGTCCCTTCCCCTTTGGTAACCATAAGTTTGTGGCTGTGAGTCTGTTTTAATTTTATAAAGAGGTTCGATTGCATCACTTTTTAGATTCCCACATATTTGGTATTATATGGTATTTGTCTTCCTGTTTGACTTACTTCACTTACTATGATCCTGTCTAGCTCTATCCATGTTGCTGCAAATGGCATTATTTCATTCTTTTTTATGGCTGTGTAACATTCCATTGTATATATGTACCATATCTTCTTTATCCATTCATCTGTCAGTATGGCTGTGAGTCTGTTTTAATTTTATAAAGAGGTTCGATTGCATCACTTTTTAGATTCCCACATATTTGGTATTATATGGTATTTGTCTTCCTGTTTGACTTACTTCACTTACTATGATCCTGTCTAGCTCTATCCATGTTGCTGCAAATGGCATTATTTCATTCTTTTTTATGGCTGTGTAACATTCCATTGTATATATGTACCATATCTTCTTTATCCATTCATCTGTCAGTGGATATTTAGTTTGTTTCCATGTCTTGGCTATTGCAAATAGTGCTGCTATGCACATAGGGATACCTGTATCTTTGCAAATTTGAGTTTTCTCAGAATATATGCCCAGGAATGGGACTGCTGGATCATATGGTAATTGTCTTTTAACTGGCTTTCAACCTTCCAAACTTGTACTTCCTGCTTTATCAATGGGTAGCCATGAATGGACTCCAGGTTTGTTCGTCCCTTCAGCTCTCATGGCAGGGCCTAGAGTGACCTCTTTCTGTTCCCTCATTGTGCCTCATAGTATTACTATTTTCCATGAGTGTCATGGGTACAAAATCCGGAAAGCACTAGCATGTAATCCGCTTTCTACATTGCAGCCAAAGTGACCTTTGAAAGAAAATATAATCATGTTTATAACAGTCAGTGGCTCTTCATATTGCCTTTAGGATCAATCAAAATTCCTTTAGCTGGCCAGATTAAGTTTGCTTCATCAGCTTTAATTTATATCAGACTTGCCAGGCTATCTTGAGAAAATATTTTCCAAATTCTTTTAATGCCTTTTTTTTTTTTTTTAGCATACCAACAACTAACTAAGCTTGGAGAAATGAGCTTACAGAATTCTCCCACAGTGTAGAGGAGAGATTCCTTCCTCAATTGTAGAAGGGGTCAGAAAGAGGAGGACAGGATGGGGGCAAAGTACGAGGAAAGTCCACCTGTTTGCTGGCCCCGGGGAGCATGGGGAGGGAAGGGAGCCCGAGAGTGTTTGTGTGAAGGATAAGGAGAGGGAGGAGAGACAGATGTCAGTCCCAAGCATCTGAGAGGGTGAAAGCAGAAATGTTAGTCGCTCAGTCAAGTCCAGCTCTTTGCGACCCCATGGACTGTAGCCCACCAGGCTCCTCTATCCACGGAACTCTCCAGGCAAGAATACTGGAGTGGGTAGCCATTCCCTTCTGCAGGGGGTCTTCCCAACCCAGGGATCAAACCCAGGTCTCCTGCATTGCAGGAGGATTCTTTACCATCTGAGCCACCAGGGAAGCTGAGGGCAAGTTGGGGAGCTATTGCCACAGCCACTGTGGTGTATGGCCTCGAAAAAATACATCAGGGTGGGTACTTTTTGAGGTTCAGCCTCCTTTTTGTGTGAGGATGAAGCTAAGTCAGCCTGGGGTGCTGGGGCACAACAGGGCAACCTGCTGTGGGGCTGGGACCCCAGGGCCCTTGGGTCAGAGAAGGCGGCTGGCAGGAGCCCAGAACGAGGTGGGGGTAGCCATGTCTGGTCTTGGCCAGGCCCAGAGGACCCAACCACGGATCCCACCAACATCTGGTATGCGGAGGATCTCTGGGTGATGCTGTGTGGATCAGGGAATCCCAGCATCTCCCCCAAATCTCAGAGACACCTCCATCCCATACCTCTGGTTCTGTTCACCCAGAAACACTTTAAGAAGGAAGTAGGAGACAGGCAGGCATCTTAAGTATCTTTTCCAAAGAGAAACTTGGCATTCCCTACACGTGCTATTTCAATTACTGCACTGAGCTATGCTTTTAACAGATGTGAACACTAACTGAATTTAATTTTTTATTAACCAGACTTATGAAAAAGACCAATGTAAAGAAATTACATTTCTTTCTGCACGTCCCCATTGGAATGTGTGAAACAGTCCACTCACTGTTGATATTTGTAAAGCAGAAAGAAGAGTACGGTATAAAGTAGGACGTACAATTCTCAGTTCACTTTTCTCATTTCCCCCCGCTTTCTTCTGCTTCAAATGTTTTACAAAGTCTGGAGAGAACCGAGAGCAATGTTCTGAGGCTCCAAATCTGTGCAATTGACCAGGTGAGGCTGCTGCTAACACACTGGAGATTAGAATGGATTTGAAACGGGAACCATGATTAAAACTCCATTTCGGACAAGTAAGAAGAATATACATTGACGTTGGAGGAGACAACCAGTAAAAAAGACTGAGAAGGAAGAATGTTGCTTGTAAAGTGTTTTTGGAGAAAGCAAGACAAAGTCGTGGAAGGCGAGGAAGAGACAGCTTCAGGAATTGGTCTGTGACAACCTGGGTCAAGTTAGCTAATTAATTATTAATTCATTCAACAACAATTAAGCGCTCTTCCTGTGCCTGGCGGGGAATTAGGCTCCGGGGATGCGGAGATGAAAAGACAAAAGCTGCACAGTCATTGGCAGCCTGCCAGTTTGGGAGAGGTCACTGGATTTTGCCCCCAGGAAGCTTTGTTGTTGTTGTTCAGTCGTCCAGTCGTGTCTGACCCTTTGCAATTCTGCAGCACGCCAGGCCTCCCCGTCCCTCACCATCTCCCGGAA
The DNA here is from genome assembly GCA_006410675.1 of Oreotragus oreotragus. Classification (NCBI taxonomy): domain Eukaryota; kingdom Metazoa; phylum Chordata; class Mammalia; order Artiodactyla; family Bovidae; genus Oreotragus; species Oreotragus oreotragus. The sequence goes on along the minus strand of SJYX01003038.1, from coordinate 286,718 downwards.
TTTGCCCAACTTCACGTGCATTGCATTGGTGATGCCACCCAGCCATCTCATCCTCTGACACCCTCTTCTCCTTCATGAAGTTTTAACAAAGTGATGGGATCGGGGTAAAGCCACAGCAGCTGAGGCCTGGCTGGAAGGGAAGAGCTTCCTTCAAGACAATTTGGGGTGAAATGCAGAAAAGCATTGGGCTTCTTAGGTGGCGCTAGTGGCAAAGAGCCCGCTTGCCAATGCAGCAGACATAAAGAGATGCGTATTTGATCCCAGGGTCGGGAAGATCCCCTGGAGAAGGGAGTGGCAACCCACTCCAGTATTCTTGGCTGGAGAATCCCATGGATAGAGGAGCCTGGCAGACTACAGTCCATGGGGTCACAAAGAGTTGGACACGACTGATGTGACTTAGCATGCATGCAGGAAAGCAGTGGGGACCTATGGAATACATATTGGGAGGCAGAATGTCTTCAGAAAAGAAACAAGAGCATGTGTGTAAACTGAGAGGATAAGGCAATGGATCGAATGTGATTTTTCCAGTAAATATTTATGGACTAGCTTTTCTGTGTCAGATACTGTTACTGGGTGAGGGGGCATGGAGGAAGAACAGCAAAACTCTGTCCTTAGGGGCCCCATTCTAGTGGGGGAGACAGCCACATGCTCTGAACACGTGAAAACATTTTCAGATTTGGGGAAGGTTATAAACAGCCTGCAAGGCCGGTGATGTGGGAGAGGAGCCCTTTGTCCAGAGGCCAGGGCCCCTGTGGATGCCGAGGCTGGGATGAGGGGGCGGAGCAGCAGCCAGGGGAGCCGCCAGGGAGTGGCGGGAGGGGGCTGGGCGTGACGGGGAGGGGGGTGGAAGAGAAGCAAGGACAAGCAGGAGCAGGGCTGCAGGAGGGGAGGCGAAAACCCAGGCAGGGTCACCTCAACCTTGGCTAGTCCAAAGTGCTTGGCTTTTGTTTTAATTTCAGTGGGAAATGACTGGAGGTTTGAAATAGAGGATGGATGGTTTTCCCTCGTTGGCTGTTAATGGAAAGAGTCTGTTGGTATTGCAGGTAGGGGGACCCCTTCCAGGGCCCAAGAGGGGGCTCTTGTCTAACTCGGAAACGAATTATCCGAGGAGACACAGGTGCTGCCAAAGCAACGGACTTCACTGGGAAGGAAGACGTGGGCCGAGAGTAGCCCGGTGAGGGAGCCCAGGGGGACTGCTCAGCCACGGGGCTTGCGCTCTTGGGTTTCCCAGGTGATGCCAGTGGTAAAGGACCTGCCTACCAGTGCAGGAGATGCCAGAGGCGTGGGCTCGAGCTTTAGGTCAGGAAGATCTCCTGGAGGAGGGCAGGGCAACCCGCTCCAGCGTTCTTGCTGGAGAAGCCCACTGACAGAGGAGCCTGCCAGGCTCCGGTCCATAGGGTCACACAGAGCCGGACGCCAGTGAAGCGACTTAGCATGTGCACACAGGGTTAGCTTCCGGGATCACTCTGGCTCAGGGGCCTTCCTGGCGGCCCACGCCTTGCTCAGACAAGGTAGATTCCGGCCAGAGGATTCTGGGAGGTGGTAGGACACGCGGTGTCTCCTTTTGACCTTTCCTGAACTCTTTGGGGTGGGGCTGGCTTTTTAGTTCCGTGCTCCTTAGTAGGTCCTCCTGTCGTAAAATGGCTCACATGAACGGTTACTGTGGCGCCCGCCCGGGGCGGGTGGTTTCAGTCAGTGTGTTTCCCCCAGTACTGGGACAGGAGACGCGGCAGTGAGGCCCCTCCGGAGGCGGGCATGGT
>SJYX01003038.1:261082-274511 GCA_006410675.1 Oreotragus oreotragus | reverse complement strand
GCCCATCAAGCATAATGATGGGGAGAAAATTTGGAAATCCAGATCAGAGAATCATGAAATTTCTGAGGTATGGAGAATCTTTAATTCTAATATGATCTAATGCAATGCTCCTATTTTTATAAAGATGAAAGCAGAAGAAGGAGGTGATTTGTCTGAAGGTGTTCAGATTTTAGTGGTAGAGATGGAGCCAGGTTTGAACTCAGGCCTCCAGATTCAATGTTTTGCTTATTAGCCAAAAAATCATGTAAGTGGAGGTAGGGGGAATAAGGAGGGCTGGGCAGGATTTTGAAAGCAATTACCACTGAATTCTCTTTGCTGAGTCCAGCCTTTTTGGAACTCACAACTCTGAACCAAAGGGAGCTAACTAAGCAGTTATCAGGGGGAAATGCAGATGAGATTTGCCTTGCTATGTTTCACACCTTGAAGCCTGCAAGAGATTTGGAATTGAATCCCAATTTTGACATTAATGATTTTAGGCTTAGATGACCCAATTGTTAAAAAAAAAAGTGGGGGGGGACAATGCTCCTATTTTTATAAAGATGAAAGCAGAAGAAGGAGGTGATTTGTCTGAAGGTGTTCAGATTTTAGTGGTAGAGATGGAGCCAGGTTTGAACTCAGGCCTCCAGATTCAATGTTTTGCTTATTAGCCAAAAAATCATGTAAGTGGAGGTAGGGGGAATAAGGAGGGCTGGGCAGGATTTTGAAAGCAATTACCACTGAATTCTCTTTGCTGAGTCCAGCCTTTTTGGAACTCACAACTCTGAACCAAAGGGAGCTAACTAAGCAGTTATCAGGGGGAAATGCAGATGAGATTTGCCTTGCTATGTTTCACACCTTGAAGCCTGCAAGAGATTTGGAATTGAATCCCAATTTTGACATTAATGATTTTAGGCTTAGATGACCCAATTGTTAAAAAAAAAAGTGGGGGGGGCTAGCCTAAATCAGTGATTTGAAGCTTTACCATGCATCAGCTGGAGGATGTGTTCAAAAGTAGCTGTGTAGGCTCAGTTCCCAAGTTTCTGATTTTATAGGTCCAGGTGAGGCACAAAGATTTGCCTTTCTGATAGGTCTGCAGGTTGTCTGAGAACCACATTTTGAAAACTAGTGGCTTAGAGATAATTTTAAAGGTCCTTTCCTGCACAAAAGCATTCTTTTTTTTTTAAATCAACTTTATTGAGGTATAATTTATATGCAGTAGAATGCATGAATCTTAAGGAAATAGTGAGCTGTGACAAATGTATTCATGCATGTAATCACCACCAAAGGCAAGGTGTTAAGATTTTTCCATCAAGGCAAAAAGCTCCCCAATGCCCTGCTGAAGTCAGTGTCATTTTTTTTCTTCTTTTAAACCAGCTTTTACACTGAAGTATAGTTAGTTTATAATGTTGTATTGCTTTCAAGTGTACAGCAAAGTGATTCAGTTTTATATATACATATATATTCTTTTTTGGGATCTTTTCCATTATAGATCCTACATGAAAAATTCTTAACCTTCTTACCTTAACTTTCTCAACAAACAAAAGTTTATACATTCATGGCACTTGGAAAACAAGGGCAGGGAGAGATTTTATTCATATGAGAAATTAAGTTTTGTGAGGTCTTCAAATGAAAGATACAAGTTATATTCAGTATGATTTGAATATAGTATTATTTTGAAAGTCACAAATGTTGTAGGAAAAGCAGTGTGAGATGTTTTATGTAGCTGGCAAAAGAAAATTGTGGAAGGACTGACTGTACTATAGGTACTGAGCACACGCTTCTCAGTGGTGCCTGCCCAAGGAAGCCGAGCTCATAACAAACCTTATTTATTTAAATTGGAGTCAGTGGGAGTTCCCGACAAGAAATACAGTTATAAGATCAAAGCATGAAGTGAAAAACCAGGAAATAAGAATTTTATGTAACTTCTATCTAAAGAATTCTGAGGGTAAAAATTTTCAGTTACATTTTATTGATTTTTTTTCAGAGTTAAAAGAGCGTGAAGTCATGGTTTTAATCCCACTTCACTTCTTTCTCAACTTTTAGTACAAATACAGTTGGTTGTTCTGTTGAGTTTGGCAGTTCTTTAATCATAACAAAGAGAAATGGGGAAGTCCAAGTGTGTACTAAGTTTTTGTGCCTATCTGCAGCATCTTCTTGCAGGAATATATGTTGGCTGAGGTTGCTATGCTGAGGTTTTAGAGATTACAGTTCGTACCATATGTAATGTAATTGCTGAACGGACACACTGTTTAAACACTGTCTTAGGCTAGCTTTTAAAATATTCCCAAGAGTTGGAACATGTCTTTTAAAACGTAAAAGTTGCACTTGTAGGTGTAAAAATATACCCCCAGTATAAAATAATTTATTTTTTATGTCTTTAAAAACAACCTCAAGTCTGATGTAAGCCACTTAAAAAGAGGTGACTTGCTTTTTCTGGTAAAGGTCGAATACACTCTTGATCTGCTTTTGTCCTAATGAGATATGACCCTTATAAAATACAAACGCAAAGGAAAGAAAGAAAACGAACCCATACTTCTCAGTTGGCTTTCTGTTGGCTGTGTAACAGACAGTGTTTTACTTGGTTTTTCACAGACTCAGCAGGGAGGAAGTTGTGTGAGAAAGGGTGTTGTGTTGAAAAGTAGCCTGATTGATCCTTTAGAGACCATCTGGGAAACCTGCCTGTAGAAGCTGGTGGGCCTCCTGAACACCAAGTGCTGGGCACCGTAGCCCCACATAGCACAGAGAAGCTCTGCGACGGTGACCGGCTTAACCAGGGCTCCAGAATTCAAGAATTTCTTTCTTCCTTCCTTCCTTTCTTTTCTCTATTTTTTGGCTGCACTGTGAAGCATATGGCATCTTCGTTTCCTGACTAGGAACTGAACCTGTGCCCCTTATAGTGGAAGCGTGGAGTCTCAGCCACTGGACCACCAGGGAAGTTCCCTTTTTTTCCTCATAATCTGGGTGATTTGTGACACTCTCTGTGATTTTGTTTCAGAAGTAAATATATCAGTTTAAAAATGAGGTTCATTATGGTTATTTTTTGGAAGCCAGATAATAACAAATGCTGGCAAGGATGTAGAGAAATCTGAACCCACATACTTTGTTGAAGGGATGCAAAGTGATGCAGGCACTTTGGAAAACAGTCTGGCACTTCCGTAAGTGCTTAAGCATGGAGTTCCTGTGTGACTGGGGAGCTCCACTCCTCTCTCTCTCTCCCTCCCCCTTCTTCCCGTATTCTTTTGAACTCTCCACCCTGGAGTGTAAGCTCCCCAACAGTCCAGGGCTGCTCTCTCTCCAACATTTGCGACAGAGTTTGGCACATGGCAGGAACTCAATGTATTTTTAATTGAGCAAACCAGTAGGAAATAGGCATACAGTAAAGTTATTAAGAGCTCAGCCTCTGGAGTTACCCTGCATCACTGTGAATTCAGGCCCAACTCTGCCTGTGGGACCTTGCTTTTATTACTCCTCTTTGAGCCTCAGTTTCCTCAGCTGTGAAATGGGATAATAATAGCACATAAGATTTTTGACTGACAAACCCTCAAGAAAACATATTAAGAATAAATAAGATTTATTTTAAAACTGACTAAAGAAATTTATTTAATAAAAAGTTAGTAAGAATTGATTGCATAACACTTTGTGCCATATAAAATGAGTGTCATCTCCGTAGATGAATAAGATGTGGTCTCTGGCGTCAAGATCATGAGGAAGTGTCACCCTAGTTAAAAAGAGATCCCTAAAAACCAAGAAAGAGACCTAGGCCTGAGGAGAATATGTAAAGAGAATGCATAACCTTAGCCAAACACTTTAGTTTAGCCTAACTTTGTTCCCAGTCTTAGGCATTAAGGAGAGTCGTTTTGAATTGAATTTATTTCTCCAAAATATTGTATATGGAGACATTAATTCCTATGTATTTCAAGTGGACACAATTTGGCCATCATGAGAAAATTTAATTTTATGCCTGGCCTATTTGCTTCAGTTAAAAACAATGAAGGGAATTCCCTGGTGGTCTAGTGGTTAGGACTCAGTACTTTGGCTGCCGAGGGCTGAGGTTCAGTCCCTGGTCAGGGAATCAAGATCCCACAAGCCTCACAGTAAGGCCAAAAAAAAAAAAAAAAAGAAAATAAGTACACGGAGCGAAGCATAAATTCCAAAATAGGGCTTTGTTTCCTCTTCTTTAAAGTGTGTTCAGAGGGAGTGTTTTCCCTTGCCCCTGATGATAGCCTGGGCAGGTGCTTTGACTCTGGGACTCTGTAGATCCTTTTAGTTCTGTTAGCTGTGATCATAGTAGCAGGTTGTGCCTTTCTTGATCTAAAGTTCCCCTTATTCCAGAGTTCTAGATGATATGAAAGAATTCACATGTCAGAAATGCGAAACCTTATGGAAAACAAAATAGAGATAGGAGACTGGGCCATAAGCCAATCGATTCTTTCCTCAGATTTACTGACTCTAGCTAATAACAATCAAACTTGGAACATTAATCAGCACAAAGCACCCAAAAACTTCTGCAGCTATTGCAAGATCACTTATAGTTGGGGACTTCCCTGGCGGTCCAGGGGCTAAGACTCCACGTTCCCAGTGCAGGAGGCCCAGGTTTGATCCCTGGTCAGGGAACTAGATTCTTCAGGCCGAAACAAAGAAAAAGGAAATTCCATGTGCTGCGATGAAGACTGAAGATCCTGTGTGCCACACCCATGCCCTGGCGCAGCCAAGTAAGTAAATATATGCACATTTTTAAACAGATCCCCTGTAGTTGGAGAGCTACAGTTGGGACATTTTCCAGAGTTTCTCAGAAGATTAAGATGCTCTACAGACACTTCCGAACATGGAGGCAAGTGGAATCATCGCCAGGTCTGCTAGGCTGGGTGCTCTCAACCGGGCTGTTTAAATACCAGGAGATGTCTCGCTGACATCCTTAAGAGAGGAGAGAATCCTGGGGAGGAGAGAGTGGCAGCTGCAAGGTGGCACATTCTTATTTCTTAGCAGACTGACATTAGGAACTTTTTGGAAAAGAATCGTGGCTGGGTTTTTAACCGACACAGTTTTTCAAGAGTGCATTGTTGGAAATAGCGAAAGTAAAAGTCGTTATTATTAAGAACATTACTACAAGCATGCAAGTCTACCTAATGGTTTACGGTTGTCACTATCATACCTAAAAAATATTAGATGTATATACGGGACGTGAGTCTCTTTTTCTAGTCCTAATTCTTGGTGAAGGCGCCAAGTATCAACAGTCTGCTTTCTGTTTAAATAGTGGAGGCATTGTCACCAGTGTTCGGTTAATACTGGAATGCCAGTGTTTGCCGTCTCTACATCAGAGGCTCAGTGTGGCTTCTCTCTATAAAGCAAAACTAATTCTTCACGGAGCAGACAAAGATCTGATTAGTAACAATCTTTGTGTGATGAAAATTCACGTGGTCTGTACAGTCCCTTGTGCCTATTTTTACATTTAATTAAAGAAAAAAATACACTAAATTAAACTGTTTTTGGTGGCATCTTATACATGTTAAACTAATAATAATGAGTACAGGGGCTTCCCTGATAGCTCAGTTGGTAAAGAATCCGCCTGCAATGCAGGAGACCTCAGTTCAGTTCCTGTGTTGGGAAGATTCCCTGGAGAAGGGATAGGCTACCCATTCCAGTGTTCTTGGGCTTCCCTTGTGGCTCAGTTGGTAAAGAATCCACTTGCAATGCAGGAGACCTGGGTTCGATCCCTGGGTTGGGAAAATCCCCTGGAGAAGGGAAGGCTACCCACTCCAGTATTCTGGCCTGGAGAATTCCATGGACTATATAGTCCATGGGGTCACAAAGAGTCAGACACGACTGAGTCACTTTCAAGGGACCATTTCTTGTCATATACTGTAGCTAGGAGCTTTCTTTCTCTCCTTCTTTTCTAAGATTTTAAATAAATTCAATTTACTCTATAACAAAATAGATCCTAGTAGTTTCCCCCGTTTCTGGTTCTCCAGTCACACGCTCAGAGCCTCTTCTGGATTCATACTCCAGAGCTATGAATGCTGGTCTCTGGGGTCCTTGTATGATCCCAGGAGGTGCAGACCTGAATAGCTGCAATGGGAAAAAATTGGAGAAACTTTTACTAAAGCTGTTTGGTATAATTAGTCATTTCTGTTTCCCAAACCCCTATCCTCACTGCTACTAGGATATAGGTTGTACAGGCCTAGCTCTGCTCATGATCACTTCTTGCCAATGTGCCTGAATCTCTCTGGCCCCTGTAAGCATTCTGAGTCTCTGGTTTGCTTTCCCATAAACTCTCACATTATGTTCAAGGTTTGAAACTGACTCGATCACAAAAATCTCAGCTTCTGCTTTGCTTGTGTGTGTCTCAGTTGCGTCTGACTCTTTGCGACCGCATGGACTATAGCCCACCAGGCTCCTCGGTCCATGGGGTTCTCTAGGGAAGAATACTGGAGCAGGTTGCCATTTCCTACTCCAGGGGACATTCCAGACCCAGGGATCAAACCTGTGTCTCTTGCAATCTTTGCTGTAATCTAAATGCCGTAGTGTAAAGTGAGTCCACCGTACTTGATAATGGCATTAGGGAATGTGTGGCTGGGGAAGGAATTTAGTATTTAAAAACTAAAAACAAATTGACAAATAGGCAGTATAAAACAAGTCAAAACCCTCTCATTTCACTGATGAGCTTCTTAATATAGGATTTAGTGCTTAAAAATTATCATGATTATTGCTGAATCTGTTTAGCAGATTTTGATTACATATTGTAATTAAGCATTGTTTGCCCTCCTCTTCTTTTTTTTTAACCTAAAACTTTAATGAAAACATAAGCTTTTTGTTCTGCAGCTTCCTAGTGCATTGCTAAATGGGAAAAGGCCACAGTGTCTCCTTATATCACAATTACAGTATCCGCGGCTGTTTGACCCTGGTAGTATGTTGTAATACTTCTGAAATCAGGGCTAGATTTTATTTATTTTTGCATTTCTCCTTGGCTTTTAACATGTTTAATACATTATTGGGGGAGAATATTTCTTATCACTGTTTTTTTTTTTTTTTCTTCCTGGAAGATGATTTACAAGAAATAGTAAGGTCATTGTAAGTATATACCTCCTAAAAGAGATAAAGTTTATTTTGTGCCAATTAGTCATTTATTTCGATAGCATGAAAAATTGCACAACAAATAAGGACTATAAAATCAGGACAGTCTCTCCAAATTCTTTTATAGCTGTAAAATCACACAAGGACCTTTTGTCTGAATGTTTTAGTTTGTTGCTACCATAAAAGAACTCTTAAATCACTACCCGAGACACAATTATTGTGGGCAGGTCTTCAGGAATTGCCAACCTTTTCTCTTCTTCAAACTAAGGCAGGTCAATAAAAGGGAGAGATGGAAGACACAGAGAAGAAGGGGCATACACATGCGCGCACACACACACACACACACACACACACACACACACACACACACACACACGGCCACTTCTGTGACCACCCTGCAGGCTCATTTGGTGTTTTATGGCCTTCATTGTCTTGCTCAGGACTGGGAACCGATGACCACACCACATGGTGCCCTGTGAACACCCAGATGCAGCTGAGCTCTATTGTCAAAGAAAACAACACAGGTGAGCTTGCATATGCCCAGCAAGAGACACAATCACCGCAGAGACACATGGTAAGCAAGCGGCGGTGGTTAGCGTCTTGTATAAATTACTATAATAATATTTTTTAAATTAAAAAAACAGAAGTTTTTAATTGCTTCTTCGGTATATTTGTAATCAGTCCAGAATGTTCTCCGTAAAACCTGCCATTCCTTTTTGTCATCATCAGCACCAACTCCAACAGCATTTACTCACAGAGTACTTGAGACCCCTTGCCTTCTACAGCATCCCTTCTGTCTCCCCCAGCCAACATCCCGCCTGCACACTCGGACCCTCCCCCAGCCTCCTCCATCCTGCTGCACTACCCATTACTAGGCAGGCCCTTACACCACGCCTCCTGACCCCGAAACCAAGGGGTGAGCATGAGGCCTGTGGACTCTATGGTGGGTGAGCCAGGAGATAATAATCCATCACAAAAGGGTGAGTAAGAAAGCAACAATCTGATATAACAGGGAAGGAAGCCAAAGTTCAAGGACAGTCATACAGGAATAAAGGGACCCTCTGAGACTGAAGACTGGCTTCCCAGAATCCTTGAATCCCCAGAATCCTTGCAAGCACCTTATTAACCCTCTGCTCAACACCATCCCCCACCCAGACCCAAAGCCACAGACTTCTCACCCAGCTCTCATCAGGACTCACAGAGTATCTCTGACACTCCCACACTGCATGCCTAGTGTGAATATTCTACACGGACTGAATTTAAGGAGGTTAATGACAGTGGGTTGGCCAAAAATTTGTCCATTTCCCCCTAGAATGTTATGGAAAAATCCAAACAACCTTTTTGGGCCAACGCAGTAATAACATGCCGATTGGGTCTGGAATTATAAAAAGAGTGTTTTCAGATAAGCATAACTGTTGTTCCCATTTAAAAATAATTTAACAAATGTCAACTTTATTGAGGTATAACAGACATATAAAATTGTAAGATATTTAAAACATACATCTCAATAATTTGATATACTTTTATATATTGTGAGGACTTCCCAGGTGGCTCAGTGGTAAAGAATCTGCCTACCAGTGCAGGAGATGCAGAGTGAATCCCTGAGTTGGAAAGAGCCCCTGGAGAAGGAAATGTCAACTCATTCCAGTATTCTGGCCTGGGAAATCCCATGGACAGAGAAACCTGGTGGGCTATGGTCCTTGGAGTCTCAAAGAGTCAGACACGACTTGGTGATTAAACAGCAACATAATATTGTGAAAGGATTCCCCCATTTGGTTAATTAACAAGTTTATCACTTTACATATTTATCTTTCTTTTTCCTCCATGAGAACATCTAAGTTCTACTGTCTTGGTGGTTGTTGTTTAGTAGACCCCGTGGACTGCAACAGGCCAGGCTTCCCTGTCCACTATCACCCAGGGTTTGGTCAAATTCATGTCCATTGAGTCAGCGATGCCATCCAATCATCTCATCCTCTGTTGCCCTCTTCTCCTCCTGCCCTCAATCTTTCCCAGCATCATGGTCTTTTCCAATGAGTCAGCTCTTTGCCAAAGATGTGGCTAAAGTATTGGAGCTTGAGCTTCAGCATCAGTCCTTCCAATGAACATTCAGGATTTATTTTCTTTAGGATTGACTGGTTTGACCTCTTTGCTGTCCAAGGGACTCTCAATAGTCTTCTCCAGCACCACAGTTTGAAAGCATTAGTTCTTTGGCGCTCAGCCTTCTCTATGGTCCAACTCTCACATCTGTATATGACTCCTGGAAAAACCATAGCTTTGAAGAGATGTACCTTTGTTGGCAAAGCGATGTCTCTGCTATTGTATGAGCAAGCTCTGGGAATTGTTGATGGACAGGAAAGCCTGGTGTGCTGCAGTCCATGGGGTTGCAAAGAGTTGGTCATGACTGAGTGACTGAACTGAACTGAAGGCTTGTCATAGCTTTTCTTCCAAGGAGCCAAGCGTCTTTAATTTCATGGGTGCAGTCACTGTCTGCAGGGATTTCGGAGCCCAAGAAAATAAAAGTCTACTCTCTTAAGAAATTTCAATTATACCTATTTTTAAACAATTCATTTGAGACTCAGAGAGGAGCCATCCTGTAGCTAGCTGGTGGTTGAGCCAGAACCCTGGCTCATGAAGTGGGGGGCTTAGAAGAGATGCTGTGAGGCACAAGGAACGAAAAGGGAAGGTGGAGACCTGAGAAGGAAATTCCTGTCTTTCCCCCTCCCCTTTTGTTGCCCTGGCCTCAGTTCATTTTCATCTCTGTGCAGTCAGTGAAGAACCGTCACAAAGGGACACTGGGCCCTTGAAGGCGGGCCTACTTTTTCATCTCAGCAAGGATCATTAACTGCAATTTTGAAAACATGAAAAAAAGACTACCCTATTTTTGGAGATTGTTTCCTACAGTTTTCATTTGAATCATGTTATCACATTCTGTTTATCCTTCTGAATTTGAAGGAACCGTAAAAATGCTCAGCTATGCTGACATCTGGCCTGTTGCATCTATGAGTCATCTTAGGAAGCCTTCTTCCATGTATAAAACATTCTACCATAGCTTATTAAATATTGAACTGCTTCTCTGCTAATCCTACTCTTTTCTAATTCTAAAATAAGAAAAAAAAGTTCATTTAATTTTTAAATGAGATTTAAAAAATCTGTTGCTTTTAGATAGCAAAATATTCTTAGCCCACTCTTTACAGCTGGGGAATAGTTGCTCTTACAGACTTTTCTATTGCTTTTTACTCTTGCCTTCTGAATTTCATGTTCAGATCATTTTTTTCTATAAGTTGAGAGAGGTTTATGTTACTTATAAGGTACTAGGAAGTCTCTAAATGACCAAATCAGTGGTTCTCAAACTGTTTAGTCTTGGGATCTTTTTATGTGATTTTTTATGAGATTCACCTAGAGCCAGACATTCTGTAATGTGAAGTCAAGTGGGCCTTAGAAAGCATCACTATGAGGAAAGCTAGTGGAGGTGATGGAGTTCCAGTTGAGCTGTTTCAAATCCTGAAAGATGATGCTGTGAAAGTGCTGCACTCAGTATGCCAACAAATTTGGAAAACTCAGCAGAGGCCACAGGACTGGAAAAGGTCAGTTTTCATTCCAATCCCAAAGAAAGGCAATGCCAAAGAATGTTCAAACTACCACGCAATTGCACTCATCTCACACGCTAGTAAAGTAATGCTCAAAATTCTCCAAGCCAGGCTTCAGCAATATGTGAACCGTGAACTTCCAGATGTTCAAGCTGGTTTTAGAAAAGGCAGAGGAACCAGAGATCAAATTGCCAACATCCGCTGGATCATGGAAAAAGCAAGAGAGTTCCAGAAAAACATCTATTTCTGCTTTATTGACTATGCCAAAGCCTTTGACTGTGTGGATCACAATAAACTGTGGAAAATTCTGAAAGAGATGGGAATACCAGACCACCTGACCTGCCTCTTGAGAAATCTGTATGCAGGTCAGGAAGCAACAGTTAGAACTGGACATGGAACAACAGACTGGTTCCAAATAGGAAAAGGAGTACGTCAAGGCTGTATATTGTCACCCTGCTTATTTAACTTATATGCAGAGTACATCATGAGAAACGCTGGACTGGAAGAAACACAAGCTGGAATCAAGATTGCCGGGAGAAATATCAATAACCTCAGATATGCTGATGACACCACCCTTATGGCAGAAAGTGAGGAGGAGCTAAAAAGCCTCTTGATGAAAGTGAAGGAGGAGAGCGAAAAAGTTGGCTTAAAGCTCAACATTCAGAAAACGAAGATCATGGCATCCGGTCCCATCACTTCATGGGAAATAGATGGGGAAACAGTGGAAACAGTGTCAGACTTTATTTTTTTGGGCTCCAAAATCACTGCAGATGGTGACTGCAGCCATGAAATTAAAAGACGCTTACTCCTTGGAAGAAAAGTTATGACCAACCTGGATAGTATATTCAAAAGCAGAGACATTACTTTGCCGACTAAGGTCCGCCTAGTCAAGGCTATGGTTTTTCCTGTGGTCAGGTATGGATGTTAGAGTTGGACTGTGAAGAAAGCTGAATGCCGAAGAATTGATGCTTTTGAACTGTGGTGCTGGAGAAGACTCCTGAGAGTCCCTTGGACTACAAGGAGATCCAAGCAGTCCATCTAAAGGAGATCAGTCCTGGGATTTCTTTGGAAGGAATGATGCTAAAGCTGAAACTCCAGTACTTTGGCCACCTCATGCGAAGAGTTGACTCATTGGAAAAGACTCTGATGCTGGGAGGGATTGGGGGCAGGAGGAAAAGGGGACAACAGCAGATGAGATGGCTGAATGGGATCACAGACTTGATGGACGTGAGTTTGAGTGAACTCCGGGAGTTGGTGATGGACAGGGAGGCCTGGAGTGCTGCAATTCACGGGGTTGCAAAGAGTTAGACATGACTGAGCGACTGAACTGAACTGAACTTGCTCTTAATCTGGAAGTCTGAAATAAACGTCCTGCAAGGCCATGCTCTCTCTGAAACCTGTAGGGAAGAATCCTTCTCTGCCTCTTCTGGCTTCTGATGTTTGCCAGCAGTGCTTGAGTCCCTTAGCGTCTATCTGTGTCACTCCAATCTCTAGCTCCATTGTTACATGATCTTCTTCCTGATGTATGTCTCTGTCTCTCTGTGTCTTCTTACCTTAAAAGGACCACAGTCATATTGAGTTAGAGCCTGCCCTAATGACCTCATCTGAACTTGATGACATCTGCAAAGACCCAGTTCCCAAGTAAAGTCACATTCAAGGTGCCAGGGGTTAGGACTTCATTGTATCTTTCAGGCAGACTCGTTTCAACCCATAACAGATCCTGTTTAGCCTAAATGCTTCTGTTATGGTTTCTGCTTTGTCCATTGCTCTTAAATTATATATAATAATTAATATTGAGAACAGAATTATCATTGGAATCTAGTTTTGTGATTAGATCCCTTGAAAAGAAAGAGCTGAACTCTAACCGCTTGGGGAATCTCTGAGGGTTGGCTTTGTGTCACTGTTACCTACAGGCTAATGCTGTGAGCTTGTGGGTCCCCAAACTTTGTCTCCACCCCCTACACATAGCCCACTTTAGAACCTGATGGATCGTGCTGGCAGCCTCTCCACACCTGGGAAGATGGACTGGAGGAAGAGCTTTGCACAGGCGCTGGCCGCAGACTTGGGTCTGTTGGGGCGGCATTATTTTCCTGAGGGCTTCCCTGGCAGCTCAGGTGGTATAGCGTCTGTCTACAATGCAGGAGACCCGGGTTCGATCCCTGGGTTGGGAAGATCCCCTGGAGAAGGAAATGGCAATCCACTTCAGGACTATTGCCTGGAAAATCCCACGGACAGAAGAGCCTACAGTCCATGCGGTCGCAAAGAGTCAGACACGACTGAGCGACTTCACTTCACTTCACTTCACTTCACTTCAAGGGCTTCCCTTGTGGCTCAACTGGTAAAGAATCCGCTTGCAATGCAGGAGACCTGGGTTTGATCCCTGGGTTGGGAAGATCCCCTGGAGAAGGGAAAGGCTACCCACTCCAGTATTCTGGCCTGGAGAATTCCATGGAATGTATAGCCCATGGGGTCACAAAGAGTCGGACACAAGTGAGCGACTTTCGCACATTTTCCTACACTAAAAGGCTGTATAACAAAGTACCATTTGGGTACGTTGGGTATTGGGTGGCTTAAACAACACAAACTTACTGCCTCGTAGTTCTGGAGGCTGGGAGTCTGAATCAAGATGTCTGCAAAATTGGTTCCTTCTGAGGGTTGGGAGGCCCCTCCTCCCGGCTTGTAGATGGCCATCCTGTCCCTGGGTGTCTTTGCATCATCTCTGCTCTGCTTGGGTTTGCTTCTGTACTCAAATTTCCTGTTTTTTTTTTTTTTTTTTTTTTTTTATTTTTTTT